>OX456527.1:15367240-15967240 GCA_949748255.1 Eustalomyia histrio
TAAGCATAAAAACAAAAACAATTCACGATTACTTAACTGCTTTTTTCAACTTTTTTAAATACACTTTAAATATTTTGTAGACAAATAATGAATAATAAATATTATTTAAATTAATTGAAATAAAAGTTATTTGAATTAATGGTGTATTTGATCTTTTAATTTTTGGTAGAAAATCCTTTTTGACGTATTAAGTAAATTTATGTTGTAATATCCATGCTAGTGACAAATCGGCAGCACAATCACTATCTAGATTATTTTCTAAGATATCCTGATGCATTTCCCCTGTCATTTTGCCGTCTTTTTTGACTATCGGACCAACTCCAGATAAGATCATTAAACTCAGATTCATTGCAACCAGTTTCAAAATATTTTGGTCAGAGTGGAGATATTATTTTGTAAACTCTAACCTCTGATTAATATTTTTCTTTGACACATTCAGCTTACGTCTTACTATGCGAGCATATAAATTATGTTCTTGCTGATATGTTAACATTGTATTTTGACTCCATGCTAGACTTTATTTCCGTAGATGTTAAGAAAGAGTAATTTTTATTCTGAATGTGGAAAAAAGACATAAGAACCTGCACATAACCTCAATTTGCTCAGCCATATGGCAGGTAATTTATGTATGTCCTATTTCTTACCTTACCAAAATGCCTTAAAAAAAGCCCAGAGGTCTTGCCGATCCAAAGTTATTTGACTGAAATGCAAATGAAATGTTTTTGTAAGCGAAATAACAGCACACATTCATTTGTTTTTGTAAATTAGCATTAAAAAAATGTTTTGATTTCAGTCAAATTTTATAACTTTATAACGCTAAGACCTCTGGGCTTTTAGAAAGGTAAGAGGTAGGGCTATCTTTTAAAAGCATTAGCTACCTGCCATATGGCTGAGAAAATTGAGGTTAGTGCACGTTCTTATGTCTTTTTTCCCTTTTTTAAACGCTTTGTATTTTGGCGATTTCACTTGTTTTTTAAATTTTTTCTTAGATGATTCTGAAAGGTCTCCCAAAGACCTTTCCAACAAGCCCAAAAACAAAAAAATCCGACCACTGGTTCAGAAGTTGGTAATTTTACCCTACTACCCTCCGACCACCAAACCGAAAATTTTCAAACCGCTGCCATTTCGCACACTTGCATGTTCGGCGATGATCGTAATGGACATATTTTCATGATATTCGGTGGGTCGGGACTGAATCACCCTGTATATATATTCTGTAAACTATTTAGTAATAAATAAATTATGCAAAAAATTGTGGTGTTTTTAAACGCTTTTTTAACCCCAATCGCGAAAATCAATGTTAATGTATTTCTAATCATTTAAAAAGAACAATTTCCATGAATTTGTATTTTGTTAAGCACATGAGTATGAAATTTAGACACATGTTGTATGTTAATGACAAAATTTTCAGACATTTAAATTTACATACTTTTAGCAACTTTATAGGTTTAAAGATAGTCAATAAGTTACCTACCATTATAGTAGTAAATTAAAATAAAATATTATGAGTGTATATCTAAAAAACTAATTCATCTCTTTTATTACAATTTCAATAATACCGTCTGGTAAATAAAACATTTTGTCATATTTTTTGGTGAATAATATTTTATTTTTACCTTTTAACATTTTTTTCACTTCAAAAAATATTTCCATTGGAAAGTATGATTTTCGCCTCAAAATTTGTTTTTAGCTTAAAAAAATTTTTATTTTTTTTTTAACCAAAACTTTTAGGTGTGTATAGAATAAATCTACGAATCCCAGCAAAACTTTGTAATGGGTGCGATATTCTCATGCGTTACCTTGTAATGATAGCCTTTTTCATTATTTACAAACATAAAGTAATTAGTTACTCATTATTGATTACGTAATATATGATTTATAAATGTAAAGTAATAATTGAAATATTTTTGAAAATCTATTTTTAGATACATTACTTTGTGTTTTTTTGTAAGCAAGAGGGTAATGTATGTTTGTTTTGATAACACTAGCAAAAAAACGAAGCGCAAAAATTCATTTAAGTTTAAAGCAAACAAATACTTTATGCGTCGATAGCTCAGAGGGTAGAGTTCTTGGCTGGCAACCAGATTTCCCTGGTTCGATTCCCATCTTGACCACATTATTTTTAATTACAAATAATTTAAATAAAATATTTGTAATATTTTTTTTTAATAAAAATTACTGTTTTTTTTTTAATATATTTTTAGACACATTACTTTTTCCATTCTCGTAACCATATAAGTAACCCCTTACATGATCACCTCTAAAGTAATGGGTATATGCATTACTTTGTGGCTTATCGCCTATAAAATTCATCAATGAAGTAAGGTGTATAGTAATCCATCGGCCCCTATGGCTATACATTACTTTACCCATTATTTGGTAATGTGTGGTTATGCTGGGATCCGCATTTATCGCATTTACTTGTTACATTTTTATTTGTATGAAAATAACTAACGCTAAAATCGATTGAGTTTTGTAAGAATTCAGTCAGTGAAACTTTTCATTAATGTTAAGGCTTTTTCTTTCATTTAGTGAAGAACTGAAATTATGTTTTGTTTGTGTAAAAAATTAAATACTTTCTAATACACCATTAAAATAAATGTGAACGATAGAAGTCCGCTGAAAAAGTTTCACAGTAATTTAAAAACTTACACAGGAGAGAGAGGTCAAACGAGAGCTTAATAAAAACCTCGAAAAACACAAAAGTAAGGAGAATAAGACGCAACTATTTTTGCCATTGAAACTGCACAAGTCTGCACCCAAGCATTATCTTGATGGAAGATTACTTTTTCTTGAATAAAAGGGAGCGTTTTTTTTTCCTAATTTCTTCGCTTAATTGGCCAAATAATGATAAATAATTTATTGTTTTTGCCTTTTCCAAGTATTCAATTGGGATAATTCCACGAATATCCCAAAAACAGCTAACATAACCTTTCCACATTTAAAGTAATTAACTTAATTTTACATACACTTAAAAAAGTTTGTAAGTTAAAATAACTGAAAATATCCTTTAAAAGAAATGATATTTCATTTAAAAACCGGTCTACTTAATTTTCATTTAAATTAAATGCCATTTGTTATTTATTTTTAAATGTTGATTAATCAACTGACACATCCGTAAGAAACAAATGATATAATCAGTTAAAATAAATGTCAAAATTTTACCTACCAATCCTTAAAAAATAACTGTTTTTTTCATTTATTTGAAATTATTTCCGTTTTTGTATTTTTTGTTTTTTTTTTTAATATACTCGTATAATACAAACTGTATGTATGCATATGAAGCTATAAACACTTTTTGTGTGAATGTTTTTGTGTATCTATGTGTGTTTATGAAGTTCTTGTAATTTGTATTGAAAAATTTTGTATATATACAACCAATTTAAATAAAAAAACAAATTGAAATTTTTGAATATTTTTTTTTGAAACAGACAGCATACAAAATTTAAATTTGTAATAACTGTTACGGACACAAATAAACCACAAGTTTCCGTTTTGTGGGTAAATTTTTATTAAATTTCAAACAAATGAAAAAAATAAATGAAACTGAAAAAAATGGTATAAAAAAGTTAATATAGATATTTCTTTGAAAAATAAATGTATGTTCCTTTATTTTTAAATGAAACGGAAAACTTTTTTATTAAACTACAAACAGTTAACTACATAATTTTCTGAGTGTAGTCTTTGTCTAACAAATCTTTGATTTTCCTTTTGGCTTTCAAATGGATGTGTTGAACGAAAACACGAAATTATTTTTTTGGGCCAACTAAATGACGTTGGGCAAACTAAATGACGTCTTCTGCAACTTGACATTTCTAAAATTTCAATTTGGACGCTCCTCTCCTTGTACCAAAATATCCTTTTGCAGAACCATTTAAATGTATATTCAAACTTTATAACTTGCCTATGATTTACCAAATATTATTTAAAAAAAATCAATTCTTGATATAATATTTTAAAAAATTATCCATGTCATATTAAATAATTTCATACATACGAATATTATTTCATACACCACATAATAGTTGTTCGTTTTTGTTGTTACTATTAAAATAAGAATGATAAAAACACTTTTAACACGCAAACATATTTTATATTTCATTCAAAAAACATAATAATCATACAATTTGTAATAAGGATATAAGAAAATTACATTTATTTGAAGACCTCGTGTTGAGAAGACCTTATGTATCATTATATCATTTGATAAACAATGTTTGGTTTTTTGCTACACTTTTTTTGGGGGTTCAATTTCTTCGAATTCTATATGAATATTACAGATGTTATATTGGCTAACAATGAGTCAGTCGTAGTATTTAATTTTTTAACGTTAACGCTTGTTAAAAATAATTAGGATATAACAACACGAAAATTGAAATCATAAAAATCAATTTGTTCAAAAAGGAAATACGTTAATTAAATATTTTTCTTAAGAAAAAGATTATAAATATTTCAAATGTGTGATCTGCTTAGAGATTTGTTTAATTTTTTATAAGAAATTTTATTAAAATGCCAAACAAGGTACTATTTGTTCGATCATTGCAATGTCGTACCGACTGAAAGATTAATTTTTACGTCTTTAATTGTGATTTCTAGAGTTTAAATGACTTGCAGTTTTTCTATTTCAGTTATCTGAAAAAATACATATTATTGTTTAAATAAAAAAATTCCAATAAAAACGCCTTCCTGCAATCAATTTATAACTTGCACTTCTATTATAAATATTTCAATATTTTAACAAAACCTTCAGAGAAATCATTTGTTTGGTAAGGAATAAAAACATTTTGTTTTGGCAACAGAGGAAATTAAACAAAACACTATACAAAATAGTTTACAAAACAAAAAACAAAAAGCCAAACCAAAAAAAAAAAAAATCCTGCCAAGTGTGCAAATGAATTTTGCACACATCCTGTGGTTGTGTTGCATGCCACTGCAACAGAGTTTAATAAAACAAAAAAAAAAAAAAAAAAAAATAGAACAACACAAAAAAAAGAAGGCAAAACAAATATTTTAAGGACAATAACAAAATTTTGGTAATGCAAAAAAATTGAAACAAACACATTTCTTTATAAAATTTTATGGTTAAGAATTGTTAAAGGACTAACAAAAAAAATTCATATAAAACCGTAATATTATTTGAAAGAAACTGAAATTAAACCATACAGAAGTCAATAAGGACAACAGGATGCATAATTTGAACAAGAAGTAGCATTGTCATGACAGTTTAAGAAAAACAGCAGAAAAACTGTATGACAATACCACAAACACCACACACATGCAGGCAATTTGTGACACTAACAAAATACTTAAATTGCGGCTACTTTTTTGTTTCAATAAAATGACTTTGGCAATATGTAGTATAATGGGCCAGAGACTACTCTGCATTTGTTGTACATTCGGTATCATTAGCTACTGATTTAGGAAAATTTTTATACATCTGCACTCACAAAAAGTTTGTCAGTTACAATATAACAGTTGTTTAGGTAGTAATCAGTAATTGATTTTTTTAACTGTAATTACAGTTGTTTTAAATGAAAAAAAAAATACAGAACAACAGGGTGATCTATCGGTTGACTTAAGAACACATGATTTGGAAATTGACGCTCTCAAAATATTTTTACAATAACTGATTGTAGTTTATTTAAAAAGTTATCCCTACATTTGTTTTAAATGATTAAATACTTTAAATACAAATAAATATATTTTCAACATTTTTTGGCGTTTATTCAAAAAATAAATTACATATAAATAGGGATTTTCTGTTACAATTAATATTTTTATTTAAAATGATTTGTTAAAAAATAGGTTTTATTATTTTCTTGGATAATGACTGATTGTTAAAATAAATAAAATAATTGAAAAGTAGTTTATTTTTAACTGACTTTGTAGTTAATTGTTGTGACACTTAATATACCGAAATATCACTTATTTTTACGGATTTTGTAGTTAGGTTGTTGACAGTTTAAAAAACGAAATAAAGGAAAATCATTACTTTTTACGGATTTTGTAGTTAATTGGATGACAGGTAAAATAAATTAATTAATAAAGAAAATATCATTTATTACTTGTCGTTAATATGTTAATATTTAAAATAAATGAAAAATCATTTATTATTTACGAATATAGAGAGTAAATTTATTAACATTGAAAAATTAAAGAAAAGTTCTTTTAACTTAAATAAAAAGTTATTAGACCCGTTTTTAGTGGTTTTTCATTTATTTTTAATTAGATTTTCAGTATATTTAAACAAATTTGTTAATAACGCGCCGAAATATTCGTTTAGTTGTGTTTACTCAATGTGCATATCATCGAAAATATTCATCGTTTCTTGACGAATTTTGTTGAGCGCGGACGTTTTAATGCACTTTTTGAAGCAGTAAGAGAGAGGGAGAGAGTATTACCGAGAACGCAAATGAGTCGTATCGTCACTGCGCTTAGCATATTGGCGTCAGTGGAACGAACCTTTTTGCGGCGAGTTCGAAGGGATGATTTGCATTTGACTCAAATAATTTTGCCAACAGACTGCCTACAACCCTTGCAAATGGTAGACACTGAATCAGATTTTCTAAACAATTTTTGATGACCGATGAGGCCTATTGACAATCTGCGGCAGGGCAAGCAAAATTGTCCCATTTTGGCAACGGGGGGAATTCATATGAGATCCAAATACCAAAACTAAATTTCTGGGTTGGCGTTTACGCCAAAACAAACATTGTGCTATTTTTCTTTAGAGCAGGCACAAACCGTCGTTGGGAAAAATATCGGTGGATGTTGGCTTATTATCTGAAACTGCGTAAAAAAGGTCTGGACGGTTACTGCCTTTAAACAAGATGGTGCGCCACGCCATACTGAAAATAAAAAAATGCAGCCATACTGAAAATAAATTCCATTAACGTGTGATGTCAAATAAGGCGACATTTACTGATCACCCAGATCTACAGATCCGGCCCGTCCGAGTTTTTTTTGTGGGGTTATTTCGGAAGCAAAGTGTTTGTCTACACGCCTCAGACCATTGACGAGCACAAGGTAAAAATTCGTTCCGGAATTATTGCTATACCGCCCAACATGCTCGAAAAAGTAAGAGAAAATAATTGATGTTTTATCTAAAAAATAGTCCAAATGAATTGAAAAGGACAAAATTAAAAAAAATTTAAACATATGGAAATCGGTTGTTTTTGAAGTTATTCAACTTATCATTATTACAGTCTTAAAAAAAATTATTAACGAAAAGTGCTGTATTTCGTAACACATTAACAGTTTAATGCTACAAAAACCAAAACAGTATTTTTGTAGTTATTGAAATTATGATGAAAAAGTGGATAAGGAAGTGAAGATACTCTTCACTACCAACTCATGACCAAAAATAGGACATACAGTTAAGACCGAAATTCAGTTGAGGTGAGGACTTGTCAGGAGTATGCGTGGTGTTTTTTTTTATTAATTTTCCAATAGATAACCTCTTTATCTCTAAAGCTTAAACCAGGTAGTGAAAGAGTTAGGGAACAGTGGCAGTACAATCAAACTTTGTTTGTGAATTTCGTAAAAATTATTCATACCATATTTTTAAAAATTTGTTACTGAATTTTTTTTTTGAAAGCAGCTCTTGTTTATTTTCGTTATTCTGGACAGTATCATATAAAAAGAAACTTTATCCCCAAAATGTCCCAATTCGGTAAAACACTATCTACACTGTGTTTTTAAGGGTTTACTTCCACTGAATACCTCTCACATTTTCTTTTTAAAAGTCGTCAGATTCCTCTGAAAAAAACCAAAGTATCAATGCAATAGACTTAACTTGATATTTCAGCAAAAAGAAACTCTTTGTGTTTTTATTGATGAAAGAAATACATTTATTTTGCATTAAACCATTAATCGATTAATCGTCAATTTTTCCGATTAATTTACCCGAATAATCTATTAATCAATTTTCTTAATTTTTCGAATAATAACCTAACCGATTAACCGGCAGGGTTGAATAATTGGAAACACTAATTTTTATTGAAAACATCTTTATATTCTTGTGAACTTCTGAAAAAGCGCTTATTATAAAAAGACACATTGTACGGGAGAGCGAAAAAAAAAACACTTAATCGTTCTACAAAATTGCTTGTTAACATTTTCTTACAAATTTTAAAACCGTATGTTATATCAAACCTTCTGTTTTTCTTTGCCGATGAAGACACCTTCTGAGCAATCTTTTGGGACTCAGAAAATATTTCGTCTGGGAGAGTTATTCAAATCCTCAAATATCAAAGGCCAAACAAAAATAACAACGAAATATTTCCTAAATACAGATCAGCAGATCTAGCGGTAAAAAATAATTAAATTTTGATATGTGTTATGTACTTGAAATTAGAAAAAAATTAGCCCATACTCTGACTCGCATTTATATTTGCAGTGACTTCAAATTCCACGCAGGTAGTTTTGTCGTATCGCTTATAGGAGGTACGAAATCTGAGGAAGATGCTCTTACCTGCTCTGCTGAGAATTTTTGTTTAGGTTTGTTGGTTCGTTTCATCTTGTACTTTAGCAATAGTCTTAAAAATTCTAGTCTCTTACGATTGGATCATTAGGTGCAAAAGAAGCGTCGATTTCAGAAAACAATCTAACCGATCATTTGGTCGAGAGTATCTACGCCTAAGAGAAAAGACAGAATTAGAATTGTTTTACTAAAAACTTCATAGCTTTTAGTCAAATAGTTACAAACCTTTTGTTGAATTATAATAAAACTTAATCTCAAGCTTTTTTCGGTTCATTGACTCAGTACTTATGTTTTCATGGCCGATGTATGAAACTAATGTTTCGATTTCAGCAAACGTTGAAATAAAGGTTATATTTTTTGCGCTATCGCGAATTTAGCTAATTATCGAAAAACTCTTCTAACCCAAACACCTACCATTTTTCCCGGGCTTGTGACTGGCTGACTTCAGTCAAGACAATATATCTTAAGAAAACCTTTGGCTTACTTCAGTAACAGGCAACTATCAAACCAGAACGAGTGTTTATTGCAAAACTTGATGAATTGGCACTGAAGGAAATGTGACTCCAACAGGACGGCACAACTGCGTTTCAGGGACATCTAATGACTTGTTTTGGGGACTTGCAAAAGCCAGTAAGATCGCCCGATTT
The DNA here is from genome assembly GCA_949748255.1 of Eustalomyia histrio. NCBI lineage: Eukaryota > Metazoa > Arthropoda > Insecta > Diptera > Anthomyiidae > Eustalomyia > Eustalomyia histrio. The sequence goes on from OX456527.1 coordinate 15,376,370, forward strand.
AATCGCTCCAGTAATTTTTCTTTAGGGTCTTTCCAAGAAATCAAATACAAAATAATACATAATATTAATGAAATATTTTTGGTTTTTTCATTTTAGATGATCAAGCTCAAAGATATTGTGTTCAGCGCAAGTCGCCTTTGTTAGAGGTGCTCCCGGACATCCGCTATACCGGCTTTTAAAAAAATTTCTTAAACAACTGAAATTGTTAAAATAGTACATGTACAAAGACAAAGGTTTACTTTAATAAATTAAAATATGTTCTCAAGAATTTATGAATTTTTTTGGGTTCTCTGACTGAATATAACCTATTAAAGGTTGAAATAAACATTAAATTAAATTATGTCATTACATTTTAAAGATAAGGCAAAGGCCCTCTCTCTGTGGAATTAAAAAAAACTGATGACTGACTTTGGATTTGTTATAAAATTCGGTTAACGAACATTTTTCTTATAGTGTAGAAATATAAAAAAAAACATTTACAAAAAATATTTTATATTAATATTAGGCATGTGTTGTATTTACAAGGATTTTACTGCAAAAACAAAATTTTATTAGTTTTTTGTTCTATCAGTAATGTCAGTCGGTTTTTATTGTATAATTTTTTGTATACAATATCAGAATACAGATACAATTGAGGTTTAAAGCTGTGTGTTTATAAATTATATAAGAATTGTTGCAATGATGTTGCACATCTGCCCTCTAGGGGATTGTTTTATAATTTTTACTATATTTAATTTGCTGACATCAATATTTTTGTGTTTTTATTTTTTTTTGTTTGTTTGTTTTCAATCTCTGATGATTATACTAAAAACTACTGACTATCATTTTGTTGTTTAACCATGGATTTATTGTTTTGTGTACATTTATGTCAAATGCTATTATTATTTTTACAACAACATGTATGAGATGTGGTAAAATATCGTTTTGTATTAAAGGCAAAAAAGGACAATCGACCCGCGTGTTACTAATGATGGCAAAATATTACGATATTTAAAGAAACTTTTCTTTTAGGTTTGCCAAGGCATGTGTCTAGTGGCAGTTGGTGATTTTTTTTCTTGGTCTAATTTGGTATATTTATTAATTTTATTTTATTTTATTTAATTATAACAAATAAGCAGATGTTGCTATAACTTTTGTTTTTTTTTCTAGCACGAGGAAGGGATTTGTTCTCACATTTATCACAAAAAGAAATAAAAAAATATTACTTATTAAGAAAGAAGCAATGATTTTCTAAAAGTGTTTTTCTTAGATCCATATATATATATAGAAAAACAAATTAAAATCAAAAAGAAACAACATTATGTTAAATCGAAACATATTTGAGACCAAACTAAGTTTTTCTTTTTAAAAGCAAAACAAAAAAAATAAACTATAAATGTAGTAACAAAAAAAAAAAAAAAAAACCGCGAGGTATATAAATACTAGAAAATTTAAGACGTTTAAATATTAATTTCAACTTTATTTTGATTAGAACACTTTATTTTGACTATGAACAACTTTATTTTGACTAGACTCAAATTTATTTTGACTAGACTCAAATTTACTTTAATAATATTCATACTGAATTAAAAAATTTTTGGTAAAAGATGAGATGTTAATTTTAAATCGACTACGATTTTTCCATGTGTATATTTATATCATCATGTAAAGAAAAGAGTTTCATTGAAAATTGCAATTTATTTGGCAAAATATTACGAATGCACAAAACTTTGGGCTGTAAAATTAAAGTGAGAATAAGTGATTATCAAGCAATACATCGAACTACATTTCTCCACAAAATTGTACTCTTATACTTTAATTATACAACTATTATTAATACGCTTGTTTTCTGAAACTGCTTGTAAAGAAAACGACTGTCCCAACTTAACATAACTGACTTTCCTTTATTTTTTGTAAACAAATAAAAGTTGATGTTTTCATGTAAGGACTTCGCCAGAACGCCAAATAGAGCAAATATATTGTTTGCCCTGCTCTCCCTGTACCTACAAACACATAATTCATTTGTTTAATATTAAATTAAAAATAAAAAATTTTCAAATACTTTTATGACAAATATTTTTGTTTTGCATTTTAAAGAGGAAAGCCAAGAATTTCTAAGACTTGGCAGCATTTTTAAACATTCTTAAATTTTGAGCATCTCACCAAAAAAGTCTGTAATTACATCTGAAAGTTTTGTTGTTGTTACGGGTTATTTTGCTGATTTGAACCAAGCGGTATATTTTGCTAACCTTAGCAACACATGTAGAAAAAATTAGTAGCCGCTACTAAATTTTAGTATACTTTTTTGTAAAATGGAATATAAAATCTGTTTGCTAAAATCAGCAAAAAAAAAAAAAATACTAATATTAATATAAGTACAATAAAATTAGTATTAAAAATTTGTTAGAGCTTCTTAATTTTAGTAAACTGCAATTGAAAATCGATCTGCTAAAATTAGCTACAAATATTAGTGAAATAGAAGGAAAGTTACTAAAGATTCTTAAAATTCTGTACAAAGTTAATTAATTAACAAATATTATTGATAAATTATATTGAACTAAACTCTATAAATTGTAAAATATAGAAAAATTTTAATTTAAAGCTGCTTATGGGCCATTCCATGTCAAACCGCACAGAAAACTGTAATTTTCAGATTTATCATCACCGATTTTAATGAAATTCGCCACAAATATTGTAAATGGGTAGTGTTTATCAAATCATTAACCTTTCGACCCTAACACCTTTAGGTTTTCAAAATATCATGTCTTAAAAATTGGCAAAAACGTCAAAGTATCGAAAAAGTGAGAGATGACATATCCGAATGCTGTGCGGTTTGACATGGAATAGCCCTAATCTCTTTTAAAACTGCCTTACAAAAAAAAAAAAATCACAAATTTATATTTTTTTGTCGAGCAATAATATTTTTTATTTTATATATTTTTTTCAAAAAATAGTTTATACAAAATTAAAAATGGTAATAACATAAACAAATTTATCATTTTGTTTAATTTTTGTATAATAAAATATTTTTGACCCAAATTTTTGGTTTTAAGGCTGGTTTTTTGAAAATTTTTAGTGCTTTTTTAATTATTAGCAAAAATTTATAGTAAATAGTAAAAATTAAATTAAGTAAACATTTTTTTTTTTGATAATTTTTGCCAATCGTGTAATTTGTAAATAGAAACACAATTAATTAAATATTGAAATTTTTTTTACTAAAAATATGTACATAAATAGGTGAGGTTATGGGTTGGGCATCTGATAATGCGTTTTGTGTTAATCCTGTTAAGACAAAGTTGATGGGGTTTGGATTTAATACGAATGACATGTGTGTTACAATTGATGGCATTCCTGTTGAGTTTTTTAACAAAATGAAATGCTTAGGTTTGATCTTGGATAATCATTTAAATTTTTCCCCACATATTAATTTTGTATCTTCTAGGGTATCCTTTCTTTTAAAAAGGTTATATTCATTAAATATTTATCTACCTTGCTCAGTAAAAAGACGTGTTGCCTCAGCTGTCTTGATGCCCCATATTTTGTATGGCATTGAAATTTTTTTTGAGTACTGGTTGTCTGACCCTGAGGAAATATCACCTTGTTTTTAACAGAATTATTCGTAATATTTTTAATTTGAAAAGGAGAGATCATGTATCTCTACATTCATTTAATTTTTTGGGTTCGTCTTTTGAGAATTTTATTAGCATTAGACTATTATTGCTTTTTTAAAAATCCATTTTTAATTGTTGCCCTGCTTATTTAGTTGATAAATTTCATTTTACTCGTTCGAGCAGAAATCCACAGATAATTCCACCTGTAAGACATTTGAGTATTTTTGTAAAATCGTTTCAGATCCGGGTTTCAAGAATTTGGAATGCCTAACCACGAGATTTAAGAAAATTTTATTATTCTTTACTTGATTTAAAGTCCAGGGTAAAAGAATTTGCGAAACTGCATGTGTTGGAGGCTTTTTAATATATAAATTTTTTTTTTTAAGTACGAAATATGGGAGGAAAAATGTTGGAAATTTATTTATTTATTATTTGCATTCATTATGATTTTGTTTTATTTTTTAAAATTTTTTATTTTTAATCTTATAATTTTTAATTTTTCTTTTAATTTTTATTCTTAAAATTTGTTTAAATGTGATCTCATATATGTATATATTATTATCTGGATATTTATTTATTGAATTATTAAGCTCTACTTTTTTCTAGAAGTGTGTTATTAAGATAGTAGCTTTAATTAACCACATAAGGCCCTAATGGCTCGGTTATGTAAAAAAAGATTTAATAAAAAAAAAAAAAATAGTAAAGTGGGATTAAAAATTGTCTACTATTTTTTTTTTAGAGTAGACTTAAATTTGTATGGAATATTTATATTAAATTCGAAAAAACAAACCTAATGAATTTGATTAAATGCACAAAGAAAAGTTGAATTGGACGAATTTTAATGAAAATTTTCAATAATGAAGTTATCTTCACAAAGTGAATGAAATATATTTGTTTTTTTTTTTAAATTTGAATAAAAACCTAGTAATTTTTGTGAAACTTTTTCATTGGGTATACACCCAACTTTAAATAAATAAAATGAAAATTTTTATGAAAAACTGCATTTATTAAATGAAAGGCTTTTATGTATGAGTTCAAGGAAAATTTCGTTGTATTGATTAAAAATTTGATTAATATCATGCAGATAATTCTGTCAGTATATCTTTTGAAGTTTTTTACTGCTGCTGTAAAAAAGTGTTTGCTTCCAATCTACTCGAAAATCCATTGAAAAGCGGACTACATCATTTTCGTTTAAAACAATTGAGTTTTTATTATTATTTTATTTTATTTTGTGTTTAAATTATCTGACAAAATCGGTAAAAATAATTGATTTTTCGTCTATTTTAATACTCAATACAAAATAACAACTATTTTTTTAAATAAAATTTAAAGAGTTTTTATTATTATTTTATTTTATTTTATTTTGTGTTTAAATTATCTGACAAAATCGGTAAAAATAATTGATTTTTCGTCTATTTTAATACTCAATACAAAATAACAACTATTTTTTTAAATAAAATTATAATTGAATATTTTAAATAATACTGAATAATAATTTTCAATATATTCAATAACAAAATTTACAGAAAGAACTGAAAAACGTCACTTTTTTCTTCTTAGTTCAATCGTCACCAGATTGTAGTTTTTATATTTCATTACCATTCGAAATTCTTAAAATACATTTTGAAAATTCTCAATATACCTCCATTGGACAATGATTTTAGGTTGAAACATTGGTAAAATGATACAAATTGTCTATAAAACATTTTAGAGGGAAATATTTAATAAAAAAAAAATATACGAAAAATGTAATTTTCCAGAATTTTTTAATTATCTTTAACTGAATAATTTAAAGCATTTATTCGGTATTTCGGCGAATAGTAGAAATATATTGAATATGCGAAATACAAAATAAAAGTTTGAAATACAAAAATATTAGCGTTCCCCACAAAACGCAAGATCTCGATCCGCAACTGAATTTCAAAATCTCTGTATTTGGTATCTACAGTCTAGTGTGTTCGTTTTGCATTATTTTTTGAGATATTTGTCATTTTCTAAAAAATTATTGATGACATTTTTCTATCAAGAAATGAAGAAGATATGAAATATTTCTCATCAAATTTTATGAATTATATCTTCAATATTTTATTTCACTTCATATATATGGCAATTCTTTACAGATTTGGGTCCAACGCTACACTCACCAAAAAAAGTCTGTAATGGCAACTGAAAATTTTGCTGTTATTATGGGAAATTTTGCTAATTAGAGCCCAGCGGTTTTTTTTTTGCTAATCTTAGCAACACATGTCTGCTGGCGTGTAGTAAAATAAAATTTGTAGAAAAATTAGTAGCCGCTACTAAATTTTAGTATACTTTTTGTAAAGTGTAATTTAAAAACCGTTTGCTAAAATCAGCAAAAAAAGTTACTAAATATTAGTATAAAATTTTAATTTTTTTTTTTGTCGAGCATCAATTTTTTTTTATTTTATTTATTTTTTTAAAAAAATAATTTATACAAAATTAAAAACAAAATCAAAGGCTTAAAAATTGTTAAAACATAAACGAATTAATCATTTTGTTTTTATTTGGTAATTTCTGTTTTGAAAAATATTTTAGTTAATTTTTTTTACTTTTAAAATCAAATTTTAATTGTTTAATGCTGATTTTTAGAACTAGAAAAATTTTTTTGTGGTATTTTAAGTGGATGTCCTATTTTCAGACATGAGTCGGTATATTCACTTCCGATCCCTTTTTTAATTTATGTAACATTTTAAGGCAATTTAAGTTTTTAAAATTAGTAAATTTATTTTGCTAATTTTAGCAAATCGGTTTTAAAAAATTTGTAAAATGATTTCTGAAATTAGCAACAAAAATTTGTAAATATTCTGTAAAAACTCTGTATTTTGTAAAATGTAAATAGCAAAAAGATTTGCTAAAAAATAATTTTTTTTACTAAAAATCAGTACAAAAATAGTAAAGTGGGGTTGAAAACCGTTTACAAAATTTTCTACTAACTTTTTTTTCTAAATATGATGAAGCTTTTTTCCCTAAGTGTATCATTTCAGCGACTACGCTGGTATATAAAGCGACTATTTCTGAGAAAAAAAAAAACATATTCAATATTATTCAGTTTGATTTCTTGACCTTTTTAATATTAGTTCTTGGTAATAAATATGCAAGCCCAAGCAAGGTCAATTTAATAAAAGAAAATATTTATTTTTAATCCAATATTTCGCTATCTCAATGGATAGCTTCTTCAGGGATTTTTTTCTTATTTTAATTTATGAAGAAGCTATTAATTGAGATAGCGAAATATTGGATTAAAAATAAATATTTTCTTTTTTAAAATTTACCTTGGGCTTGCATATTTATTACCAAGAACCATATTCAATATTTATAAAATTATGTAAAGCAACCATCAAAACATATTATCATAACAGCTAAGTGATTTTTGTAGAGTTAAACAATTTTCCACTACAAGCAACAACATTCCCACCATTTTCCACATAAAAATCATCCCTTTTGAAAATTAAAAAAAAAAAAAAAACTGAACATCATTATAATCTCGATTTCAATTTTCATAATCCTCAAAAAAAAACGTAATATTTTGATTATGAGCTGATTATGTTATTCACTTAAACATTGTCTATTTTCGACTCAAGAGCTTGACAATTTTTTTAATTTCAAACCACAACACAAATTGGGGTAAAAAAAGAAATCACCCCTTACAAATTGCCTACATACATCAGTAAAACCAGTTGTATGTATGATTTTTAAAACAGCCAGAAAAAAGTTTTCCCAAAAGAAACATCTATACTATATTTTTAATGGGAGTTTATTAGCGTGCACAAATCAATTCTCAAAGGATTTGTTAATTTAACAATAAAATAAGTTATGGAGTTATAATGTTCTACTGGGCTTATGTTTGTATGTTTGGTATGGTTTATAAATAAATATAACATAAAGGAGGCACAACAAATCCTTTTGTTTTATTATTTGATTTATGATGGATATTAGTTAAGAATCGTTAGTTTTTATGTTTGGTATTAGTTGGGATAAATAGGCGAAAGGAGGTAGAGAAATATATGATTTGTGGCAAAATCATAAAGATAAATCTTTAGGATGATATTGTCATAGTGACGATAGATCTTTAATGTTATGTAAACAATAAAAATTGTTTGTTTAGGAAGAAATTTTAAAATAAATTAAACAATTTTATACTCGTACTATTGGTTGCCTTAAACCAGCAATAATTTCGAAAGTTTATTATAATTTAATATTTTTTCTCATTCAAACTAGAGCAAGTAAGTATTTGTAAAATGCTTCAAAAATAAATCTAGAGTTGGCAAATATCGAGCTTTTGATGTGACTTTCCCACTTTTAATCATCAAATTCTTGCGCTCTGCATGGGGCGTGATTAGGATGACCATTTGTAATGATTTTTTTTTAGTTTATACTGATTGTAACTGGTTTTTTAACTGATTGTTTAACCTAAATTTAAACCATATTTAATAGGCTTCCTTTTTAAGGCTATATAGGTCAGTGTACCAAAATTTCATAAAAATATCTTAACATTTGCAAACTGTTCGTACGAACAAGAATATACGGACATACAAATAGACAGACATCGCTAAATCAATTTGAAAAGTGATTATGAATCGATTGGTATAATAAAAGGCTGGTCTAAATATCAGCACAAACTCACTATAGAGGGTAAAAAAAATTTAATCGAAGGAAAAATTCCAGGAGAACCTAAAACTGATTATAATTTTAAGTTAGCTTGTAAAAAAGTCCATAGAGTCCAATGTTCTTCTCTTGGATTAGTTTAGGGAATCTAAAAGTTTTTATGTAGTGGAATTTTTGGTTTTAATCCGATGTGATTACACCTACACCTTTTTTGGAAAGAGGGAATATTTTGTCTTTGCAGATGTTTGTAACAACCAAAAATTATATGCGTAGATCCAACCCATTCAGAATCACTTGCTGACAAGGAAGCACCATTGATAGGATCTCACCAGAGAGACATGTATTATTTTTGAACGTCTCAATCTGAGTTTTAAAGGTTAAGATGTGGAGTAAAAAATTATAATTTAAATTCATTTGTATGCAGTGTCTATGTCTTGGACCTTAGAAAAATTTAAAGATTTAAAATACAAGTCAAAAAATCTTTTGGGGAAAAGTCGTCTAAGGAATATCGAAAAAGCTCAGGTACCCCCTCGATTAAATGAAATAGGAAACCGGTTACCCTCTGAATATATTCTGTAACAAATTTTTTACTACTGGTTACATGGTACATGTTCCAGAACTGATTGCTGGAAGTTAAGCTGAAACGTCTTACTGTCCCAAAATCAGTTCTAGAATCGGTTTTTAAGCAGGCTATTCTAGTTTGGAGGTTAAGAAACTAATTTTTAAGGTCAAACTTCATACAAAAAGACCGTTTGTAGAATATAAATTTGAACTTATACTTCTGCAGTATAAGGTCGTCTACAACCCGTACTTTGGATTTTTTCCGTAGTGTTTTAACACAAACCAATATATAAGTTTTCGAAAATGTATGTAGGAAAAAAATAATAATAATTTAATTAAAAAAACAAAAAATGTTTTTATCCGTTTATTTGTGAAGATTATATCGATTATATCGGCGCCGTTATTATTGATAATCATTTGGTGCTCTTTATACCACATTTTTCCTTGATATGGAGAGCCAGAAACGCATCCTCCATTCTCACATGAAATGTGTTTGCAGTTGCGCCGTTTTTTAAGATCCACATGTCCTCCAGTCCCAATTTACCAATTTGTGCTAATAAAAACTCTGTTCTGCATCACTTACCAGTCATAGTATCCAGGTTACACGCGGTATCCTCAAAGAAAATAACACCAGAGGTGTCAGCTGGTGTCTGGCTCTATGTGAATGACACGTGGATTCTCAGTACCCAAGAAGCGAAATTTTTTTTTGCTTACGTATCCGTTCAGATAAAAATGGGCCTGATGAATAACTGACGAATTAGTCCGTAAAAAAATGGTCACGAGTATTCTGTGTCATTGAAGAGTATGGCGTTCCATGACTTTTCCACATGTATTCTACTTTGCAAATATTAAAACAATAGTTATAAAAGGTGGTAAAATTTTAAGGGCCGATGTTGAATGTGAACCACACCTAAACGTCAAGTTTTTTCTGCATTTCATTTGACATTTCTCAATTTCAGACTAACTCAATTTGAACCATGGAAAGATACACAATCAAGCAACGCGTTAAAGTAATTCTGGCTTATTATGAAAATGGGCGTTCAAATCAAAATGCATATCGTGCACTTAGTGATTTTTTCGGCCAATTTATTCGTTCAAATGTGCGTACAATCGGAAAAATCGTGCAAAAATTTGAGCAAACCGGGTCTGTAGGAGATGTGAAAACACCAGTGCATGCTCGTACAGCTCGTACTGCAGAAAATATTGCTGCTGTTCGCGATAGTGAGGCTGAAGAGCCGTCCAACTCAACTCGTCGTCGTGCCTAAAAAAAAAATTGCACCTCTCACGCCCGTCGTTGATGAACATTATGCATAAAGACTCAAGAACTAATGCCTCTTGACCATTCCAAACGTCGTCAATGGTCAGAATGGTGGCAAGAAATGGCAACGTGGATGATCAATTTTCCAAGACAGTCATCTTCAGTGATGAGACACATTTTCACCTCAGTGGATTCGTCAATAAGCAGAATTGCCGCATTTGGGCGAATGATAATCCAAGAGTGATTGTCGAAAAACTAGTGCACCCACAAAGAGTGACTGTTTGGTGCGGTTTATGCACGCAGAGAAAAAACATGGTTGCAACATGATCACTGCTACTATATTGTGCTTGCTGCAATCGGGTATGGTTGTCACAACCATATTATTGGTTGTCTAACCATCAACATGGTCCCTACCATCATTATTATAGTAAATATTTTACTATTTTATGATTGACACCTTCTTTTTTATAACATGATTGGCTGTAACCATACTGTGGTAACAAAAATTCTGATTATGAAAAAAACATTATAATTATTCAATGCTGGCAACAATCAATAAATAATTATGCATAAAATATAACATGATTCTGACATTTACGGTCATAATATTGTCTTGTTTTCATAAAAACCAAAATTTGATTAGTTCAGTCAGTTTGTTTTTACCACAAATTGGACGAATGTGGGTAGAGAATACCTTTCATGTGGCATTAAAACATTTCATCAATTGACCCATTAGGATCGAGATAATTTTTTTTAAGCTTTAGAAGATTTTTTAAGGGCTTTCTTATACATATAATATATTTTACACTAATCAATTCATTGTCAAAAAGATTCCATATAAAGATTTGATATTTTTTAATTCGTTTCAATAAAAACGATAAGAGATATTTCTTAAAAAAATATATTTATTAATTCATTTCTTGTAAAAAGTTCTAATAATATTAATAAAATATTTTTTTTAAGAAAAAGTCTGTAGAACCCAAAATTGTTTTTGTACGAAAAGGTTTCTTACACAAAATCCTTGATATTTTGATATTTAGAAACATCATAATATGTTTATTTAGAATCATAATATGAATCATTATATAACTGTAGGTACCATATTATGGTAAAATTATGGTTATTTTATTATCATAATATGATAACCATATTATAGTACGACTATGGTTGGCACAATGATAAACCCGAAAATATATGATGCTCTTCGAATATGATTGTGCCAACCATGTTTTTTCTTTGCGTGTGGGCTGGCGGCATCATCGGGCCGTATTTTTTCCAAAATGCCGGTCAGGCAGTTACTGTGAATGATGTTCGCTATCGTGAGATGATAACGAACTTTTTATGTCTAACGAAACAATGGCTCTTTTGCGCGACAAATTCAATGGCCGTGTTATCTCACGTGATGGCCGTCAAGATCATGTGATTAGACACCGTTAGACTGATTATTTTACAGAAAAGCTGTACGTCGATAAGACAGCAACAATTCATGAGCTAAAGGATGAGATAATTCGGCACATTAACGAAATAGAACCTCAATTATGCCTCAGCGTCATCGAAAATTTGGACCATCGGATGTAGGTGTGCCGCCGAGGTCACGGCGGCCGTTTGGCCGATATTTTGTTCCATACATAATTGAACCATACCATATTATCATAATAAAAAAAAAATGACAATAATTTCCTAAATAATTTGAGTTTTATTCAAAATCAACATCGGCCCTTAAAATTTAACCACCCAAATTTGTTTAGGGAAAATTAAAAAACTAAAAAAAAAATAGTTGTTGACGATACTTTTGAACCCCTAAATATGGGATTGATCCACCAAAAAATACATGTATTGCAGTTCTAAAGATGATTTGATGAAATTTGCTTTATTTCCTCGAGGACGAACATTGTTGGAAGTGGCCAAAAGCGACCTTTGTATTGACCCATTAGCCATTGATAGATCGTACTGAGCTTGAATGTGTTGCTTCTCAAACGTACTGTTATATGTTTATTAAACTTCTCTTTTCGGAAAATAGTTTACAGCATGCAGGTATTTATTTTTAAATTTCTTAAAATATCGAATTGTTTCCGAAAATAGAGCCAAAAAATGACTGATTTTTTTTGCTCATAATACCACCCCTTATTTCGTGGAATATATGACTTAACATTAAAAAACTCCATTATCTCTTAAACTATTCTAAAATCTTTTATTTTAATTCTCTAAAAGCATTTCTGTGACATGTTTCTTTTATAAAACAAGCCTAGATTTATATTGTTTCATAATTTCTTTTTTATTCCTTTAAAATTTAATTGACAATCTTGGTGGTCCCAGTCGGTGCCTGCTTTGATATATTAAAGAATTAAAGTTAAGAAGTCAAATGACCTTATTTTAAAACAATAAATGCAATTATATTTCAAAAACAAAAAAACATACACAAACAATAAAAAATGTCCTTTCCTGAAAATGTCCTTAAGATCATAGAATAAAAAAGAAAACAAACGAAAGCCGCTTTAAATAATATGACATTTGGTAGCTACACAATTGTAGAAACTCAAGGAAGTAGGATGATACAAAATGTTTGTTTGCAAAATACCCACACACAATAAAAGTAAAAATCTTAAACCTTGGAGTCAATTACATTGTGAACAGAATGTTTAAAAAAGATTTGTAAGATATTAGAATTTTAAAATTAATTGTATTTACAAAATATAGAAATTGCAACTAATTTAAACCTTTTGTGGAAAAAAAAAAAAAAACATAATATTAAGGTAAGATGACATGGTTTATCTTGTTGTAATCTGTTGTTATTTCCTTTAAAAGATATTCAAAACATTTTTTTTTTGATGGACATGTGGACATGAGATTTAACAGATCATATGGTTGAGTATAGGTATTAATGTTAAACCTTTTTATGTGTTAAGTTGGATTTGAAAATATATTTTGCCCATCGTTAAGCAGTAACAGCAGGCATTCACATTCATCTTTTATTTATTTTTTTCACATGTTAAACATGTTTAGTTTTATGTTTTTGTTATAGAGTTTTATCAAATTGGAGGCAATTTTGGAGCTGTAAATATACCACAATACTATAACAAAATCATACCTAATTGGGTGGTCTTGCCAGTTAACAAAGTTTTATATGATTCTGTTAATGACGAAGGTGTTATGGTGTTAATTTTTTCAAATTTCTTATGATTAAATTTGACATGTCTTATGCGCATCTTAACTTAATGGATAATATGTCAAAATATTTTGTCAGTTCAAATTGAAATAAATAAGAAATGTATCAAACTGTTATTTCTTATGAAAAAGAACATATGGTTTTGAAATTAATAAATTCAATTTAACTGTTACATATACTTAGGTAGATATATAATATTTATGATCTCTTGATATTCATTCCCATTGATAATTCCCATATGGTAAGAAGATTGAAAAATGAGAGGTATAGCAGACTTTCATTTTATTTATATTGCTTCCCAAAAACATTAAATCATCAAATTATAGTGAGGGATATTCACTTCACAATAATTTCATAAAGTTTTAGGTCAAATTAGTTTGAAAATGACGTAAAACAAGTCAAAGCATTATATTCGGCTCTAACTTCTTTTTATGACATCCACAAATTATATGTTACAGATAAAATAAAAAATTGATATTGGGGAACACATTGTCGAGGAGAAAAAATTGTTTGTGTTGAAAAAAATGTTTTAAGTAAAAAAAATATTCGTGGTAAAAAATTTTGTTTTGGGGTGAAAAAATTTTTTTGAGGTGAATATACAATATTATTCACCAGGGATGGAATATTCAAGAGTACTATTTTGACCATCAGAGTACTAAATTTTTAAAAAATTTTTCGAAAAAAAAATGACATTTAAAATTTGTTTTTACATAAAATTAACATACGTTAAAAATATATATTTTTATAATAAACAAAAAAAAGAAACATATTCAATAAGAGATCAGCTTAAGGTAATTAAACTTTAGTTACCTAAGCAAAAGAAAATGATAAATTTTTTTTACAACTTTTTTCGAAAAATGGAAACATCATTTTCAACATTTTTAGAAATTAGCACATCGGTGAGGACTTGTCAGGAATATGACTGATTTGAAGTTAGTGTTTTGAAAATGATTTAAAAAAATTTAGCATTTTAAGTCATACTCAAAAATTTCTTAACGCTGTCTTAGAGGAACAAAACATCATATTTGAGTATTTATACATCTAAAAAACATTTAATTGCAGCAGAATTGAAACATTGTAAAAGACGTCAATTTATTCTTTAATTTCCTAACATAACAACTTGCATGTTTTTCATGCGATTTCAATTTTGTATACGTTTGGTGTAACAAGATATGTTTAATAAAAATTTTTTCTAAAACTAAAACAGGCAATTTTTCCTTTACTTAAAAAATACTTAAAATAACATGTCTGACTTATTTTTTTACCAATTTGTGTGAATATAGAAATGAATACACTCCGAGCATTTCCTTGCTTCAATTTGTCCGTTTTGCTTAGTTTAAGCTTTTACGAAGAGATCTTTTTCCAGATCGACATTTATTTGTTTATGTATCAGCCCAGATAAAAATGATTAATTTGCTTTGCTTTAGAAAATATATGGAGGTTGAAGGCTCGGTAGGCATCTTCCGTAACTATCCCAGCAATACTTTGGTAATAGTTGCGAAATTCTTATGCGTTACCGTTTTCATTATTTGCAAGCATAAAGTAGTAAGTTACTGATTATTGGTTACGTAATATATAATTTATAAATGTAAAGTAATAGTTAAAATATTTTTGAAAATCTATTTGGGGATACATTACATTGTGTTTTTTTGTAAGTACACTCAGAAAAAAAAGTTAGTAGAAAAATTTGTAAACCGTTTTTAATCCCACTTTGCTATTTTTGTACTGATTTTTAGTAAAGAAATTATTATTTAGCAAATCTTTTTGTTATTTACATTTTACAAATTACAGAATTTTTACAGAATTTCTACAAATTTTCGTTGCTAATTTCAGAAATCATTTTAAAAATTTTTGAAAAACCGATTTGCTAAAATTAGCAAAAAAAATTACTAATTTTAAAAAAGTCGATATTGAAGGAAATGTTATTTCTAATAATGTAAACTTATACATACAAACTTAAATTGCCCTAAAATGTTACATATGATTAAAAAAGGGATCGGAAGTGAAGAAACCGACTCATGTCTAAAAAGAGGACATCCACTTAAAATAGCACTTAAAAGTTTTTTTTTTTATTTCTAAAAATCAGCCCTAAAAACAATTATATTTAACCTTAAATGTAAAAAAAAAAAAATTGACTAAATTATTTTTCAAAACAGAAATTACCAAATTAAAACAAAATGATAAATTCGTTTATGTTTTAACAATTTTTAAGATCATCTTTTAAAAAATATAATCAAAATTTTTGATGCTCGATACAAAAAATAAATCTAAAACTTTGTACTAATATTAATAGTATTTAGTAATTTTTTTTGCTGACAGATTTTAAATTCCACTTTACAAAAAGTCTACTAAAATTTAGTATCGGCTACTAATTTTTCTACTAATTTTATTGTACTACATGTCAGCAGACATGTGTTGCTAAAATTAGCAAAAAATACCGCTGGGCTCAAATTACCAAAATTTCCCGTAATAACAGCAACATTTTCAGTTGCCATTACAGACTTTTTTTGGTGAGTGTAAAAGGGTAATGTACGTTTGTTTTGACTACACTAGCGAAAAAACGAAGCGCAACAATTCATTTAAGTTTAAAGCAATCAAATACTATATGCGTCGATAGCTCAGTGGGTAAAGTTCTTGGCTGGCAACCAGATTTCCCTGGTTCGATTCCCATCTTGACCACATTATTTTTAATAACGTTTAAAATATTTGTAAAGATTTTTTTAAATAAAGATTCCCCTTTTTTAAAAATAAATTTTTAGACACATTACTTTTTCCATTCTCGTAACCATATAAGTAACCCCTTACATTATCACCTCTAAAGTAATGGGTATATACATTACTTTGAGCCTCATCGCCTGTAATATTCATCAGTGAAGTAAGATGTAAAGTAATCCATGAGGCCCTACGACTACACATTACTTTACACATTATTTGGTAATGTGTGGTTTTGCTGTTATGCTTATGCGAGGCTTTTCTGTGTATTCTCAATGATTACAGACATTATAATTGTTCTCTTTGAAAACATTAACAAACAATTATAAAAGGCTTACAGTATAAAGTTAATACCTTTAATTAAATAAGGCCATTACTATCAGCATATTTTGAAAAATTTTCAATATAAAAAATAAAGATCAAGATTAATTCAATAAAAAAAAAACTAAAAATTTCATGCTATTGGTTAATGTGCCGGTATATACGAAAAAAAAAAATACGTTGTCATATACCTGTTAAAATAAAACACAAAACACCTGTTACCCTTTTATACCTAATTTATTTTCCAACAAAAGGGCCAACAACCATTTACCAATCAATAAAATACATAGATGACACTAAATATTGAACACATTTCGAATAAACAACTGCTGTAAGTCGTATTAAGAGAGAGAAAAAAAAACAAATGGTTTCAAAACTCCATCTTTTCCAGTCTGTCTCAACTAACAGCATTATAACATTTATTATTATTTACAATATTACATTTTCTATGTGACATTTTTACATAACAATTCGTTTTTATATGATCTTTCTGTTTTTGTCTTTGTTTTATCTACTTCTAGTATAAATATAGTATTTTCTTTCATTGGACCGTATCTTGTCGTTTATCTATCTTATTGGGCCTTTTGAATACCATTCTATGTTAGAGATACATACGAGTTAGACCTTTAAGGAATGACTATTTATGGCTTAGAAAATCAACGGGGGGTAAACAATTAAACGCTTTAACAGTCATTTAACAATATTTATAGACCACTAAAGCGGCAAATACAACTTTAAAGTCAAAAATACACAACAGAATACAAATTTACAAATATATGTATAGGGAGACTTAAAAACTCAACTGTAAACCCATCTTATGACCCAGCAAAATTTGGTAGATCCAAAGGAAGTAAGAAAATTTTTAACCTGCTCTTTTAATTTAATCCACAAGTTGTTCTTGAATCACATTTAAAACTAACATAAGTAGCTCTGGAATAGTAATATAAGAAACTTTACTTATATTAAGTGTTTTCATTTTGCTGGGAAATTGTTTATTAAAGAAATCATGTGGTTAACCATTTGATATACACGTAAAAGAAAATGGTGTTTTAAATGTACTTAGTTATTTTTCTTTTTATTTAACAAATAAATTAAAAATAAAAAACTACTTAATTACTATTTACAAATAATTTTACTCATACACTTATAAAAATAAGTTGGCAGAATAACTGGTACATGGGGTTGTATATCAAGTATAAAATTTTTTAGCAATTTATTTGCTGTAAAGATTCTTAAAATTTAGGAAAGCACTGAAATTAATTTCCAAATACGTTTTACATAAGTTAAATAAAATACTAGAAAAAATAAGCCAGCTAAAACAACTTTCATCTCAATTTAGCTAAGTTTTAATTACTAAAATTAAGTTCCAAAAATATATTGCAAAATTTTACTACACTAAAAATATTTTTCAGTAACTGTAGTTTTTTTTTAGAAAATTCCCCGTACATTAGTTTTTAAATGATTAAAGTTAAAATACAAGGAACCATTTCAACCATTTTTGCATTTATTTAAATAATAAATTACATATAAATACGAATTTTCTGCTACAGTTAATATTTTCATTTATAATGGTTTGCTAAAAAATGATTTTAATTTTGTATATATAGTTAATTGTTTGATAGTTAAAATTAATTTAGTACCTTGTTTTTACAGACATTATAGTTATTTTTTATGACACATTAACAACGAAATTAACAAAATATTATTTAATTCTACGGATTTTGTTTGTTTTCTTAATTCATTAGAAAAAACCAAATAATAGAAAAATCATTACTTTCTAGGGATTTTATAGTTAATTAGTTGACATTTGGAAGAAATAAAAAAAGAAAAATCATTTGTTTTTACGGATTTGTGGCAAGTTTGTTAATAGTTAAAATAAATAAAAAATTATTTATTATTTCCGGATATGTTGAGTTAATTGATCAAAATTTAAAAATAAATGAAAAGTCCTTTTGATTTAAATGAAATCTTATTAGACCCGTTTTTAAGTGATTTTTTATTTATTTTAAATTAAATTTTCTATTAATTTAAACCAAAAATAGTTTATAATGTATAGAGGAATATAACTTTTTTTGACTAAAAATTTCCCATGCACTACGCTATGGGGAATATTGTACTGATAATAAAAACCCATATCTTAGTTCAGGTTGAAACAAAAACCTTCCTCACCGACTGCGATTTCTAAAATCTTCCACAGTGGCACCAAAAAAAATCTTAATTCCAAACTTCATTGTATTTGATGCAAAACCTTTTTTAACGGTCGCGAAAAAGTAAAATCGTAATTATTCATATTTTTCCATGGACTATTCAGCCTTGCCAGGCAAATTTTAATGTTTACTCGTTAAAATAATAAATTTATTTCAGAAATACTTTAAAATAACTGTTTATCAGGACTACATGTAATAAAACCAAGCCGGCATTTTCGTCAAATATGGTGAACCTTTAAGAGCCAGTTTCAGGGAACTTTTTGGTATGTTATACAAGTTTAAAGTTTTAATATGGTATTAGAAATGTTATAACACTATATCGTTTATTACCTATAGTACCAATTTTATCACCGCTGAAATATATGCTTTCTGTTAAAACAGCATTTACAAGAAATTGTATCACCAAAAGTTTTATAAAATAAAAAATTAATAAATAATGAGAAACATTTGTGAATAATAATGAAAGAGTGAAAGAACTGCCATGGTATTATGAAGGCTCTAATTTTAACAAAAAAAGTACTATAGTTAAAAGCTTTTCCATCCCTGCCCTCCAGAGTTTGTTTGTTGCAAATAATATAAAATATATTAGATGTGAAAACATTTTAAAAAAAATTATTTTGACGTAACAAATAGTTTTTTTTTCAAATGTGAAAAAATTTTTGTGGTGTGAAAAAATTTAAGGTGAGAAAGAATTATTGTGGTGAAAAAAATTTTTAAGGTGAACATAAAATATTATTTACCTCACCAATTTTTTAACCGCTGAACCGATTTTAATCATTTTTAATACCAAACTGCTCAGAACATTAGGAATATATATAACTTATGGAATCTTAGACCTAAATTTCGACTTGTTACTTACGGAATAAAAATCCGATATACATATATACCCTCATCACATGTGATATAGTTTATAAAAAATAATTTTTTTTTTTTTGGTGATAACAATAAAAAAAAATAACTTTTCTGAAAATAATTTCTATAATTATATAAACATTAAATACGGTAGCCGACTTAAATTATGTAGAAGAAGAAAACGAAAAAATCAAAATCATTCAATAAAGATCAATTTAATAGCTTATTTACACCAAACACAATATAAACATACTTTTGTTCCCCGTACTAACAACAATCAATCTACCAAGATATAAAAAAAATACAATTTAACCATAAAAAAAGATTTTAAGAAAGAAAAAACAACAGAATTAAAAAGACGAAATTATGAATTAAACCAGTTCATTAAAAAAGCAGCTGCTTTTTTGAAGATTTTTTTTTTTAACCAAATAACACTAAGCAACAAATTTTGGGGTCATTCTCGCCAGCTTCAGGGGTTCCAACGCGATTTGATACAGTAAACCCTTACACAAACAAATCTCTCGTAGGGTCTTACAGATTTTTATTTCATGACCTCTTGAAATGGGAGCTGGATTTCATCTAATTTTTTTTATATGTAGTTTTTATATACTTCGAGGTATTTCGATTATTATTTCCAGTAAGCTTTTAAATAAGCTTTTTTTTCCAGTAAGCTTTTAATCTCCGTGTATTTACAAAAACAAAGCAAATTAACGATTTTTAGCTAGGTTGATACATGTATTTCGATTCGGCAAAAGATCTCTTCAGAACTCAAAGTTTTAGACAAGCTAGAGCCTCTAAAAGAAGGCAGAGCTTGAGCAAAAAAAAAAAAATATTAAAAACGAATATTTTGCTACATTTATGTCTTCTTAGCAATCAACACATGTGGTTAAATTGTTTTCCTAACGGGCACAACGTAGATACTAAAATTAAAAAAGACCAAAAATGTTATATTTATATAGAAAAAAAAAAAATAAGAATATTTTTCATCCAAATTTTTTGCTCAAAGACACAGGACAGGTTGCTCATTTTTACCTTAATTGTTTGTTTAAATATTTGACGCCCAAATAGCCAAAAATCGGTGCGGACTTCCTCTGCTAATTTTCAAAATTAAATGTTTTTATAATCGTTTAAAACTGTAAGTTGTAGACAAGTTTGTTAAAAAAAGGTTTCCCTTGTTTGCAAATTTTAAATGCAGATTTTAGAGGTGTTCCTCACTTTTTCACTCACTACTTTTCAAACGCTCCTAAGTAAACAAGATTTAATATGATGCTTTGTAATGTTATCTAGTTTTATATAATTTCATATACACCCAAAGAAAAGCTTTTTTAATTTTCGCCCAATGAAACAATATCATAAATATTAATGAAACATATTACAATAATGAAACATATCAATAAAAATTCCCATAAAACTGTCTGTATTGCTGTCTTTCTTTATGAAAGGTCTGAATAATTTAAGTCTAAACTTAATTATTGATATTTAAAATTTCATAAATATCCTGAATTATTTGTTTGCGATTTATAAAATACTTCAAAAATACTATGAAACCTTACTCTGAAATATAAAATATTCATAGATACACTCAGAATATTATGTAGTTAACTGTTTGTAGTTTAATAAAAAAGTTTTCCGTTCCATTTAAAAATAAAGGAAGATACATTTATTTTTCAAAGAAACATCTATATTAACTTTTTTATACATTTATTCGAAATAATTTACTATCATTTACCGATTTTTTTCAGTTTCATTTATTTTTTTCATTTGTTTGAAATTTAATAAAAATTTACCCACAAAACGGAAACTTGTGGTTTATTTGTGTCCGTAACAGTTATTACAAATTTAAATTTTGTTTGCTGCCTGTTTCAAAAAAAAAATATTCAAAAAATTTCAATTTGTTTTTTTATTTAAATTGGTTGTATATATACAAAATTTTTCAATACAATTTACAAGAACTTCATAAACACACATACATATACAAATACATTCACACAAAAAGTGTTTATAGCTTCATATGCATACATACATTTTGTATTGTACGAGTATATTAAAAAAAAAAAAAACAAAAATACAAAAACGGAAATAATTTCAAATAAATGAAAAAAACATTTATTTTTGAAGGATTGGTGGGTAAAATTTTGACATTTATTTTAACTGATTACACTAGGCAACAGCCATTTTGTTATTTGGTTCTAGCATACTTTTTCTCATGGATTTGGACCTACTGAACACGAAAATGAATTTTAAAAATTTTTCTGTCGATTGGTTTGCGAGATACAAATTTTTTAATTTTTTTTTTTTAATTTTTGGAGGTACACTTACTATTTTGAGCATATCTTTAGTCTTCTTTGACCTATTTTATCCTACTACTACTCAAATTAAAGACAATTGAGCCGTCTACAACTTATTCTCAGAAAATTTTCAAATCGGGTTAGTAGTTTTGATGTTGGCGGCTTAAAAAGGTTAAAAAACTGCGTTTTTTTAGTAAAAATGTGGCTGAAAAATTCATATAAAAATTCATATAAAATGTAAAACGCGATGTTAACAGCAATTTTAATTTTTTTACGTATAGCTGACACTTTTCCAAAGAAAATAAGCCCTTACTTAACAAAATCTGATGACAAATGGCCGACTTATTATTTTTTTGGTAAACGACCGAAATTCCGCTATTTCACGATTTTTTGATTTTCATTATTTGCACAGCTTACCTACCCAACGCAAACGAATAAATACATTTGAACTTAATTTAAAATAAACAAAGTAGTCTTCGTATATTATTTTTTAATTTATTTACAGCACTACATGCTCAATGTATCGCACAATTAGCTAAACTAACGAAATTAAACTAACTAATTAAATTAAGCAAATCAACGCACAAAAAAATTAGTAAAAACAAAGATATAAGTGTACATTTTATGCCATGTGGAAAAACTGCTGACTTCTTCTTTGTTTTTTGTGTTCGCTGCAATCGGTCTCACGTATTAGGGTACAAATATAGTCACCCATCATAGCCGTGTCATAGTTGCCCTGATAGCGTCGTTCCATAGCCTTCAATTCCTGATGAAAGCGCTCGCCGTGTTCGTCGCTCACGTCTCCTAAATTCTCAGGGAAAAAATCCAAATGAGAATCCAGAAAGTGTATTTTAAGTGACATGTGCACTCCCATGGCTTCATAGTTCTTTACCAGATCCTCAACTATGTCCTTATAATTCGGGCTTTTGTTGTTTCCTAAAAAGTTTTCCACAACAAGCCTGAAGGAATTCCATGCTGCGGCTTCGATGGGTGATAACAGCTTTGGGAATTTTTCATCTTTCAACATTTTTTTTATCTCGGGTCCTGCGAAGACTCCTTCTTTAATTTTTGCCAGCGAAAGGTAAGGGAAAATTGACCGTAAATAGGCAAAAGCTTCACCTTCTTTGTCTAATTTTTTGGCAAAATTTTTAATCAAACCCAATTTTATGTGCAGCGGCGGAAGTATTATATTTTCACGGTTCTCTATTAGTGGTTTGCGCTGAACATTCGCTTCTCCAACTACAGGTTTCGTTCGAACCGGCCATTTTTTTTTTATATAATGCTGATCATCAGCGCGGCTATTCCAAAGGCACAGAAAACAGCAATGTCGCGTATAGCCTCCTTGGAGTCCACACAGAATGGCCACAACTTTAAGGTCGGCGCATATTTTCCAATTGTATTTCCTATACTCTATGCATTTCAGCAAAATGTCCATAGTTTCATAGTTCTCCTTTGAATGAACCGCATGAGCAATAGGAACAGATGGCTTTTCATTCCCATTATGTAAGAGAACTGCCTTCAAGCTCTCTTTGTTGCTGTCAATAAACAACCTCCATTCGTTGGGGTTGTGAATTTGGTGAAGCTCTTGGAACAAGCCTGAAATGTCGCTGCAAAAACATATTTGGTCTTTCTTTGTATAAAATTTTGCATACTCCTTGTGACGGTTTCTGTACGCTGATACTTTCACTTCTGAAGCCGCAAATCCACACTGTATCATCCGAGACGCAAAAAGTTCGGATTTCTCCTTAGTGAGACCAAAATCGCGCACCCAATCGTTTAGTTCGGCCTGTGACAGTAATTTTCGCTTTGCACCCGGCTCAAATTCGCTTGCATTTGACTCAGACTC
This sequence comes from Eustalomyia histrio, assembly GCA_949748255.1. Taxonomy (NCBI): domain Eukaryota; kingdom Metazoa; phylum Arthropoda; class Insecta; order Diptera; family Anthomyiidae; genus Eustalomyia; species Eustalomyia histrio. Next base: position 15,399,797 of record OX456527.1, read on the forward strand.
TTCTTCTGACGATTCTGCTTTTTGAAGAGATGCACCAGGGCACACTGGATATGGCACATCATGCGAATGTGGTACTGGAAGCGCAAACGATCCCACTTGAGCGTAGTTCCATTTAAAAAATCTTCCTACCCCACTGTTTGTGGTGAGGCAAAAATAACAGTCTGTGGAATGGCATAGCGGCTTTTTCCACATCATTGGTGTATCGAATTTCATATGGCGGCTAAAATTAAAATAAATTACTATATTCGCTATGTATAATGTGTTTAAATAAAAATTCTTACCTTCCGCCAGCTGCCCAGTTGGTTAAGATTATATAGCAAAGATCACACAGCGACTTAGGTGTCCATGGTTCTGTGATATTTGGTGAAATACCAAAATAATTCAAATAGTGCAATTGTACTGCTGGAGTAAACTTGTGTGCGTGATTTTTTTTTATAAACTGGCCACAAACATTGCAGAAATTGTCTGGATCGTTCAAACACTCGAACACACGTAGTCTTTTACTCATTGTCTTCCTTGCGTTTTCTAAATATTAACTTCTTTACACTTTCACAGACAGTTTTGAAATGCAATTGATAACCGTGTCTCCTTATGTTTAAATATGTATGAGCATGTAGTGCTGTAAATAAATTAAAAAAAAATATACGAAGACTACTTTGTTTATTTTAAATTAAGTTCAAATGTATTTATTCGTTTGCGTTGGGTAGGTAAGCTGTGCAAATAATGAAAATCAAAAAATCGTGAAATAGCGGAATTTCGGTCGTTTACCAAAAAAATAATAAGTCGGCCATTTGTCATCAGATTTTGTTAAGTAAGGGCTTATTTTCTTTGGAAAAGTGTCAGCTATACGTAAAAAAATTAAAATCGCTGTTAACATCGCGTTTTACATTTTATATGAATTTTTATATGAATTTTTCAGCCACATTTTTACTAAAAAAACGCAGTTTTTTAACCTTTTTAAGCCGCCAACATCAAAACTACTAACCCGATTTGAAAATTTTCTGAGAATAAGTTGTAGACGGCTCAATTGTATTTAATTTGAGTAGTAGTAGGATAAAATAGGTCAAAGAAGACTAAAGATATGCTCAAAATAGTAAGTGTACCTCCAAAAATTAAAAAAAAAAAAAATTAAAAAATTTGTATCTCGCAAACCAATCGACAGAAAAATTTTTAAAATTCATTTTCGTGTTCAGTAGGTCCAAATCCATGAGAAAAAGTATGCTAGAAACAAATAACAGACAAAAGTTTGTTATTTGTGACCTAGTGTTATATCAGTTGTTTCTTACGGATGTGTCAGTTGATTTATCAACATATAAAAATAAATAACAAATGGCATTTAATTTAAATGAAAATTAAGTAGACCGGTTTTTAAACGAAATATCATTTCTTTTAAATAATATTTTCAGTTATTTTAACTTACAAATTTTTTTAAGTGTATGATGAAGCTTTTTTTATCGTAATTAAGTATGACATTATTCCCTACACCACTACGTGATCAGGATTTAATGAGTTAAGCACAAAGTCAAAATACCAGAATAGTTTATAGTTTAAATAAAATAAAAATTTATTTTAAAATAAATGAAAAATCACTTTAACTTGTGCACTAACTTTCATTTAAATCAAAACTAATTTCATTTACTTTTTAATGTTAATAAATTAACTTACAGTAATCCGTAAATAATAAATGATTTTTTATTTATAACTGTTAACAAACTAACTACAAATCCGGAAAATAAATAATATTTCCATTATTTATTTATTTTAACTGCCAAATAATGAAATTCAACAGATTAAAGAACTGTCAACAAATTAACTACAAAATCTGGAAAAATAAGTTATATTTAGTTTATTTTGTTTTTTAAAATGTCAAAAATAAACTACAAAGTCTGTAAAAATAAACGACTTTTTATTTATTTAGATTATTGTTACTGTCACACAATTAACTGTAAAAAATTAAAAAATCATTTTTTTTAACAAATCATGTTAAATGAAAATATTAACTGTAAGGGTTGAACAATATATTTATTTTTGTTTTAAATATTTAATCATTTAAAAACAAATATACGGATAACTTTTTAAATATACTACAGTCAGTTGCTTTAACGTTGATTCAACGTTGTCAGTCCGTCCGTCTCAAGGTATCAAATATAAAGATATTCAAATATAAAGATATCATATATAAAGATATTTTGATGAAAGTTAGAATCGGTCTATATTAAGACCTTCCTCTTGAGGGTCCTATCTAAATTGACACACCAAACTGTTTGTTAAAATGTTTGGTGTGAACGTTATTTGCCACAAAAAATCATGTATCTAAATTTGAAGAGAATCAGAGAATCCCGATATTTGCTAAAGTGCACTTTTTAGGTCACTTCATTTTTATTTTTTTTTTTCTATATTTTGTGTCCTGACCATAAAATAAGAATCTGGCTCCTTCGCGGAATTTGAACCGATTCTTGGAATAGAATCCTAATTATACTTGGTTTAGGGTATCATATAATCGGTAGGTCAGACTTTAATTTTTGCCCTAGTTTTATTTGATTTTAAGATTATCTGAAATTTTTTTTATAGAATGTCACATTCAACTTAATTATATATTTCTGGCGATTAAGACGAACTCCAAGGAATTAGAAAAACTAGTTACATATAAGCGTTCGTATTAACCGGGTTGAAATTAGTTTTACAATTATCCACAAAATATTTAAAGTTTATAAAAATAATTACAAAAATTATGTTCTGGTATTCCTAGATAAACTGTTTGCTATATACTTAAGAGAAAATTTAGATTATTCATTTTAAAATTTGTCAAAATATGGAAAATTATATGCACTTTTGTTTTTAGATCTATCAGAAACAATTCATTTAAACTTAGACTCTGTCTTAAGCAAGTTTGTATTAACAAATATTTTTTAAATGAAAATTGTTAACTAAGAATCCATCTTAGTATGCTTTTTGGGGTTTAACTTTAACTTTGCATTTGAATCATTAAGGCTGACATTTCCTGTTGCACTGTGTAATCTCATCATGATACAGTGGCTATTAAGAAATAAATCCAAAAGGTTTTTTTTTTTTGAAAAAGGAAATGCTTTAAGTTAACCAATACAATAATAACAATAAAGAGCGTAGTTCTTACCACAACAACCACAAATAAAGCATTCATTATATGATCAAAGTTGATCATTTCATCCTGAGGCTGTTGACAGCCCACAACACAAATACACAAAAAAGAAATCATCCATGTTTAATAAAGAAACCTCATCATCATCGTTATTATCATCTTTGTCTGAAACCACACACTTTTCTAAAGCCCGACAGACATCATCAAATCAACCATACACCAGATAGACTGATAGACAGACAGACGGGCGGACGGTCGGGCAGGCAGAGAGACATGACATGCGAGTCGATTGAACAACAACAAACAGCCTCCTCAATAATAATAATAACTATAACATCAAATCCATAAGTTAATCTTTTTGAAAAAAAAAATTAAAATTAACAAAAAAAAAAAAGAAAAAAAGATCTAAAAGAAACAAAACCTTCAACATGGTGGACAAGCAGCATAACAAACTGTATATAATAATTACTGATACGTTGCAAATAACAAGATCACTGGATGGATGGATGGATGATGGTGTTCCTTTTAAACTTTTCTCTTAACTATATGTTATAGTTTTTGTTGTTGATCTTGTTGTCTGCTGTTTGTAATGATGATGATGATGCTGGTGGTGGTGGTGGTAGTTTTCATTTCTTTTTGGAGTATCATCTTTTGATTGCTTTTTATGTAGTTTTTTTTTTTTTTTTTTTTGGTGCGTTTCGTTTTATATCTAAATGTTACTGGTTGGTTGATCACTTTTTTTCAGTTTCAATTTAGGTGGTTGTTTTAAAAGTATGGTTGAATATATTGGATTTACTTTTATGGTTAACGGCGTAACTGACATTTTGTTTTTAAATGTCTGTATGTCCAGATTATGTTGCACAAATAATAGCAGCAGCAGCAGCAACATTAAAGAAAGATCTTTAGCTCATCATCATCATCATCCTCATCTACCGACAACCATCATGGTCAGTATTTTGTATTCATTGTTTTTTGCGTTTTTAAAAATGTTTCATATATTCAAACATACAGGAACGTTCATATATTTCTGAGTAAGTTGTGCTTAATATCTGGTTATTGATCGGCATAAGAAAATCACTTTATGATGAAATTATTAACGTTTTTTTTTCTCGTCTTCTTCTCTTACACTTAGTTATTGATCTTAATTAAGCAACTAAATAACATTTTTTTTTTTAATGAATCAAATTCATATAAGAATTTTATAGGAGATTCGTGATAATTCATTATTTTGCAACAACACTAATAAATAAAATTTAACACTCAACTAAAAAGTTTATCAGATCTAACAAGGTGGGTATCTTTGGTGTGTACAAATAAAATCAGAGTTGGCAACCGATTTATACGGTGAGTAATAATAAATAACAGGATTTCAAAGGTATTTTGTTAGCTTATTTTAACGTTATCGGTATTTAAAGTTATTTTTTTTTTCTAAGAGAAATTCTTCCTATTAATTAATTTGTTGCTCTCTTAGGAAAAGCTTAGCCTCATAAGCCTTTCCAAAGAAAAAGAAATATATAGAAAATTTAAAGTTAATGGTGTTCTAAAGTCAATGGTTTTTTAAGTTCCCTGTAGGAAATGTCGATAGTGAAACTGTACTGATTCACTATTGACTTTGTCACCAGTACTACTGAATAATTATGCCCTAGCCAACGCTTTCTGCTGTAGACATTTAACATGTCATTGCGAGTCTACACAACTATTGACTCGGTGTTGACATTGGAACCAGAGATTCACTAGTACATTTAAGTATTTCTAGTCTACACTTTTGGAACTTTTTACTTGATTTGCACACTAGGAAGGAAATAAGATTAAATAGGTACATTTATTTTGTTAAATGAGATATTTTATTAATAATTTTTTTTTTTATAAATTTCATTAAATTAAAAAAAAAATTCGTGCAAATTTAATTTTGGAGTAGACAAATCTTCAAAAGACAGCACAAAATCATCCCCAGGCTCCGTAAAATATTCATCAGGCTCCACAAAACCTCTAGAGTTGCAATTTTCACTAAAATTTTTTGCCTCTTTCTTGTAATTTTTATTTTTATACAAAATTGATTGTACAGGGTTATTTCGTTGGAGTATTAAAAATAATTAAATTTTTTAACCCCACAGTAAAGAAACGTATATGACACTTTCAGAAGATATTCCTGTTAAGTCCTTTAAACAACATTTTAAAAATATAAATATCATTTGAGGTATGGTATATATCCGTACGTAGATCACATCCTTTGTCTGCCCTTCGGGAGCCCAGCGACTTACAGGGACGTCCACCGAACGTAGGTCACATAAAGGGTAGTTTTTTGCTATTTGCTTTTTCAGTGTAAGTTTTTTCTTTGTCAAGATTTGGCAATGCCAAAAAATCTCAGTAAGATTTTTCATTTCACCATGAATAGACTTACAAACGAACAACGCTTATAAATCATTGAATTTTATTATTGAACTTCGTGCCGTGTGAGAAATGTTGAAAATTGTAGAAAACTGTCTTCAGCGACGAAGCTCATTTTTGGCTCAATGGGTACGTCAATAAACAGAATTGTTGAATTTGGTGTGAAGAGAAGCTAGAGGTAGTTTTAGAGCTGCTAATGCACCCTGAAAGATGCACTGTTTGGGGTGTGGTTTGTTGTCCGGCGGCATTATTGGACCATACTACTTCAAGAAAAATCGCAACCCAAATGGAAGAATTTGACACGCGATACCATCAATCTATTGAGAGGCGAGTTTCGTGAGCAATTAATATCACGTTTTGCGATTTGACCTCACTGGACTATTGTTGGTGGGGATACGTGAAATCTCTCTTATACTAGGACCAGCCAGCCGCAATTCTAGTCCTAAAACACAACATTGCAGCTGCCTTTGGTAAGATACCGGGCGTAATGCTGGAAAAAGTATGCCAAAATTGGAGCTCACAGATGGATCACCTACGGCCTAGCCGCGGGCAACATTTACATGAAATAATCTTTAAAAGTTAATGGCAGACATTAATTTATCGCCTTAAAAAAATATTTCATTCACTTTTGCAAATTTTCTGTATTTTTTACCCTTTACTTACGTGTACTTTTAGAATTTGGGAATACCCTGCAAGTGTCCTGGATTGTGATTCTTACAACGACGTGTGCCATATTCTGGTAGCATCCTTAAGAGTCGCTCTATAATTCAAGAATATCCTGTGAGTGTCCAGCAGTGTGAGTGTCTATCAAGATGTTTGCCACGTAGATGCACTACATACATCCTGTGAGATTTCTTAGATCAAATTAACTCATATCAAACTTTGTTTCAGCCAGAATGTGTGCTGTACGTAGATCACATCCTCTGAGTGTGCCTCAAAAACCACGAAGCATCCTGCGTGTAAGCTACACTCAGAAAAAAAAGTTAGTAGAAAAATTTGTAAACGGTTTTCAATCCTTTACTATTTTTGTACTGATTTTTAGTAAAAAAATTATTATTTAGCAAATAATTTTGCTATTAACATTTCACAAATTACAGAGTTTTTACAGAATATTTACAAATTTTTGTTGCTAATTTCAGAAGTCATTTTACAAATTTTTGAAAACCGATTTGCTAAAATTAGAAAAAAAAAATTACTAATTTTAAAAAAGTGGATATTGAAGGAAATGTTATTTTTAATAATTAAAACTTATACATGCAAACTTTAATTGCCCTAAAATGTTACATAGGTTTAAAAATGGGATCGGAAGTTAATATACCGACTCATGTCTAAAAAGAGGACATCCACGTAAAATAGTACTAAAAAGTTTTTTTAGTTCTAAAAATCAGTCCTAAAAACAATTTAAATTTAACCTTAAAAGTAAAAAAAAAATTAATTAAATGTTTTGCAAAACAGAAACTACCAAATTAAAAAAAAATAATAAATTCGTTAAAAATTTAAAACTTTGTACTAATATTAATAGTATTTAGTAATTTTTTTTGCTGATTTTATCAAACAGATTTTAAATTCCACTTTACTAAAAGTCTACTAAAATTAAGTAGCGGCTACTAATTTTTCTACTAATTTCATTGTACTACACGTCAGCATACATGTGTTGCTAAGATTAGCAAAAAATACCGCTGGGCTCAAATTAGCAGAATTTCCCGTAATAACAGCAAAATTTTCAGTTGCCATTACAGACTTTTTTTGGTGAGTGTAGAACGTGTTTATATCAAGGAAGTGTGCTGAACAGAAACTACATCATTTCAATTTCCTTAGAGAATACACTCAGAAATAAAGTTAGTAGAAAGATTTGTAAACGGTTTTCAATCTCACTTTACTATGTTTGTACTGATTTTTAGTAAAAAAATAAATATTTAGCAAAGCTTTTTGCTATTTACAATTTACAAACTACAACATTTTTACAGAATATTTACAAATTTTTGTTGCTAATTTCAAAAATCATTTTACAAATTTTTGAAAATCGATTTGCTAAAATTAGCAAACAAATTTACTGATTTTTAAAAAAGTGGATGTTGAAAGAAATGTTATTTCTAATTGCAACTTACACATACAAACATAAATTGCCTTAAAATGTAACAAATATTAAAAAAAGGGATCGGAATTGAAGATACCGACTCATGTCTAAAAATAGGACATCCACTTAAAATAGAACTAAAAGGTTTTTTTTTTAGTTATAAAAATCAGCCCTAAAAACAATTAAAGTTTGACCTTAAAATTAAAAAAAATTACTAAAATATTTTTCAAAACAGAAATTACCAAATTAAAACAAAATAATAAATTGGTTTTTGTTTTTACAATTTTTAAGCCTTTGATTTTTTTGTTTAATTTTGTCTAAAATATTGTTTGAAAAAAAAATTGATGTTCGGTAAAAAAAAATTAAAATTTTGTACTAATATTAATAATGTTTAGTATTTTTTTTTGCTGATTTAGCAAGCCGATTTTAAATTCCACTTCACAAAAAATTTACTAAAATTTAGTAGCGGCAGCTAATTTTCTCTACAAATTTCATTGTACTTCACGTCAGCAGACATGTGTTGCTAAGATTAGCAAAAAATACCGCTGGGCTCAAATTACAAAATTTTCCGTAAAAACAGCAAAATTTGCAGTTGCCATTACAGCCCTTTTTTGGGAAGTGTAGTGCTATTTATAGTAAAAATCTAAACTGTTAAATGATATGGCCTTAATAAAGAAATAAATAAAAATTTTAGTATGTATTTTGTCCATAGTATAGACGACAAATGTAAAGAATACATATTGTCGCCAACAGAAGAATGATCATTAGAGGGTTAAAAAGCGAGATAAAAATCCAAAGCGGAATCAGCCTTTAAAAAGCGTGATGGTTGGGTCAGATAAATTATGGGTTATTATTGCAATATTTTATGCTAAAATCTTAAATTGTTTTAAACTAACATTATAATTAATTTATTTTTATAAATAAATTTCGTTTATTTATTATTGTTGTTAAAAATGTGTTCGTTTAGTTTTGCAATAAATAATGCTTCAATTTAAAATAATGAACATTTTGTATAACTTAAGGTGTTTGTTGTTATTTGTTTGTTGCCATTATGTGAAGTTTTTGTTTTTGCAATTTCAACAGCTGTTATTGTCTTTAGACACACGTTTCATGTAAAGTTATGGAATGGGATGGTGCAGTGTGTGAGTATTCTTTCGCAATGTTGTATAAACAAATTATAATGAGCACCGAACGTATACACAATATTTTATGACAGCCTTAAGCGTAACAATTTCAATAAAGACTTGATGAAGAAATTCACAACAACAATATTATGGAAGAAACGCTGACAGACTGGAAAATTTTCAATTTAACCAAAGAAAATTATGTAAACTAAAATTATAATGAAAAAGAAGAGTTTATTATATCCCTGTGGGGAAAAAAGGGGTCAGTGGAAGTTCGAGCATCTGTCCCGTGACCGGTAAAATCAGAGTCAGGCTGAAAGTGCCCATACCGTGACTGGTGAAATAGGACCGATCTGAATGAGTCTACACTGTGACTTCACCCCGTAACTGGTGAAAATGAGACAGAATCAATACAAACCATTGAATAAGTACAAAAATGCTTGGGAAAACGTTAATTTTAACCCTCTAATGCTCTCTGTTCAGATATCAATAATATTTTTGCTATATATTTAGATTTAGCATTGACAACTGACTATGGCAAAGATATTAAAATTTTGATTTATAGCTTTATTTAAGCGATATAGCACAAAAAAGGTTGAAGTCGAATCAATCTAGTAATGAAATAATTTAGATTTTTGTAAAACTACACCCAGAGAAAAGATTGGTTGCAATTCGATCAAAACCATTAACATTTATGTATTTGTAAGAATTTTATTTTATGTGAAGTAAACTATTTTCCATTACTATAGCAAAAATATACCATTGGGAATAAAAAAAGGAAAAAGAACTAAAAAAGAATACTATTATCCAATTATTGATTTTTTTTTATTCAAGTCAATCAGTAGAAGCAACCATTTATTTAGTGAATGTTCTGGAGAATTAGTACAATCTATCAAATTTTTTAATAAATTGTCTATATTCGAAAGTGGTAACTACAAATGCGGTTATCCTAATTAAATATATCATTAAATTAGGCTTTCACTTGTACCAACCGAATTGTGGATTGTATTGATTATAGAAGCCACTAAAGATTGGTATTTTTAAACAAATTTTCTGCTAGTTTATTTTCCTAAAAAATTATTTAAATTCAAAATTAGTCATAAAAATTTATAATTGTTTGTGGGCTAGAGAGCTAGCCTAGTACTCCTAACTTCGGAGTTAAAATCCCGGTAAAGGCAAACATTTAAAAAAAATTAATTTTTTTTAATTAAAATAAGATATTCAAATGTTTAAATAACAAATATATCAAAGAAAATTAAATTAATTTGTGGTGCAGTAAGCAAGGGTGTGAATGCCTTGGTTCAATACCGAAAAAGTCAAAAATAAAATGTATGTAAAATATAAATATTAAATTAGACTTTCAAAACTAAAAATATTATTTAATATAAAGATAGTTGTCGTAACCGCCAGAATCCGATTGGCAGCAAATTTGGAGGCCACAACTGATACTGTTTTCTGGGTGTACCTGTAAAACAAAATTACATACCGAAAATTGTTAATATAGTGTTATTACAGAAAACTTTTGAAAATTGCAAAATTTAGCGAATTGTCACTAAACATTATTAAATTTTACCGAAATTGATTTCGCTTACTACAAAGTCAGAGTGTATTAGCTGCACTCAATTTCAAAAGAAATCTGTTTACTAAACTCATTAACTGACAATTTTTTTGTAAGCGCTACTAACTTTTAGTACATTGATGTAAACTGCAATTTAAAATAGATGTGCTAGTATTAGCAACATATTTTTTTTCAAAAAATATTTTAGAGAAAATTAAAAAAAAATTCAAAGGCTTAAAAAATAGTAAAAACATAAACGAATTTATCGTTTTATTTTTATTTGCTAATAATTGTTTTGAAAAATATTTTTAGTAATTTTTTTTGGATTTAAAGGTAAAGTTTTAATTGCTTAAGAGCTAATTTTTAGAACTTTTTAGTGCTATTTTAAGTGGTCGTCCAATTTTTGGCCATGAGTCGATTGTGAAAAGTATCTTCACATTTCCAAATCTGAGACTGATAATACATTAACCCAATTATTTTTAGATACACTTGCTTCACTTTTACGCTGCTAATTTCTTTTGAAATTGCCTTACAAGTTTTTGATTTATTAAGCAAAATTTTTTTATATTATTTTTTTTTTCAAAAAATATTTTAGAGAAAATTAAAAAAAAATTCAAAAGATTAAAAAATAGTAAAAACATAAACGAATTTATCGTTTTATTTTATTTGCTAATAATTGTTTTGAAAAATATTTTTATTAATTTTTTTTTTGGATTTTAAGGTAAAATTTTAATTGCTTTAAGAGCTACTTTTTAGAACTTTTTAGTGCTATTTTAAGTGGACGTCCAATTTTTGGCCATGAGTCGATTATGAAAAGTATCTTCACATCACATCTCCAAATCTGAGACTGATAATATTTCCTAGGTGAAATGTGTTTTAGTCTGGCTCGAGATCATGGAAAATAATTAAAATGAAAACAAAAAATTTGTATTCTATTTTGTAATCATGTAGAATACACAGAAAAGGTTACTCCAATACTAGCCGATTGGAGTATTTCAATTACAATAATAATATTTCTAAAGATTTTTTTCGAGGTAAAATATTGTAATTAGCAAATTTGAAAGAAAATTAGAAAGGAAAATTTTTGTACATACAAAATAAATAGTTATAGATTTCCCCCAATTCCAAATTAAATGAACCTGGGATATGTGTCAGAGATTCAAAATCTAACGATGACCAGTTTTGGGTGGTCTCGAAGATTTAAAAGTTTCAAAATGGGGTGAGAAATATCCCTTTTTTCGTTCTTTGGGTTTTTATGGTATTTTTATGGTATTTTATTTTATGGTTGTAAAAATTGTTTTAATTGAAAGGTATTTTATATGTGAACCTATACTGAAAACATGTCCCAATATATATATATAAATCCTTTGGTTAGGTAGATGTGGTAGCCTGCCAATCAGACTCACTTAGACTATAAAGTCCCTTTTGATACCACGGAAGCTAGTTAAAAATTATATCACTAGCTTCCCCCTTCGAACCTTCCCAATTGAGCCTAAATTCAGTCCCCTCCTGCGAGCCAGGGCAGGACAAGTGCAAAGAAGGTGCTCGACAGACTCCTCCTCCTCTTTGTCACCACAGCTTTTGTAAAAGTCACTAGCAGCAACCCTCAACCTAACTGCGTGCCTTCCAATCAGACAGTGTCCCGTCATGACGGACACAAGTAGGGATATATCGGGCCTTGACAGTGACAGCAACCTGTGCGTGCGCTTCCTATCCCGACGGGGCCACATCTGTCTGGAACGAATACAACCACGGACAGAGGCCCACCTATAACCATAAGCACTCTCCCGCAGCCGAAACTTGCAAGTGGCCAGAGGCATGCCCACAGATTCCATTTCGTGTGAAATGTGTGAGGTACTCCCCAGTCTTGCAAGCTCGTCTGCCCTACAGTTCCCTGGTATGTCCCTGTGGCCCGGCACCCAAATAACATGGATGCTGAACTGCTGAGCCATCTCATTAAGAGATCTGCGACAGTTCAGGGCTGATGCAGAAATCAGGAAGATAGAATCCAAAGATCTAAAGATCTAATGGCAGCCTGACTATCAGAAAATATATTAATCCTCACCGTTGTGAGGACATTATACCTAAGCCACTCCGCTACCTCCCTAATGGCCAGAATTTAAGCCTGAAAAACACTGCTACCAGCTCCCTGGAGTAGACTGCGAAGCCTACCTGACCGTCGAGTTCAGAGACGTCGGTATACAAGTCGATACAACGCCCCCCCACTACTAATCCTTACTTGTATTATATTAAAGTGAACATATAATTTTCTTCAAAAATATGATATTTTAAGTTGAATCTGAAGTATTGTAAAAGAACAAAAAAATTATGATTTGCACTATTATTCTTTTAATACGACAATAAAGATTAAACCGGTTAAAAGGCAACCAAGGTACAACCCACAGCTGATATCTCGCAAACAAAAATTTTAAAATTTATTGAAATAATCTAGGATACTGAGACAAAAATACTTTTTAAAATGAATGCCAAAATTATTAGAATTTTTAAATATTTTCAAATGTGAAACTGTAAAATTTCATTTGGCTAATTCAGCAAATTTATTTCAATGGATTTTGGTGAAACATTAGCTTTAAGGCAAGTTTTTTCTGATTTCCTTTTTAAATTCCGGAATAGTACAATACAATATCAAATATTTTAATCCTCTAAATTTAAATTTTTAGAAGATTTTAATTATTTTTTTGTAAACATTTTTATATAAAAGATTATTGCTGAGAGGATAGTAGTACAAATATATCAACTTTATCATATCGCGCCTGACTGTTAGTTACGTTGCGTATGAGTGATATATTTTTATAGTTCAATATCACTCATACGTTAGCTAAAAGGTAATTAAAATATTTAAATTAGCACTTGATATATTTTTACGCTCACCTATTATTAACACGAATTACGCCATAGCTAAACTTTTTAGTGTCAAAAATAAAAGTTAGAATTCTTGAAAGGATATTCTTAAAGTATTTATAAATGTATGTATGAAAATGTATTTCTAGTCTAGTTCGAGATCATAGAAAATTTTATTCAAATAAAAAAGTCATGAAGAATACACAGAAAAAGTTATTAGAACCAGACTAAAAACACATTGTTACAGCTTTTTGGCGGTCTTGGGCATTAGAGGATTAAAATACAAATTTAAGTATGTGTTTTGTAATTATTGTTGATCTTTTAAGTTTTACTTTAAGTTGCCATCATTAAAAAAAAATAATAAAAATTATTTTATTTTAAAAAAATTACATCTGCACTTGGAGAAGTGTTAATCTAAACGCTGATTAGTAATAAAAACTTAGAAATTTTGTGCAGAAATGTTAGTGCTTTAAAAATTTTAGGAGAAAACTTTAAAAAAAGTTAAAAAAAATACGAGCATTAAATTTGAAAGGGTATCATTTGTCCACAAAAGTAACCAATTATAATAATAATAATTATTTTTCCTAGTTTATTTTGCTTTCAATTCACCAGTAACGTGAGGTTTCCTGTGACAAATCATTTTCCCACAGGGATGTGAGTGGAACAAAAATCAATTTGAAAAATAAATTGTGGTGAAAATTTTCAAATGTAATTTAGCGGTAAAATGGTTTTTTAACACTTTAAATGGTATAAGGAAATTCCATGGAAAAGTTTTTACATTTATTTCAACATAATAGGTCAATTGAAAAGTCCCCGGCCTACCATACAAAAACACATTTTTTTTGCAAAATTCGTTTTTTATTCAACATAGTTCCCTTCAAGGGTGATACACTGATTATAGCGACCCTCCATTTTTTCGATACTATTTTTGTAGTACGATTTGTCCTTTGCTTCAAAATAGGCCTCAGTTTCGGCGATCACCTCTTCATTCGACGAAAATTTCTTTCCAGCGGGCATTCTTTGAGATCTGAGAACAGGAAATAGTCGCTGGGGGCCAGATCTGGAGAATACGGTGGATGCGGAAGCAATTCGAAGCCCAATTCATGGATTTTCGACTTCGTTTTCACTGACTTGGTTTTGATCAAAAGTGAGCTCGCTCGGCACCTACTTTGCACAGAGTTTTCTCATGCCCTTTCTCATTCGTGAATGATATGATAAACACTTTCAGTTGATATCTTTAAAGTACCTGCTATTTCATTCAATTTTAATTTACGGTCATTCGAAATCATTTTATGGATTTTTTTGATGTTTTTCTCCGTAATAATCTCTTTTGGGCGTTCACTGCGTTCAACGTCTTCGGTGCTCATTTTACCACGTCTAAACGTGGTAAAATGATTGATTTTCCTGGGGCAGTGTCCGTAAACTTGTCATCAAGGCAAGGTTTTGCTTCAACTATATTTTTTCCCTTCAAAAAGCAATATTTTTTCAGCACGCGAAATTCCTTTTTATCCATTTTTTTACAATAACAAAAGTTGCTTCACTCAAAGTCCTATAACTCACAAACTAATGATTCGACAGCTGTCAAATTTATACACGTGTTTTTTGAAGGTTAGGACTAACTAAAAATTATATCGATTTAAGTCTAGTAGTGCCATATATATGTGTCAGGCCGGGGACTTCTCAATTTGTTATAAGGCAACGAATATATGTTTAAATATTTTATTCGATACTAAAAACCGTAGAAAATTTGTAAAAACTTTGTCATAAACAGTCTTTTTGTATGCAAAATTAAATTACACTTGTTATAAACATCACATTTACACATGATCAAAATAAAAACAAAATACAAGACAAATCTTCATCTTAAACACACACAACATTAAGACCACCCAGTTGGTATTTGTGGTAAAGATCATAATACGATTTAATCACCCACAATCTTAATGTAATGTTGGTCAGTTAGTAAAATGATCCCTTTTATATTGATATACACTGACACTCAACTCCATATGATTCCTTTGTATCAGTGTTTTTGTCGGTTTTTTATTTGTAGTTAATTTTTCTGATGTTGTTGTTGGTTGTATCTTTTAAATTTTAGTTTAGTTTTAGTTTTTGATGTTTTGATCACTGCCGACATAATTGTTTTGACAACAACAAACAGCCAGCCACAACAACCAAACAGCTAACCAACCAACCGATATAAACATACATCAACCCAAGTTAAAAGGTCCAACACAGAGAGAAAAAAAGGACACTGGTTGTTATATTGTCCGTATGTGAGAATAGTGATCAAAACAACTGACAACAACAATAAGGAAAGATGAGGGGGGGAAAAACAGAAACAAAATTAATGGCACACAACACATACTTTCTGTCAAGATGTTGTAATAAATGGATGCTTATCTCATTATGACTGCACATGTTTTAATTCTTCTGTTCCTGTTCCTTTTGTTGTTGTTCTCCATTCCTATTGTGTCTTGTTACAACGATCTGATCCTACATACAAAATGTTCATGTTTTTACTTCAATTGTAGTGAAAGTGCCATTGATTCGAACAGGTCTTAGAATGTCTATGTATGCAAGACTCATGTCTTGTGTGTGTCGGCAAAAGTCAATTAAATCAAAGTACCAGTAGGGTTTCCATATTTATTGTTTCTAATGTATTATATAAGTCATCATTTAGAGACATTGTTTAGTCAATATTTTGTTTTTTTTTTGTCTTTTCATAAAAAAGGATATTAAGGCTTGATTTATTTGGTTACTTTTTTTGAAAACTATTGTCTGTAGGAATTTTAAAAAATTGAAGCAATTTAGTGGCATTAGAAAAACCAATGGTATATCGGATAATTAATTTTCTTTTTTTATTTTATAAACAAATACAAAAATGGCGTCAATTTAAAGCAAAAACAAATAGTAAATAGCAAAAATAGTAAGTAAAGGCATACAATTCAGCCTTACCGAAGATTTTTGAAAAACCCTCCACACAATTTTCGTTAGAGTGTAATAATAAAAAAAAATTAAATTGAAAGAAATTTGTCAGGGTGAAAAAAATTTTCGTTTGGTGAAAACGATTTTTGATGCAAAAAAATTTTTGTGATTAACAATTTTTTTGAGGTAAAAAAAACAAATAAAAAAATTGCGCTTTCAACCGTATTTTGTTGTGAAAACCATTATTCAGCTGTACCAACCGATTTAAGTCGTAGTAACCGAATTTCAGCTGGAAACTGACAAAACTTTTCTATGTGTGTGTAGCCCCAGCGACTTGGGCAGGCCGTTACGAGAGGCACTTTGCCCTTTTTTGACCACCACTTTTAGCACTTTTTGGATGGTTCCCCTAAAATATTCTAAAATCCCTTGTAGTTCGATGACTACGCCGGACGAGGACTCTACATGCCACATTTCTAGTTCATAGTTCTTGGTGATTAAGAAGACACTTTCCCTTTTGAACTCCTTTTTTAAAACGCTCTTATTAAAAATTCTGAAATTTCGGGCGGTAAACGGCGAGTTGTTAAACCTCTTGAAACTCCACTTTTACCACGTTCCCGTCAAAGTTTACAAAAAGTACCTTATCATTGACTGACGCCATGCATTAGAAAGCACATACATATATTAAATTTTAGATTTGTAGTCAAAGCCAAAAAGAAAGGTACACGCCGAAAAAGAACATGGTTGCAATATGATCACTGCTACTATATTGTGCTTACTTACTGGTATGGTTGTCACAACCAAGTTAGTGGTTTTCTAACCATCAACATGGTCGCTACCATCATTATTTAGTAAACATTTTACTATTTTATGATTGGCACCTTTTATTTTATATCATGATTGGCTGTAACCATACTGTGGTAACAAAAATTCTGACTATGAAAAAAATAAGATAATAGAATGATAATAATGCTATGAAAACAATATGATAAAATGCTGGCAACAATCAGTAAATAATTATACAATCATAGTTTCCAAGAACTATACCTTTAAGAAATTTTATTAGATTATGGATTATATAATGATAATCCAGGAATCATAATATAGTAATGAGGAACCATAATATGATAACATTTTGAGCATGCTATGATTACGTGCGATCATATTATGATAAATTCATTACAAAATGTTTATTTAGGATTATAATATGGTAATTTTTGAATCATAATATAACTGTAGGGACAATATTATGGTAAAAATACGGTTATTTTATTTTCATAATATGATAACCATAATGTAGTACGATTATGGTTGGCACAACCATAAGCCCAAAAATACATGATACTCATCCATGTTTTTTCTTTGCGTGTTTTTCTTCCTTTTCAACCCCATCTTTATCACGTTCTTGGGGAAATTGCAAGAGGTACACACATACATATATTTTTTTATTCAGATTTTTAGCCCAAGTGGCTTGGGACGATAAAACAGAGATTTTTTACCCTACCGATTCCATTCCACAACGTTTCGTACCCATTGTCTAGTAATTCTAAGTTCCATTAAATTTCGTTTACCGATTTCAGTGTTTCAATTCCACTCGTTTTTTTTTAATTCAGATTTCTAGCCAATGCTATTTGAACAGGCCTTTAAGGAGCACAATCATTTTATGATATTCCTGGAAAAAATTTCAAAAAGTATATTATCAATAAATTTGTCCATACTTCAAGGACTCTACATTTCAAAAATCAGATTTCTACATAAACTAAATTTGGCAATTCATTAAGGGGGAGAGTTTTACCCTTTGGAATCCCCATTTTTAGCACTTTATTTGCAAAAATTCCAAAAAGTACCTTATTTCTGAATGTGCACATACTCCATGGAACACATATTTTAAATTTTAGATTTCCAGTCATAGTGGAAATCGCCAAGAATGAGACTTTTTCTCTTTAGGGACCCTATTTTTACTACGTTCTTGGAGAAGTTTAAAAAAATATATTTTTAGTATAGAAGTTCATACTCCAGGGAATACATATTTAAAATTTCAGGATTATAACAAAAGGGTTTTGAGCAGGCCCTCAAAGGGGAGATTTTTAGCCTCTTCGAGTAAAAATTTTAAAAATTTCATCTTAGTGGGTGCCTATGCCAAAGGAGAAACTTACATTCCTAATTCCAAGTTTCTAGCAGTATATGCTGGCCGATGTCGGTCAGTTAGTGAATCAGTCAGAAATGTCACTCTTTTATCAGAGAGAGATTTTGCTTTTCTCGGGTTGTTTGATATATTTGCGAACTGTCCTTGAAAAATCGCGACCATGAAATAAAGAGTAAGGTTAGAAGAAATAAAGTGTTAAGTTAGAAGCATAAAAGCAGTCTGCTATTATACATGTAGAAAATTGTAAAATATTTTTAAGTATATAAAGTGTTTAAGTTCATTTAAGTTTAAATTGGAATTTGAAATAATACTAATAAACTAGTTTAATATTACCCTAATAATAAATTTTTTTATTATAATTAGACTAATTTAGCTTTGATAAAATCTTAAATGATTTTTTTTTTATTATAACTTCTTTTAATATAGAATTGCTACACTTAATAAAATAAATTTAACTACCACGACCTTAATGGTTCTTATAATAACACAATATTATTATATTTAATGGGAGATGGTAGGAAATATATAAAATATACAAACCAGATCATAATATTCAATATAAAAAAAGTATAATCATATACTTTAAGTGAATGACTACACTCAAATAAAAAAAAGTATGTAAAAATTACAAAAAAGGTTTAACATTTCGTGTTATCATATGCCCTTCATCTTTCACCGACTTTAATATTTTCTGTTATCCTTTTCAAAGAAAACCAGACATTAATTAATAAGAAGAATTTTCTATTTTAAAAAAATGTTCTCTCAATATTTGCTAACTTTAGCTCTGGGCTTTAAAAATTAGTAAATTATTTTGCTTATATTTGTAACAAAAGTTGGTAACAAATTTTGTTATTTGTAAATATAGTATAGGAAGAATTTTTACAAAGGATGGCTTTATACCAAAAACAAGTAAAGTAGGATATAATTTTTCTACTAACTTTTTTATTAGAGTGTAGGTATATTTTTACATACTAAAATATAGTAAGAGCATTCATTATGAATCTTTGACAACTGATTCATTGTACAATTTATTTCTAAGATCCTATAAAATTTTATTTTTTCACGTAGTTTTTAAAAGTTTTAATTTAAACATTTTGAAAGATGTAAAAAAATTATTTTCCAAAAAAATTAAATAATATTTTCTTATTAAATGGTTTAAAAGAGTTCTGAAAAGTGTCAAGAAAAATTATATTATTATGCGAGGGCGGATCAATCAAATTTTGTGCAAGTTCCGTCATTTACTTTGCGCTTAACAGCAGGATTTTTTGAGGTCCATAAAATAGGCTTTTGTTCGATCAATAATTTCATCGTTGGAGCTAAATCTCTTTCCACCGAGCCATTTCTTTAGGTTTCGAAATAGGATATAGTCACTGGGGGCTAAAGCCGGAGAAAATGGCAGATGAGGTACCTATTCGTAGCCAAATTCATGGAATTTTTCCAATCCTTTAAAGTTGTCACACGATTACGTTTATGGTCGATTGTGAGCAAACGCGGCAGCCATCGTGCGGCAAGCTTCCTCATACCCGAGTGATTGTTTAAAATAGAAACCACTGAGCCATGTGAGTTGCCTATGTCTTCCACAATCTATCGCACATTCTATCTCCGATCTGCCAACACCATATCGTGAATTTTTTCAATTGTTTTGGGTGTAGAGGCCTCAACTGGGCGTCCAGAACGTTCGGCATCTTCCGTGCTTGTAAGGTCACAACGAAAGTCAGTAAACCACTGAAATCGATGGTGCCGAGTCCCCATAGTATTTATCAAGCATTTCCTTGGTTTTATTGACGGTTTTTTTCGCAAAAAATAATTCAAACTCGCACTCGAAATTCACTTTTTTCCATTTTTAAAATCCACGAGGTTGTATGTTTTGAACAGCTGTTAAATGCAAAGTAAATGACGGATCTTGCTCAAAATTTGACAGTAGTCTATTAACAGCTGGTACTTGATTGGAGCAGTGTTGCATTTCTTATAACTACGAGGGAAGTTCGAAAAGTCATGGACTTATTGATTCGCCCTCATATATTATTTTAAAATTTTTGTATGTTTTCTTCGATCTTCTTGATTTGTATAATAGTTTAAAATTAGCTTAATATCTTTTTTATAAAAAATTAATTATAATTATTTAATTATCCTAATATTTCGTCACCACATTGTGACTTTTTAGGGGACATTTCTTTTTTTATAAGATGAGCTTAAGATATTTTTTTTTATAAAAAATAAATTATAATTATTGATTTATAATTATACAAAAAAATTTCCCCTTTAGAAGTCACCCAATTTGGTGACAAAATATTGGGATAAATAAATAGTAATAATAAATTTTTTATAAAAAGTATATTAAGCTAATTTTAAACTAATATATTAATCCAAAATATAAGAAATTTAGATTGATTTTAAAATGAAATCATGGTTTGAGTACAAAATTATTTGAATTTTTTTAATTAGTATACTACTGTGAATACCCTTATTATTTGCATAAACCTCTTGGATAACTTTCGTGTTATTTTTGTTATATATATTTTAGACATGATGTTAATAATTTTTATAAGAATCATGTGCTTATTAAATAATTTATTTAAGTACATCATTTAAGTTAATGAAAATGTAGTTAAAAAACACCTTAATGGTAACTATGATGACGTTGAGTCAAGTGTATTCTGGTTGTAGGGCTAAAAAGGAAATATTATACAATAAAACTTAATTTAAAGCTATTAAAGAAAATGTTAATATTTTCTTTAAGGAATTCACGCATAAAATATGTATTATAAATGGTGTTTATAATGGTCTCCAATATAAAAAACACTTTTTGTAAACCAAAAACTACTAAAATTATTATGTTTATAATTTTCTTTGTTATTAAACTAAACCCCAAAAATGTTATTATTATGTTAATAAAGAATTTAATTTTTTGATGGCCGGCCTGCCTGGCCTGCCTTATAAATGTATATAAATATTTTATAAGCATTTTAATAAATGGGTGGAGTTTTTTTTATTTTTGAATTAAGAACATATTTTCTGTGTGTATGTATTTTTTTTTTGTGTGGGCATTTTGTATAATTTTTCCATTAATTACGCCACAGCTTTTAGTAAGAAACTGGTAGTACCTGTAATATTTATCGTCCCCCCAAAATAAAAGAAATTGTTATATATTAATATTTTAATTAAATTTAATGTGTACTAATTTTTTAAAAGCTTCAAAATATTGCTACTTTGTATTGAAAATAACACTTCCAGCAAAAACATGATAATGACAGGTCATTACTGTGTAGATTAGAGGTGTTCAACTTTGTATGGCCATTTTTGAAAATGAGTTTTAAAGTTTACCAATGGGCTAATTTGGTTCCTTTGTATGTAAAAATATTTAATATGAAGTTTGGTGCCGATTGGATAAAGTCGGGTCGGAAATCGGTTTAAAATTTGAATAGTGATTACAAGGGGAAAAAATCATTTCTTTAGTTATTTTTAGAAAAATTTGTTACTAAAGATATCTTTTTACACCAAATGATAAAATAAACAAAATGTATACTTTATTATCTTTCTAAACGGAATTCGATTAATAACATTCAAGTTATTATAAATGCCCCAGGGCAATAATGAGTCAAACACCACTAGCTAAGAAATTAAAGAACAAATTGTATTATTTTACAATTTTTCAATGCTGCATTATTTATGTTTTTTAGATGTATAAATACTCAAACAAATTTTTGATTGTGACTTAAAAAGATACATTTTTTAAAGCATTTTCAAAACTCTAACTTTAAATGTTTTAAAACTTTGTTCAAAAACATTAAAAAATTAAAGTTTCACACACTGAGGTTTCATTAAGTACTTTATAACCCTGCAAAAATAAATGAAAGTGATTCTTAAGGAATTAATTTTTCATTGATTCTAAAGTATCGTTTCGTTCTGATTTTCCTCTTTTAAGGCAGTTCTTTTTCACAACTTAAAAAAATTTTATTTTTTATGAAATTTAACACTTTTCAAATGTATGATGGGTAACTTATTTTAAAAACAACCAAAGTTCAACATTAATCATAGATATTTCTATATAAATTTTATATTTATAATTTACCGGATTTTAAAATTCTCAAAATTGTTGTTATTATTGCTATAAAAGATAGAAAAATTGATTGTAGTAACAATTGCAATTTCGAATAGAGTAATTTAATAAATAAGGCCCAATTACCGAATGTCCCGTTATAATTAACTCAACTCCAAGTTAAACTTTATATGGGAAACAACAAAAATGTGACAATTAAATTCCCAGGTAAAATCTAATGGGAGATTGTGAAAATGACGCTTAAGCCCGATCACTGAATTCCCATTAAAATTTAAATTAAAAATTCAAAATTTATTTGGGAACATCAAAAGATGTAATGTTTCACTAAATCATAGGAACTGCTTTAGATGCAGTGAAAAAGGATCATAAACAAAACCTTCCACCCTATGACACCTCTATGTAAAAATCATTGGTTCCGATCCAAATATTCACAACACCAGAATCAATATCACTTCTTCTTTTTCTCTTCTTTTGATATTTTTTTTTGCTAGGAGTAAATAAAAATACCAAAAATTATGTATATCCGTCGTTTAATTTAGTGAGGGAAGCTATTTAAATTCGGAGGATATTTAGGAATAATTTCGGAGGATATTTGGCACAAAATTGATGAATGGGGTAAAATTCATCAACTGTTATTAAGTTCCAATAAATGCTATTCAGAGTTTTATGACACCAACTTTAAGGACCATATTCTCAAAATTTAGTAAAAATCGAACCATGCCAAAGGTCAAATGACAAGGTCAAAGGTAATTTTTTAAGTGATTAAAAGAACACATGTATAAGACTTCGAGATTCTAGAAGATTTTTCGGCAAAACACTAATAACCCCGTGCCGTAAAAATTTCCAAAAATCAAGACTTTGCCTTTAACCTTCCAAATATCAAGTTCCTAGAATACGCGGTTTTGTCTCCCCCTTTTGCCCCATTTTTCCATGTTCCTATTGGAAATTTTATAAAGTATCTCATAGTCCCTTCCTAATCCCCATTTTTACCACGTTCCTAGCGAAAACAATAAAAAGTAGTTTATCATTAAATTAGCTCATATTCCAGAAAACACACATATGAATAATAATGTTTAGTCTCAGTACCCATATAAAGCTTCACCAAAAATAGTGATTGTTCACATACAGCTCGCGAATACAAAACATTTTAATGAAATTTACTACACAAATTCTATGGGCTCAAGAACAAATCCTTATAATTTCTGCTAGAACCGTTCCTTGTTTACACCCAATGCCTGTAAAAATGTCCCTCAAAAATTTTCTCTTATATTTTTTTCTCATGCTACAGATGAATAATATTAGAATATTTAAATAAAACTTAATCCATTATCTCACTCATTGGGTTCAAGGATAAATCCAAATTTAGTTAATATTGGTCTATGTTTAGACCTATATTTAGGCACTAGGCCTATATAAAGGTCCTTTTTAATTTATTACAATTTTTGCCCCTAACACTAATAGTTGACTTTCACCCAGACTGGTGTAGGGTATTCTATAGCCCGAGTTTAACTTTTTTACCCGTTTTTTTTTTGTTTTTGACAATTTTGTTAACATTTATAAAATGAATCTCATTTGAATTTCTAAGTAGAATCTTTATTTTTTTTTTTCAAAAATTTTACATAATTATAAAGAACCCAGCAAAAAAAATGATAGTCATTCTGTGTCTACAACTTCTTTCATTGCTTTCTAATAGTTATGGTGTTTTGGTGGTATTCCAAGTAACTTCCAAAAGAATTCATATGTTCATATTTTGAATGTAGTGATTTGGATATAAATTCGATGCATATCTTAAAAATGACTCCTTTCAGGCTTCTAAAGCATAAGTTAACGTGTATCGTATATTTTCTGAATCTAAAGCATTTATTCAAAATGATGTTTTCTGATCATTCAAAATCAAAATTTTCAATGAGAAAATGGTTCTGATGAACTTTAATAATTTTTTAATTAAATCATTTTTGATATTTTTTTTTTAAATTTCATGCAGGTTACAATTTATCTAGTTTTACAATTTATTATAAAAGTTTTGAAAAATCAAGTAAAACAGATTTTTTTAACCATTAATTGAAATCAGCTTAGCCTGTCATTTGCATTTTTTTAGGCTTAAGTAGTTATGACGACGCAATCTTTGCATTGTGTACTTTATTCAAAATAATTTTAATACTTTTAACCCAAAATAGTTTTAAAATTGTGTAAAAGTTTATTTTAAATTGCTCAAAAACATTTTAAAATTCTTAAAAATTTTTGCTAAATGTTTCAAAATGCTTTAAACTTTAATGCATTATTAGAGAATTTGAAAACTGCTTGGACAATTTTGAAACATTTTAATTAATTTAACATTAACAATAAACCTTTTTAGACAATTTTAAAACTTTTTTGATAATTTTAGAACATTTCTGGATTACTTTAAACCATTTTTAAACAATTTTAAAATTATTTTAGAAAATTCTGAAAAATATGAAAATAGTGTAGTGTGTATTGTTTTGTTAAAAAAAAAACAAAATTAAATACATATAACTAAATGACCAGTCCTGAGGATTTTACATTTTTGAGGACATTACATTGTGAAATTATTACCTCTGTTTAATACTAGAATATATTTTATTACGTCACTTTGGTGGGCTTGAATGTTTCTTTAGAAAATTTGCAATATTTAACATATTCCGATTTTAAATACAAAATATATATGATATGTCGTAGAAAGTAAATAATAACACAATGTAATTAAAGTCCCCAGGTCTGAAAATTATGAACACTACCCATAATTTTGTAAACTATAAAATAAACTTAATTAAAATTGTAAACCTAATTTTTTAAACTAAAATAATGTAATAAAAACTAAAAATACCAAAAGCTATTTTAAGTAAACTATTTAAAGGAGAAAGAATCAGTATATAACTACAACGTCAATGCTAAAGTGTTTTTTCACTTATGCAGAAGTATTTATTTCTTATAATAAATATTGGCCCATAATCATAGTCCCGCACTAAAGTCGGCTTTCTTTGAAAACAACTTTAAATTAAAAACATGTTATTATCTATTTTGCTATTATAGTCAGAATTAAAGCCAGTTTTAAGTTGAACCGGCTTTAAATGGTTATTACATCAAATGTACCAAATGCCCGCATACATTTTGTACTAAAAAAGAAGCAGGTGGCAACATTCATCAGCTGATTTTATATTTGCCGAAAAAAATTAAAAGTGTGTAAATAAAAGATTTGCAATTGCAAAATGTAAAAAGGAAAAAACTTTATAAAAAAAGGATTGAAAAGTGTATTTTTATAAATGTTATGCAAAATATTTTATTTATTGAAATTTTCCTTTTAATAATTTGAAATTCAATCATTTTTTTTCACAAAAATTTTCTTGGCGGAAAACAGCTGTTGTGTGTTGTTAAATTGGATAGAGTCAACTTCAGCTAGTTTTAATTTTAAAGCAGACTTTAGCGATTAAAGTATACTTTTACTTGTCTATAGTATGCCTAAAGTATACTTTTAAGAAAAGTCGATTTTAGAACTCTTAAAGTATACTTTATTTTAACTATGATTATGCGCCATTATTTTTATATCAATGCATAAGGTTAGCTTTTTAAAACCTATTTTTCATGCATTCTTACACTCACAATATTATTTCGTTAAAAGCAATTTAAAATACATATTAAAATAATCGAAAATACAATCAAAAAGAAGACTACTGATTTTCCATTATATTCAACCCATTTTTTTGTTTATTTTTAATCATTGTTTAATAATCGACAAAAGTAAAAACAACAGAAAGTCATTTAAAATAACCATCAAATTTTTACTGACAAAAAGTTAGAAAAAACTACTTTTGTGGTTTGATTTTCAAATTAAAAGTTTTTTTATTTGTATGTAATTACAAAACAGAACACAACACATGAAGATGTATATATTTTTATTGGCTTTGTGTGTATGTATATTTGAATAATTTCTTGTCATTTTTATTGAAATAATTTTGTATATATACAAACTATTTTGGTAAAAAAAAAACAAAAAGGAATTATATGAATTTCTATTTTTTGAAACAGAAACCATAAAATTTTACATTTAACTGAAAATATCAACTCCCACTGAATGTCTGTAAATTTTAATAGTTTGTTTTTGAATGACTGATTCAAATAGTTAAAAAATATTTTTCTATGAATTTCAATTGATTCTTCATTTAAAAACAAACTTTACAAATTACTTTTTAATAAACTACAGTCGGTAACGGAAAATATATTGTGAGTCTATAAATAAATTTTCATTAAGGCTTAAATTCTACAAAGTATATGAACGTTATCCACTCATGCATCGGGATATCTAATCATAGTATTTTCATTACTTCCCCAGAGTACAGTATGAGTAATTTTAAACCATCAGTAAAGAAGTGATGCCTTTGCCATAGTAGTGATGCTTTTATTGCTTCTTTTTTTCAGCTTAATTTTTGCTGGGAAAACATTTTTGCATTCACTTTCAATTACGGCTGAATTAAGATTTCTGATCCGAATATTCGGTTTTGGGATTTAAAAAAAAATCCAGGCTTCGATGGCACTTTAAATTCCATTAAAATAACTACATCATTTTTATAAATTAGTTTTATATACTCGTAACTTCAACAATTTTGCAATTAATTCAATTTGTAATCTTTTGTTTTATATCCTTTGGCCACCCAGAAACTAATAATTAACACAATGCAAGCTGTTTATTTAGCCATAATATTTTGACCAAAACTAATTAGTATTATTTAAAAATATAAAAATAACAAATGTACACATAATTTTTTCTAAGGCGTATATAAAAAACATAAAAATTCCTTACTTACCTTAGTCCGCACCTAAATGTCCTGCTGGGAAAAAGTGCGTAACATTTCAAAATATATATTTTTTTTTCAATAACATAAAACAACTGACTTTAAACGCCCTTAATTTTATATTTTCTCTAATTGCAGGCATTTGTTTTAGAATTAACTTTAGTTGAAAGACGTTATAAAAACACCTTTGGATTAGTTATTTGAAATAATGGAAAATTGAAAAAGAAAATCATTTTGTTTTATTGTCTTGGTTTCTTTTTTTTTTGTAATTTTACCTTAGTCAAATCAGTTTTCTTCTGTGCTATATCTCTACTGCCACACCATTTCAAATAGAAATGTGGTGGGATGATATCTTTGGCAAAACTCTTACTCACGATTTTTGTTTTTCTTCTTTAAACTGCTAAATGGAAAATCAGCTTTTGGTTAAACAATAGTTAGGAATATAATGAATAAAAAGGTGATCTAAATCGTTATTTGATGTTGTTGGTTGATGTGTTTGTTTTGCCATTTATTTTAATTTTGTTTGTACTCGTACTCTGGTAGCAGATTGTCAGTGGCTGGTTGGGTTCATTTGTCTGCCTGTTATTGTTTGTATTTTAAAGCCAATTAGTTTTATTTTTGCGCTGTTCATTTGTTTGACTTTTAAACGTGTTTATATTAATTAAATGCAACTCTAAAGTATTTTACTAATTAGTTGACAACCTTATATGGCCGTTTGACTATTTGATAATCGCATTAATGCCAATATAAACTGTCAAATATTTATACTAACGATTATAATAAAATCAACACTTCAGACTTGTTTAACGGTTAAATATTAAATCAGTTAATTAAAATCTTTCTAATAATTAATTAGCTAGAATACCATTAAAATGGATTTCTGAGTTATTCTAAAAAAAGTTTTTGATTTATTTAAGAGATTTCTTATGAAAAAATATATTATATATATTATATTGGGATTGTTTGCAAAATTGAACCAGTACTGAGAAATCAAAAATGGTAAGTACATCCTATTCTTATGTCTTGTATTTTAATAAATATTTTCAGTGAGAAAAAACTCAGAAATAGTACATATTTCTTGGCAACTGAATATTTTAATTGCAGCAAACGAATTATTTGCTTGTCGCTACCAAATATATTCCTGATAAATTGGAATATTTTGTTTTACCCGAAATTCTATTACGTTAACAGTATTTCGGTTGGCAAGAAATTCGGTAGCAACAATGAATCTGTTTTATCTGTGTGCAGCCAACTCAAGAGGAGAGACAAATTATAATTAATTTGTAATTATGAGAAAGATCAAAAATCCTAAGGACAAATCAGTAAATAGTGTCCCAAAATAAAAAATAAAGAAACCCCAAAAAATATTGCTTTGTCCTTAGTTTTGTGGGCCACTTCATTTAAATTTAAAAATTTTGTAGATATTAATTTAAAAGAGGTTTAATTTAAAAGGTGAAAAGTCATAACTACAATGGACATTATTCTTATTTTCGATTTGAAAAAAGTTCTTTACTTACAATCGCTTAATATATAAAGGCATTATGGCAAAAAACATTCCAGATATAATCCTCCTTTGTGTATACACCCAGAAAACAGTATCAATTGTGTCCACCGAATTTGTTGCCAATCGAATTCTGGCGGTTACGACAACTGTCTTCATATTAAATTATATTTTTAGTTGTAAAAGCCAATATTCAGTTGTACAATTTAATATTCCACAGAAATATTATTACGTTCCACAAAATTTTATTTGAAAAAAAAAATATTTTTAATTTTTTTTTTTGTTATATTTTTGCCCACGTAGGTGTCCAAAAGTAGAAAATCCTTTACACCCGAACGTTATAAGCTTGCTTATGTGGGATGTTTTCCGGTATCGAACCTGGGCAATCAGATTCATAGTTCACACTATTTCTTACTGCACCACAACTAATTTAAATTTTCATTGACATATTTGCCATTTAAACATTTGAATGATTTATTTTAATTAAAAAAATATTTTTTAAATGTTTGCCTTTTCCGGGATTTGAACTCGGAAATTAGGAGTACTGAGCTACCTCTCTACCTACCACACCACAAACACTTATGAATTTTTATGGCTAATTTTGAATTTAAACAATTTGTTAGGAAAAGAAATGTTAGTATAAAATTTGTTTATCAATACTAATCATTAGTGACGTATATTATCAATACAATCCACAATTCGGTTGCTTCTACTGAAACCCTAATTAAATGATATATTTGATCAGAATAATCATACTTGTAGTTACCACTTTTGAATATCGATAATTTTTTAATAAATTTGATAGATTGTACCAAGTTACTAATATATTTACTAAATAAATGGTTGTTTCCAACGCACACAAATTCTAAACGAATTAAATTTTAAAGATGATTAAAAATATCAATACACTTAAAAAAGTTTGTAAGTTAAAATAACTGAAAATATTATTTAAAAGAAATGATATTTCATTTAAAAACCGGTCTACTTAATTTTCATTTAAATTAAATGCAATTTGTTATTTATTTTTAAATGTTGATTAATCAACTGACACATCCGTAAGAAACAACTGATATAATCAGTTAAAATAAATGTCAAAATTTTACCCACCAATCCTTCAAAAATAAATGTTTTTTTTATTTATTTGAAATTATTTCCGTTTTTGTATTTTTTGTTTTTTTTTTTTTAATATACTCGTACAATACAAAATGTATGTATGCATATGAAGCTATAAACACTTTTTGTGTGAATGTATTTGTACATGTATGTGTGTTTATGAAGTTCTTGTAAATTGTATTGAAAAATTTTGTATATATACAACCAATTTAAATAAAAAAACAAATTGAAATTTTTTGAACATTTTTTTTTTGAAACAGACAGCAAACAAAATTTAAATTTGTAATAATTGTTACGGACACAAATAAACCACAAGTTTCCGTTTTCTGGGTAAATTTTTATTAAATTTCAAACAAATGAAAAAAATAAATAAAACTGAAAAAAATCGGTAAATGATAGTAAATTATTTTGAATAAATGTATAAAAAAGTTAATATAGATGTTTCTTTGAAAAATAAATGTATCTTCCTTTATTTTTAAATGGAACGGAAAACTTTTTTATTAAACTACAAACAGTTAACTACATAATATTCTGAGTGTATTAGAATAATAGGATTGATATTTGGTTTTTTTCCCTTTTTTAAATACCCTATACAACATTTTTGCTTTATTAATGCATTTTAGGTTATTCCAAATAAAATTAAATCCTCACAAATAAATGTTAAGGGTTTTGATCGAATTGCAAACAATATTTTCTCTGGGTGTAAACATATTAACAGTGAGCCTGAAATAATATCTATTATATAAAGATTTAAAATTAAATTCTGTTAAACTAGTGTAAAGTGTAAGATTTTTTGAAAGTGCTTAATCCAATTTGTATAACAAATTTTAGAAATTCCACATATCGTTAGCTTAGTGTGAAAACGGTATAAGTTCAATTTTAAATAGTATACAGGAGAGACAAAAAAAAACATTTAAGCTGTTTTTTTTTAATATTTTTGAAATCTGTAAATGGATTTATGTTCCTTGTTTGGCCATTTTTGTCAACTACAAAAGATAGGATGGCCCCATTAAAAAAAAAAATTTGAAGTAATACCACTCAAACAATAGGTATTAATTTTCCGTATTCAGATCATTATAAACATACAATTAACTGATATTACTTTAATCAATTCACAAGAAAACCATATATTGGGACACTTTGGTGTACTTCATGTATACCTATGAGTAATAATTTTATATACATAATTATATATTACATAATTATATATTACAATTGATTTTTTGAAATTTATTTTATCTGAGACATATAGGAAAAACGATATATGTTTCCATATGATATCACATATTTGTGATATAAAAATATATGGTACCTTATTACTAATATGTATGAGACATAATTATTACATTTAATATATGTTCCAATATAAGAAATATTTTTTGATATGGTATATGATCTACTTATAAATATATGTTCCATATTTAGCTTCATATCAAAATATTTTTAATATGATGTACGATATAATAATATATGGTACAACATTTGCAAACAACTTTGAAATATTGTTATAAGTGGTTCCATATCTTTAGTATTTTTGATATGATGAAATATGTCAATGGTTTGAAGTAAATTATTTTTATTTTCTTATTATAGGAACTGAGGGACCTAGAAGTTATTGATAAGATATAAGGCAAAATTAATTTTTAATAGTCTAGGTATTTATAATTATAAATATATAATTTTTCTTTCCATAAGTTCTATTTGTGGCGAAAATTTATATACAATATGTACACTTAAAAAATTGACTTTTAAATAATAAAGGGTGTCCCAAGAAGAACGCAATTTTTAAATTTTAAATAAAACACAGAATTTTTAAAAAAATCGTGAAACATTATTATATCGTAAAGTAGACAGAATGAGGTTATGTATGGAACAATATATCGTGCAGATGTGCGCCGCGGCTTTGCTGGCATGCACGCGATCTTTTGATGAAATTTTCAATGACCGTTTTGCATGAATGCTGCGGTATTTCATTAATGCAGCGTCCAATTTCCTCTTTTAAGGCTTGAGTCGTCGTCGGCTTATTCGCGTAAACCATCGACTTCAAAAAACCCCAAAGAAAAAAATCTAATGGTGTTAAATCGCACGATATAGGCGGCCAATTCTGATCTCCAAAACGCGAAATAACACGACCGGGAAATGACTGATGCAGCAATTGAATTGTTTCTCTGGTTGTATGACATGTGGCGCCGTCTTGTTGAAACCACATGCCCTCCACATTCATTTCTTCAATTCTAGGCAAGAAAAAACTGGTTATCATTTCACGATACCGAACACCATTGACTGTATGCGCTTGACCTGCCTCATTTTCATAAAAATGAGGCACACAGTGACACGTTGAGGATGCATTTGCTTCTCGTGAATCACTCGAGGATTTTCCTCACCCCAAATGCGACAATTCTGCCTATTGACGAAGCCATCAAGATGAAAATGGGCCTCGTCACTGAAGATGATTTTATCGGCAAAATCAGCATTTTCATGTTGTCTCTCCAATACCCAATTAACGAACTCCCTTCGCTGTCCATGGCCAGCTGGCTTCAGTTCCTGAGTCAATTGAACTTTGTATGCATGAAGATGCAAATCTTTCGTCAAAATTCGCTGCAAAGTGGATTTGGAGACACCAATTTGCTGAGCTCGGTGTCGAATTGAGGTGGATGGAGTTTGAGCGACATCATCACGTACAGCTGCGACATTTTCGGTCGATCGACCTGGTCGATGGCGCGTTGTTGTCTTTACATCACTAACAGACCCAGTTTCGGCAAATTTATCCATTAATCTCTTTACAGTTGACTCTTTTGGAGCATTATTGTGACCCCAAATTGATCGCAATTTGCGAACTGTAGCCGCAAAACTTTCACCATTTTGGTAAAACAATTTCACAATGAGAATGCGTTGTTCATTCGTGTAGCGCTCCATTTTTACTAACCTCGTACCTTCTACAAAATTGCAAAAAATAACAATTGTTCAAATGTCAAACAATGACACTTCGAATGTTGCCAGATTTAAAAATTGCGTTCTTCTTGGACACAAAACTATTGACAATTAAATTAAGCATTAAAATATAATAATTTTGCATAAAATGACTGAGTCGTCAGTATAAATGGCCGTAACATAGATATGAGGGCGGATCAATAAGTCCGTGACTTTTCAAACTTCCCTCGTATTTAAATGAAATGCAACACTGCTCCTATCAAGTACCACCTGTTAATAGACTACTGTCAAATTTGGAGCAAGTTCCGTCATTTACTTTAACAGCTGTTTAAATCATACAACCTCATTGCTTTTTTTGAAAATGGAAAAAAGTGAATTTCGAGTGCTCATTAAACATTATTTTTTGCGAAAAAAACCCCAGTGACTATTCCAAACCTAAAGAAATGGCTCCAACGATGAAATTATTGATCAGAGGAAATCCTATTTTTTTTTGGAAGGGATACAAAAATTGGAGAAACGTTAAACTAAGTGTATTGAGCTGAAAGGAGATTATGTTGAAAAATATTTTTTTTTTTGCAAAAAAAAAAAACTGTTTTTCATTGAAAACGTCACGGACTTATTGATCCGCGCTGTATAATAAAATCAAAATTTATATCATGGATTTATTCTTAGACTTTTGAAATTTATAAAATTATAAAAAAATGAAGTATTAAAAGTAAACCTGTTTCTAAAATAAAATTGTGGCATTTTGTAGTAAAATAATGCGATTTTAATGTTAAGTTTGAAGGCCGATAGCTTTGAATCTTGCGACCCAGAGAAAAAAAAATTAATTTGCTATTCAAATGGAAATTTCATTAGCTTTGTTTCATCCATATATTACTTAAAGATCTGATCAATATTTCCTAATATATATTTATATTTTTTTGTCTTAAATGCCACGCCTACTGGATAAGAAGGACCAATTGTTAAAACAAATATAAATTTTTTATCTGTGGATCTCTGCGATTAATAAATGGTGCCTGCTTGGTATTTTCAAATGAATTTAATCAAATTTGAACAGTTTAAGTTTTGCTAAGAATAGCATATTTTTACGGTTTTATACTTTATTTTGTCCGATAGTGTATATATATGGCTTAATATAAAAAGGCCCTAACTCGATTTTTTTTTACTTGACAGGAGAAGGAAAAAACTTAATAAAATACGTAAATGTTTAGATACACAAAAAAAAAATTGTAATGCAATTTTTAATAAAAAGAGGCAACACATTTTTGGAAATTGCATTAAAATTTTTTTTTATCTAAAATTTTACGGATTTTATTAAGTTTTTTCCTTCTCCTATCAAGTAACAAAAAATCGAGTTAGGACCTTTTTATATTAAGCCATCGATATAATCAGATAAGTACAGGAACAATTTATGCCCGTGGTAGGTATGAATTTTTTTATACGTTTTTCAATAAACTATATTCCGTACAATATATTACAACTCGATCAGCCAAATTTCGGATAAATTTGCCTATTGCTGGATATAATTCGTTCTGCTATTTTTCGGATAAATTTGGATCTTGCTAAAGTTCCTAATACATTGATGTATCTAATTTAATATGCCATTTTTCAGATCAAATTGGAACTTACTATATCCCTAAGTATATTGCCGGATTTTTCGGATCAAATAAGATCAGCTAGATTTAACAGCAGATATTAAAGAATATCAAATAAGAAATGATTAAATATTGCACCAGATAATTTTTTTACTCGGGTAATAAATAAGTTATAATATAATAATTTTTTCTATTGTTAATGTTAATACTTAAAAGTGATCAAAATTCCAAAAAGTAATTGAACTAAACCATTTTATTTCTAATAAAAAAAATATCCATTTATAAAAGTAATCATGCCTAAAATGACTTTAATATTAAAACAAAATTCAAGTGCACTGGGCACATGCGTTTTTAAGGATGGTTGGATTGTAATATGCCGCCTAAAAATAAAAATGAAAAAAATGATGATGATGAGAAGAACAAGTATAAGAACATAAAGACGAAGACGACGAGGATGAGGATGAGTGTTTGCTTATTGCCGCAGGCTTTGAAAGTGTTGGTTGCACTTTAATAGCCATAATGGCGGGCACGATTTATGTTTCAATTTTGTTAAACTGCAAACAAAACAAACCAATTCAAAACAACAAAACCACAATATCATCACCATTCCGCATATAACAGAGTATTCCTTACTGCCAACCAACTATCCAGCTATCCAACCAACCAACCAAACAACCAACCAACAAAATCATCATTATCATCATCAAAAAGCTTTATAAGCATGCGCTTATAATGAAATATGTAATAACAACGTGATATAAAGGTATGGTTACCATTACAATTTTGTTCAATTCGTTATTCCATTTCCCCCTCTCCTAACCAGCAAATGGATGAATGATGATTTAAAAAAATATGTACTTTATACAACATGGATATTTAGTTCTACACATACTCATTTTTATAATATTTTCTTAATGTATGATCACGGCTAAAGGTTAACACTTATAATATAAAATAGTTTTTTTTTCTTCTTCATACATACTATAATTACAATATAAAATAAAATAAGGCAAGAATTACAAAATTATTTAACTACTCTTATTAAAATAATAAAAAATTATGATTATATTCCCTATACTGATATGGTACATAAAATAAAAATACCTCGTAAATTTTTATAATTTAATCTACCTTAACTGTTTTTGGTGATTACATGGAATTCCGTTAAAAAAATTTAATAATATTAAAGAAAAAACATAAAGTATATTTTAAATACCCTATGCTTAGTTTAAGGAACTTAAAATTTGGTAATTTTGAATGAACGAAAAATAACACAAAATTTAATTAACTTTTAAAGTTTACCATGAGTAGATTGGTTTAGGGAACAGCTATTTAAATTATTGGCACGTGTCTTGACAGGTTTGTTATTACGTTTGTAACTCAGTGGCATATGGGTCACAAGCCCCAAAAAAAATATATATTGCTCCTTCTTTAAATAAGCCTAAAAATGCCCCTTTTTGATCAAGAGATCTTTTGTTTTAATTTTATTGATATATTTATGACGTAAACCCCATAGAATCCTTTAGATATTTCTTCTTTTGATTGCTCGAAAAAAGCCAATTCATTATCTATTTTCATGACTTAAATTTGATTGACATGGAGTCTACTCTAGAAGAAAGTGCATTTCTTGAAATAATAATTTTTAAATACATACTTCAACTATTTAATCTAACATGATATTTAAGGCCCAAATTATAGCTTTTATTGATCGAAGATTTCTAAATATTTGTGATAAAATTTTGTAAAAGGGTTAACTTTTTCCAAGATATAATAATGGAAAATGGGGTTTTTATTGTTGAATCAAATATATCACTTCCGGCACTGTCTTTATATTTCTATGGAAAAATTTTTTTTCATGCACTCACAAGGGAATACCCCAATGCTTACACTGGGATTTTTAGTGTCAATATATGTAATGTGGATCAAAAAAGTACTAAAAATTGGCATTTCCTATCCCACCTTTGCACCCTCATTAACCCTTTATTGGGCAAGATAATATTTTTAATTAAAATGTTTATTTTACAATAGCTGCTGTTTAAATAAGAAAACATATTTTTTTAATTATTTTTTAAAAGGCTTTTCAGTTCTTTATTAAACAAAAAGTCCTTTGTTACACAAATGTTACATTGCCTTAAAAGCAACTCCACATTTTTTGCACAATGTTTGCGAAACCCCTTGGCAGTCCGGCATTGTGCATCTTATTCTATTATCTGCCCATGTTGACCAATGATCAACTGGTCCAGCCGCTAGCTGGTGGTGGGGCTTGCATTTTTTAGCTTGTATTAGTGGCTTAATAGACCTGTTTTTTGAATTGAGTTTATATCAACTTTTTTTTTTGAAGTTTATCATATCTCTTTACAGTGCGTTTTGGGATTTCACCAACGAATGTGGATGCGAAATTTAAATTTTTTTATTTTTCCACGAAACAGTTGCAATATTGATTCCTTCAGCATTACAAAGATACTCCGCTGAATATCCTCTTTCATTATTCATCATTTCTTTTTCGCTTGGAAGCATACAATTTGGTATTCTATTCCGTCGAATTGTTCCAACACTGAATATTTCTAGATTTCCCAATGTAAAATAATTGTCAAAATAAAGTTGAAAGTTTTGATTACGTGGAATTATACGTGACATTCTTACTACCACATTCGAAATGCTCCTAAGTCCATTATGAGGTTTATTTAGGAGGTATCGTTTCAAATAGTTTCGGGTTGTAGTAGAACACATTTGTTCATCAACGCAAAGATGTTGTTCAAGAGGAACTTTCCCAAAATTCCTCCTCAATTATCGGGCGTATTTTAAACATCCTGTCGTAATTTTTATCAGTTGATGGTTGATTTCTGGTGTTGCCGTTGAAGTGTATACGACATCGTATATTTTCAAATATTTAAAGAGGCATCACTGCATGGATTGCCTGTGTTCCAATTTTGCTATTCCGTTGACTTGCTGCACTGGGAAGTTGTCCTTAAGACATCATATAAACACAAGATTAAATTGTTAAATATAAATTTCTGACACACGACTTTTGACTTTTTTTTGAACAATATACAAATTTGTTTGATCAGCAATTAACCGTATTAGTTCTTTTGGAAAGAAATAAAGAAATTCCCTGTTAAGTGCAATTGATGCCCCTCCAAAGCTATGTTTTTCCTTTTCCAAAGAAAATTAGCGTAATGATTTTTTTCGGTTGTTTACTCAATACTGCGATTGGCGGAATGTTACATGATGAAATATCTGTCGGTTCTGTATTTGCATTTCTGATATTTTTCATTGTATCTTCAAAAAGTACATCAATATCATTATAGACATCTTGGTCCAAATCTTCAGCAACACCAATTTCTTCCAAGTCTACATCATAATCTGGATCAACCACACTATCATCAACAAAATCGAGCCCATCTTCACTCTCGTCAAGCACTTGTAATATTTCATCAATGCTCAATGTACTGAATATTGATCCTGATAAAATATAGATGCTATAAGGCAATGTGACATAAATGTTACAAACGGAAAATAACCGCTGAAAAGTTATTGAGCAACAAAATTTTTTTATTTTATTTGTTTTTTTAAAAAAATATTTTAGACGAAATAAAAAAATCAAAGGTTTGAAAATTATAACATTAAGTTTGTAGGTGCAAGTTTTAATTATTAGAAATAACATTTCCTTCAATATCTATTTTGTTATATTAGTAAATTTTTTTTTTGCTAATTTTAACAAATCGGGTTTTAAAAATTTCTAAAATAATTTTTAAAATTAGCAACAAAAATTTGTAAATATTCTGTAAAAGTTCTGCATTTTATAAAATGTAAATAGCAAATAGATTTGCTAAATACTAATTTTTTTACTAAAAATCAGTACAAAAATAGTAAAGTGCGATTGAAAACCGTTAACAAATTTTTCTACTAATTTTTTTTCTGAGTGTATATTCTTACTTCGTATGTACCTTCGTTTCATTCTATTTTGTTTCTCTTGTTTAGTGCTTCGATTCCAGACGATCTTCCATTTGGTTACCCGTATTTAGCGTTTCAATTCCACTCGTTTCTCTTTAAATTTCTGGCTACAAAACAGGCTTGCGTTAATGGTTCACCAGTAGGTTCAATCATTAGTGTGTTAAAATGATTCCATTGGACCATAGACGTGTCCAAATCGTTAACATTACTGTTTTTTTTTTTTGTTTTTAAACAATAAAAATTATGGAACAACAACGATTTTTTTTTAAATAATAATAACGGATAATTTATATCTATTTTTGTTTTACTATTACGTGATCTTTTATTGAATAGATACATACAAATTAGAAATAAGAATTATTATACAAATTAGAATTATTTTTAAAGCTGATAAAAACAGAAGATTTTTAAATTCGCGGAACAAAAAAAAAAAATAATATAGATAAATCTCATATCAAAACAATGTGTTTCAGTTCTCGAATTTATCTCCATTTTTTTAATTTAAAGAAAAGATCGGATTCAATTTAAAATAAATTTAACTTTTTATGTATACCCAGAGAAAAAATTGGTTGCAATTCTATCAAAACCATTAACATTAATTTGTAAGAATTTTATTTTATTTGGAATAACCTATAATCCATTATTATAGCAAAAATGTGGCATTGGGAATTTAAAAAAAAGAATAAGAACTTAAAAAGAATACTATTATCCAATTATTGGTATTTCCAATCAACTGTACGAACAAAATTCGTTTAGAAATTGTGTACAGTCGAAACAACCATTTATTTAGTTTTGCAAAATTAGTACAATCTATCAAATTTATTAATAAATTGTCGATATTCGAAAGTGGAACCAACCGAATTGTGGATTGTATTGATTATAGAAGCCAATAACGATTAGTATTTGTAAACGAATTTTCTGCTATATTTATTTTCCTAAAAAATTATTTAAATTCAAAATAAGTCATTAAAATTTATAAGTGTTTGTGGGCTGGTGGGTAGAAAGCTAGCCCAGTACTCCTAATTTCCGAGTTCAAATCCCGCTAAAAGCAAACATTTAAAAAAATATTTTTTTGGTAATTAAAATAAAATATTCAAATGTTTAAATAACGAATAGTATATCAAAGAAAATTAAATTGAATTGTGGTGCAGTAAGCAAGGGCGTGGACTATGAATCTGAATGCCCAGAGGGTCAATTCTCGTTCTGTGATAATGTGAAGTGAAAAAAAACTTTTCATTTTCGTTTTCATAAGCACTTTTCACTCGAACTTTTCACAAATACATAAATTGCGATTCTCGTATGTATTATGAAAAAAATGTTTCATTCGCACTGTACCCATGAAAATTTTGTAACTGTGTTATCCAAAATTTAAAGCAAATGTCAAAACAGAGAAAAACGTAAACAAAACTGAATTAATTTCGTAAAATTTATTTTAAATGATTATATAAAAATATCTGGATTAATTGTATTATTGGATATTACTCAAAGAATTCCGGATGAACAAAGGTAAGACAATGATGTTACAAGCATTTCATTGCAGTAAATAATTTAATAATTTATAGGATTTTTTTGAGAGTGCTGAGACGCATACTTCGTGCTGACCACAATCCATTCGAGATGACAACCGACAAGCACTTCATGGATTTATATCGGCTTACTTTAAGTGAACTATATTTGGTGCGCGTATAAAGTGTAATATTACTTAAAGAAAAAAAAAATTTCATAAAGAATAAAAATAAACTATAAATTAATATGTCATACTTTTGCAATTTTTCACTGTCCTTTTGGGTCCCACTTTAAACTGTTAAGGCTCGCCGCTAATTCGTTAAACTTTTAGTCTCTAAATTTGGCACCATCTGCAGTTACAAATCTGTAAATATGGGATTAATAAAAGTGTGATTATGGTTATTAAGCTACTTACTTATCGTTTGCAATGTCCATATGCTTTTCTTAATAATTAAATAAATACTCCTTTTGGCTTTTGCTGGCACGCTTTCCTCTTACAACCTTCTCCATGTTTTTTCACTTATAAATAGTCTGTGTAAACAATTTTTTCATATCAAAATATTTTGACAGTTGTTTGCACTGTTACACAAAACAAGAATCGCCAGTGCTGTGCAATCGTGAAAAAATCTTGTTTCGTTCCACTTTTTTTTCATGAAAACGTTTTGATATTTCTTTATATTTTTTCACAAGAACGCGAATCAAAAGTACTATGAAAACGTGAAAAAACTTTTCATTTCACCGTTTCACAGAACGAGAATTGACCCTCAGATTAGATACCGGAAAATCTAAAAATAAGTTTTATTTTTTAACTCAATAATATTTATGTGGAATATAAATATTAAATTAGACAACTGAACATTGGCTTTCATAACTAAAAGTATAATCTAATATGAAGATAGTTGTCGTAACCGCCAAAATTCGATTGGCAACAAATTCGGTGGCCACAACTGGGTGTACTTTTCATTTAATTTAAATAAGTTGTTATTAGGCAAAGTTTTAAATTATATCGAAAAAATGAAATCGTTAATTTTTGGCATAGAAGTCACTTTCTAACAAATAAATCAAGTTATATTCCAAAATAAAAAATCCAGTAGAAATTCCTAAGATATTTTTATGTAAATAAAGCAAAAAATAAAAAGTTGGAGAAATCCACTAAGGCGTATGATTATTATATACCGGGTTTATTTGACACAAGTATACGCACTGGTGACCATTTCGAACAGTAATTTAATTAAAAATAAAATGTGATATAAAATAAAAAGAATTTATAAAAACAAAATTTAATAAAATTAATGAGGAATAAATAATTCATAAATATAAAGTAGATGAACTTGATAGAAAATTATACTAATTTACTGCTTACAATTCGATTGCGATGAAATTTAAATAAAAATCGGAGTCTTCTTATAATTATAATTACAGATTTTCAATTCACTTTCCTTCGACATTTAAAAATGTATGAAAACGTGCTTCCAACTGATTTTTCCCATTGATAGAAAACTGTTTTCATACAATTATGTTTTTCCGTTATGTTCAACATATAAACAAATTTTCAGTTTCCAATTGAAATTCGTTTAGTTCGACTTAAATCGGCTGGAGCAACTAAATATCGTTTCTCACAACTTATTTAGTTAGTTTATTTAAAGTATATTTAGTTGCAACATGCAAAATATTCAGGAATCGTATTTGAATATGGTTGGGAAAACCGAATTAATTGTTTGAGGCAAAAACCATCATATGATTTTCTTTTTCTACAACTTTTTTTTTAACATTAAGTCATTTGGTTTTTAACTGATTTTGTTTAACCGCTTTTTAAAATTTTATTTCAATTAATTGTGGAAAATTATGTTCGACAAATGGCCGCCGTCGGTGTTGATAAAAATTTGAGTTTCTTTGATTACATTTTGCAGAACTATGCGCAGCATTTGTTGTGTGACGTTATCAATTTCGGCTCGGATGTTGTTCTTTAACTCCTTCGAGGTGTGGGGCTTGTTTGCGTACATCAGTGACTTCAAATATCAACAGAGAAATAAATTCGAAACAGTCAAATAGGGAGATCTGGCTGGCTAAGACAAATTAACAGCACGCGAAATTACAAGCGCATTGAATAGCGTGCAGTATGAATAACAGGTCGTCAACTTCCGTCAACTTCATTGTCTTTCACCCCAATAGCGTTACCGTCGGCTTTTTTTGGAAAAATGAGGTTCAATTATCTTTTTCGACGTAAATGCACACAACACTGTAACCTTAAGAGGCTTAAATAGTGTTTCATAAATTATGCGTTGAATTTGCGTCCGTCAGCTCAGAAAAATGAGACTCGCCGCTCATGATCAATTTTGATGGAATATTTGATAGAATTATTGAAACACAATTATTTCACTTCTTAATATGTTTAGCTGTTTATTGGTTTTCACTATAAATTGTGCATATGTCTACTTCACGAATGTCGAAACCAATCGGACATTTATAGACATTTGAAAAAATGGCAATACTTTCCAATAGAGTTATACTTATTGCCCCATCTGCTATGCAGGACATTTTATCTTACAAAAATTTTCGAAAAAAAATTTTCCTCTGAATATGTATTATTTAGCCTCTGTGAAAATTAATTTTTAATGTATGGCTATAAATAGTCGATCTTACCCCCATGGATTTTTTTTCTACCCATTTTTGTTAGTTATGATAATAATTTATGATTGACCATTTTTATTTCCTAGTGAAAAGTTAAATCATTTTGGAGGAGAGTTATTAACTTGGCAATGAATGGCATGAATAATCCTTTTCTAAAATCAAATGTTTAAAAAACACGCGAATCAATTCCCCCTCATTGAAATTTTAAATCTTAAGAAAAAAATCATTATTTTTTGTTTAACATTTTGTTTATGGTTTTTATAAAACAAATATTTCCACTTTATCTTGTAAAGCAAGATGGAAAAGCTAAAGATTTTGTTTTTACAATTTTCACTTCAATTTCATTTTTCAGACCCAAAGATATATGAGGGCGTTTGTGTGTTAGACAAATAGGCGGTCAGTTGAAGTTTTTTTTCTTCTTTTTGTTGGTTGTAAAAAAAATTATGGCTTTTATAAAAAAAAAATAAAATTGTATAGATTTAAATTCTAGCTTTAAAGCTTAACCAATAAAGAAGAAAAAACAAAAATGTTTAGCTTAAATTGAGCAGTTGTGGTGTTTGTATGGATAGGATGGATCAATGGATGCAATTTTTTTTTTGCTTACAATTTTCATTTAATCGTGTAATCATAATGGTTGGATTACTTTGCAGCACGTAAAATAATTTAACCAGTATTTAACCTCTTTGGTTTGGTTGGTTAGTTGGTTGATAGGTTGCTGGCTTACTTGCTTAGTTGGATGGTTTAAGTTGTAAGTAGTTGCTTGAACGTACGTATTGTGAGGATGAACAACAACAACAATGAATGGGTTCAATCGATTGTTTGTGTTTAAAGATTGGCCAGATGATTTTTCATTATGAAGAGTTAGACGCTTAGTCGATTATTTTAAATATTATTACAGTTTGTTGGGGTTTCCTTCATTTAGTTTGTATTAATATTTTCAGATTTTGAATTATATTCTAACATATTTTTGAAAGATATTTTACAATTTTTAGTCGATGATATTAATGTTGCTTAGAAAGTTAAGAATTATTTTTTATAACAGAAACATTTAGTTTCTTTATTAGACCTCAATTTTCGAGTTCAAGAATATTAAATTTTCTACACTAAAACCTCTTAAGGGATTGTGGAATAAAATTTTTACCTACTATAGGGTCCGCCATCTAACGTTTTTTTTCAACTAGTGCTTATTTCGTGAATGGTAACACTTAGCTCATGTCTGATTTGACAGATAATTAATTTTA
Source organism: Eustalomyia histrio (assembly GCA_949748255.1). Taxonomy (NCBI): domain Eukaryota; kingdom Metazoa; phylum Arthropoda; class Insecta; order Diptera; family Anthomyiidae; genus Eustalomyia; species Eustalomyia histrio. The sequence continues at coordinate 15,443,338 of OX456527.1, forward strand.
TCCTTCCGCTGAACGAATATGGTTGTGGATCCGCTTGAACAACTCTGGGAAATATTGCGACATTACTTTGAAAATCATGGTAATGTTGCACAATGTCATCTTTTCAATGTCATCTTTTCAGATGAAGCTCATTTTGATCTTGGCGTGTATGTAAACAAGCAAAATTGTCGCATTTGGGGCACAGAAAACCCGCACGCATACATTGAAAAGCCGATGCACCCAAAATGAGTCACTGTTTGGTGCGGAGTTTGGTGCAGAGGTATAATTGGGCCATTTTTCTTCGAAAATAAGCGCCATGTTGAACAAATTTTTGTTCACAAAAATTGAAGAGGAGGATATTGGCAACATTTGGTTTCAACAGGACGGCGCTACGTGCCACACAGCTGAAGCTACACTCGATGTTTTGCGCCCTGTTTTTGAAGATCGCATTATCAGCCGCAGAGCTGATGTCGTTTGGCCACCTCGGAGCTGCGATTTGACACCGTTGGACTATTATTTGTGGGGTGCCGTCAAAGATAAGTGTTACGCCGACAAGCCAGAGACAATTGACGCTTTAAAGGACAATATTCGTGAAGCCATTGGTGAAATACAGCTGCACACAATCGATAATGTGCTTAAAAATTGGACCGATCGTGTAGGCTACTGCATGGCCAGCCGAAGCAGCCATTTGAATGAAATTATTTTTCATTATTAACCGGAAGGATTGTGCTTTCAAATAAAAAAGAAATTTGAGAAAATATTCAGTAGTTTTTTTATAGCATTTTCAAAAAAAAAAAAGTTATTGGCGGACCCTATACAAAATATTTTCTCTGTAAGTGTTTTCAATAATTATAATTTTATTTTTTATTTTTTCAAATCTGAAGAAGTTATGTTGAAATTTGAAGAACAGATAAAAATTATTCTGAAAAGATATTAAGACAGATATGAATAAAAATCTTTTATAAAATGCATACAACTACAACTACTACAACTAAAATGCTTAAAACTACACCGTAATAGGCAGCAAAATGGAAAATTTATTCTTTAGATTAATTTTTACTGCATTCCCTTCCGATAATTTTATAAAAATTCTCCTAGAGTTTTAAAGTTATGGCAATCAGAAGAAAATTTACATTTTTGATTTAACTAAAATATACTAAAGGCTAGTTTTACGTGAATTTTAAGAAGTATACTTTTAGGCGTTTGTATCATTAGGAAGAATTGTTTGTTTGTATCCTTAAAAGAACAATTAACTTAAAAATTTTAAGAAAAAAAGTTCAGAAATCTTGAAATAAAATTCAAAGTGAATTAGGAAGGTATATATGAACTAAGGCAATAAAAAGAAAACTAAGATCAATTGTCGACATCAATAAAAAAGGATTTCTCTCTATAGTAGTTTTTTTGTCAAAATACATATTCCTATAGCTCCCTTGTGGTATTTGAAACTGCTTTAAAGCCCAAATATCTCTTAAAATTTTAATTTTTTTCAACACAAAAGTACGTTTGAGGTTCAAAATATGGCACACAGTTTTCTATTGTACCAACTATATCTTCACCGAAAATGTTACTAAACATTATTTAAAAAAAAAAAAAAAATTAAATACTGGAAAAGATTTTGTTTTTATTTTTTATACTTCTTAAATTATATGATCTTAAGCCGAACTAAAACCTATCACACAACAACAATAAAGATCAACTATAAACTTTTAACAAAGTTGCTTTCTATCAAAGCATCATCATTTTAAAGAAATTGTAAAAATGGGAACATTTGTGAATAGTACCTAATGAGTCTAATTATACCTAATGAGCCAAGTTGTAAAATACAACTTTAAAGGTTCTAATAGTACCACAAAAAGTATTATATTACACACATTATAATCCACAGTGTTTTTGTTGCAAATAATGTAAAGAAAATTATAAGTTAAATTATGGTGGTGAAAAAAATTGTTAGCGGTGAAAAACTTTCTTTGGATGTGAAATCAATTTTTGTGGTAAGAGGAAAATTTTTAGTTGAAATGCAATTTTCGTGGTGAAAATAATTTTAGGGGTGGACAAATTTTTTAATTCACAAGACGCTACTATGAAATTATACAAATGTACCTTCACATTTTCATTCATAACCGCTGGATCCACTTTGCTCAATTTCAATGCCGGTTAAAAAAGTTTGTTGTAATCGCCATTTAAACAGACAGAGGGATAGACAAATGAACAGATCCAAATGGACGTAAAATCGCATGAGATTCAATAATGCATACACTTTATGGTTTCTTATACCTAAATTTCGACATAATACTAACGGAATGACAAACTGATAAATATCCTCATCGCCAAAGGTATATTTCTGAAAAGCATCATCATATTTATAAAAATCTTCATAGTCTTTCTTATTAAGATGCAGAAGAATATTTAAAAAAAAAATATTATGTAATATCTATGAAATACTTCTTCATATTTATAAAACAGGTTTATAACTACCAGCAAAAACATGGTAATGACAGGTCGTTACTTTTTGCATTACTTTAAAATACAAAATAATGACCTACTGATAATGGATGGTAGAAGTACTTATATGTGAATGCAATATAATAAAGTATAGGTAGTTTCTGAAATAATTACCGATTTCGTATTTTATATTTTTTTAATTAATTTGTTTTGAAAAATTATACAACAAAATATAAAAGTATCTGCTGTAAAAAGTGATTTTGAAAAATGTTAAGATTTTAAAAGGTTGCTAATGTGAAATAGCATTGCATCTATATAAACTTAAATTTCTGAATGCAAAAGGTAGATATTTTAAATATTTTTTTTTTTTATAAATTTAAATAAAAATTATTCTAATCGATTTCATTAACTAAGAAAATTTTACTTGAATAATTGTAAGTAACAACTTATTTCTTCACTATGTTAACTCATTATTCTCGCTTTATTTTGCAAGTGAGAGGGTAATGACCACCCATGAATTTCGGGGCATCGCGAACAAAAGTAATTAAGCGAGTAAACAGCTTGGTAACTAGTGAAACCCTTTGTGTGCTACTTACTCCCTTAATTACTTGGTAATGTCTGTGTTTACTGTTTTTACTAAGAGTAGCTTTACTATTGTAAGTAACAACTTATTTCTTTACTATGTTAACTCATTATTGTCGCTTTATTTTGCAAGTGAGAGGGTAATGACCACCCATGAATTTCGGGACATCGCGAACAAAAGTAATTAAGCGAGTAATAGCCCGGTAACTAGTGAAACCCTTTGTGTGCTACTTACTCCCTTAATTACTTGGTAATGTCTGTGTTTGCTGGGCATGCAAAAAGAATTAACCATATCTCTGTAAAAATTTCGTTAATATGATGAAATTATTTTTAAATTTTATTGGTTTTTTGAAATTATTTAACTAAATAAAAATGCAGACTTAATGAGAATTAATAATTTTGTTTGGATCCGAAATAAATTATTTCTAAGATTATTTAGGAAATTTTTTTAAAGAAATAATGAAGATTTATGAAACATTTGTCATCAATGTTTATGAAACACTTTAGGAAGCTTTTTGCAATTAATGACAAACGATTTATGAAACAGTTTCAACAATATGATGGAACTTTTTTCCCTGGGCGTAGTTAAATCGGTATAAAACAAATTTTACAGATTTTTTATGATGTTTTATTTAAAGTGAAACTTTTAAAATAACTTTTACCTAAAAAAAAACATTAACAGGTTAATAAAAACTTAAATCTAAATCAATTTAAAATTTTAACGATGATTGGTATAAATGGAGCTAAGCAATAATATAAAGTCATAATGGACAGACTGATAGACAAATGGGCATAGACGTCTCTAATCTACAAAAAAAAAAAAAATCATGACAATGAGGTTTTTTTTTCTTGTATAAAAAGAAATATCAACAATAAATTAAAAAAAAAATATTATTTTGCTGCATATCAAAAGAAAATAATATTCAAGACGTTTTAAGTTAAATGTAAACGTGTCTGAATATGCATGACTGACTGCATGTATACCTATATCGATGGACGGATGGATGTGTGTATTATTTTAAAGATGGATTTTAGGGCGGAGTCAATAAGCACCATTGATGCCAGGTGCGCATAACTATTTAATCAAACTATACACACACACACACACACACGTACGCACACAAATGTATACACACACTCGTACACTTTTTCAAAACTTCATTTAATATAATTCGATATCCCATTTCCAAATGTTTAAATAAATGATCAAAACTCAAACAAAACGAATATTGTAAAAAGGCACTTATAGTATGAAACTCTCGTTATTCATATGACTGTATTTTGGGTTCTGTGTGCAGTAAGTATGTGGAAGATGATGTTCCCGTCTAGGTTGTGTATTAAATTATACCATCCAGGTAGTCAGGTAACAGATAGAAATGTTGTCTTTTTATAGGGTTTAAAATTCAATAACAGAAAACTGAGATATGGTATATGCTGCTGTATCTCTCTATAGCTGTGTGTTTGCCTCTTGTAGCATCATGATCACATTTTAAATATTCACATACTCACCTTAATTTATGGCTTATTTTGAATTGGTTTGGTCTGTGGTGTATGTATGTGTGTTTGGTATGTTTTTTTAATGCTGTTTTTGGGTTGATTCCTGTAAAGGTAAAGAATGAGCAAAAAAAAAAGCACTCAACTTAAATATTTCATTTCGTAAGCTGCCTTTTTATTGTTGTTGTTTAAGGATTCGTTTTTTTCCAAGTTAATTATGTTGAAAACCTATATAAAGTAAGAGTTTTATGTACGCTTTTTAAAATATCTTTGGCATATGTTATGGTCGTCGGTAGTTTCGTTTTTTATTTTAAATAAGTATTTTAAAAAGTAGAAGAACTAATCATCTTTGACATTTTCAAGTTAATTTCGTTTATTATAGTGTAGCAATTTTGGGTTGAGTCGTTAGTTGGTTTTTTGTTGGAAACCCATTAATGGTTTTGTTTTTGTTTTTTTTTGGATTGAGGTTTCATTTTTATTGCATATTTGGGTGATTGTTTAAACAGTTGTTACCTTTTGTGGTAAAAAATATATAAATATGTATTGAAGAAATAATTAAATTGTTATGTTAAAATAAAAATGTAAAAATAAATACTTCAATCTTTGGAAATTGCATTCAATTTGAAGTAATAAAATTAACTAAAATATTTGTTAATAACTACGAGTACACAGAAAGATTCTGTTAAAATTTAAGTGCAGTGATGTTACACTGCACCAGAAATTTAACAGTTGCAAAAATTTGTAAGGTTTAGTAATATTTTTAAAAATTATCTGATTATAGTTTATATTACACTCTGCAACAATTTAGAAAGATTATGATTTTCACGGTTTTCACGTAAACAAATATAATTTAGGTTTCTGGACGAATCCGTTTTCTCTGTGCATCAAATTACCAAGAGCCATTACATATACTCAAAGTCCTTTACGCCAAAGATGAAATCTGGCCTTATTTTTTGAGGACGCCGTGAGTGATCACTGAACCATCATCAACTACTTTTGGTTGCCACATAATGATGCCATGGCAGTGGATGATATGTGGTACCATCAAAACCGAACAACTTATACACAGCTCGCGCGACAATTGGCATATTGGAGGGTGTGCTTTCTGGTCGCATAATGTCTCGTTTTGTCGATTTGTAGTAGCCAACAATATCGCCCGATTTAACCACACCAGACATTTTTCTTTGGGTATTTTGTAGTTACTGGTCTATTTGAACAAGCAATAGACTCCGAATGCTCTCAAAGAGAATATCCGAAAAGAATGCTAGAATTTAGAGCCCGAAGATCTCTCCAGAAGGTTTAAAAATGAAGTGAAAAGAGCCTCAATTATTGACAACAATGGCGGCGCCTACTTGATCAATAAAAACTTCAAACATTAATAGAAAAAACTTAAAGATCCAAATAAATATTTAAAAATAAAAAAAAATAAATTATGTCCTTTGATTTTAAAGCTATAGAAAAAGAACATATGGTGAATGATTTTGAGGCACCCTGTATATTTGCCAACGATCCCTAATTAGAAAAGCCCATAAGAAAACCTATTTATAGAAAATGCAACCAAAAATACAGAGTACGGGTTCAGTTCAAAGAGAAACATAAAAGGAGTCTGATTTAAGGGTCATTGCGTACACAAAGAAAACAGATTCATCGTAATGACTTTTTAGCTAAAAGGTTTCAAATAAAGCAGAAAAACTTTGGCCCTCATAAATGTTGTTAAATTGATCAAAAACATAACAAACAACTTCAAAATATTTTTTTTTTCCTTTTCGTAAAAATTAAAACTTAAGTTTTTGTTAGATATGTAAACAGAAACCCTATAGAATGTTAATATATTAATTTGTAATATATTTGTTTGTTATCTTTTAAATAACACTTTGTATTTTCAGTAACTAAGTTTTCTGTTTTTTTAATGTATTTTGTTACCTTTCAAATTTGGAAAATTTTTTATTATTCGAAGTAAAGTAGCTGAGAAATATGGTTGTTTTTGTTTTTTCCAAGATAGAAATAATAGTTTTTTCAAATATTCTAATTACTTAAGCACAAACCAACAATTCAGAATGCTTAAAAACACAACAGATTTGAATTTTTTCTTTGGCTGTAAAAAAGAATTGTGGCTGTAAAAAAGAATTGTGATGAGGTAAAGCAAATCCCAGCTAAGGATTTTCTACCATATCCGAGTGCTTTAATTTTCATACGGTTGCGATTGTAGGAAAAATCACCCAAAGAAAAATGGCTCGAAAATAAAAAATCACCTAAAATAAAGGGTGTCCCAAGAAGAACGCAATTTTTAAATCTGGCAACATTCGAAGTGTCATTGTTTGACATTTGAACAATTGTTATTGTTTGCTAGTAGGATGTACGAGGTTAGTAAAAATGGAGCGCTACACGAATGAACAACGCATTCTCATTGTGAAATTGTTTTACCAAAATGGTGAAAGTTTTGCGGCTACAGTTCGCAAATTGCGATCAATTTGGGGTCACAATAATGCTCCAAAAGAGTCAACTGTAAAGAGATTAATGGATAAATTTGCCAAAACTAGGTCTGTTAGTGATGTAAAGATAACAACGCGCCATCGACCAGGTCGATCGACCGAAAATGTCGCAGCTGTACGTGATGATTTCGCTCAAACTCCATCCACCTCGATTCGACACCGAGCTCAGCAAATTGGTGTCTTCAAATCCACTTTGCAGCGAATTTTGACGAAAGATTTGCATCTTCATGCATACAAAGTTCAATTGACTCAGGAACTGAAGCCAGCTGACCATGGACAGCGAAGGGAGTTCGTTAATTGGGTATTGGAGAGACAACATGAAAATGCTGATTTTGCCGATAAAATCATCTTCAGTGACGAGGCCCATTTTCATCTTTATGGCTTCGTCAATAGGCAGAATTGTCGCATTTGGGGTGAGGAAAATCCTCGAGTGATTCATGAGAAGCAAATGCATCCTCAACGTGTCACTGTGTGGTGTGGTTTTTGTGCTGGAGGAATCATTGGTTCCAACAAGACGGCGCCACATGTCATACAGCCAGAGAAACAATTCATCAGTCATTTCCCGGTCGTGTTATTTCGCGTTTTGGATATCAGAATTGGCCGCCTAGATCGTGCGATTTAACACCATTAGATTTTTTTCTTTGGGGTTTTTTGAAGTCGATGGTTTACGCGAATAAGCCGACGACTCAAGCCTTAAAAGAGGAAATTGGACGCTGCATTAATGAAATACCGCAGCATTGATGCAAAACGGTCATTGAAAATTTCATCAAAAGATCGCGTGCATGCCAGCAAAGCCGCGGCGGCCATCTTGCCGATATATTGTTCCATACATAACCTCATTCTGTCTACTTTACGATATAATAAAGTTTCACGATTTTTTTTCAAATATCTGTGTTTTATTTAAAATTTAAAAATTGCGTTCTTCTTGGGACACCCTTTATTTCATACCATTTTGGGCACAATGTTATATAAAAAACTATCCAATTTGTTGTTCGGTAATTCCAAAATTTGTAAGTTTTATTGCGTTGATGCAAATTGAGTTTTTTTTTCGTTTTGAATAATCACCTAAAAATTGCATACAAAATAATTGCAAATTTTCTAATTTCCTTAATTTTTGTAAAAATATTTACATAAGTCTGATGGTCGGTTTATGTTGGTAAAATTTAGATGGCTGTGCCAAAGGTAAAAATTTTGCTTTCAAAAAAAATTCTTGCTTAACATTTTGGTTTAAAAATAAATTTTTCACTTGCGGTACAACTATCTCAACTGCACTAAGAAAATTTTAACCTAATACTTTATCTTTTCCTAAATCTAAAAAAAAAAATATTTTTATAAATAAATATCGTGCGTATTAGTTATCAAGAACTTTGTTGTTGCAAACTGGATAGAAAGACTGTTTCGGAAGATCCCAGCAAAAACAGACATTACCAAGTAATTAAGGATGTAAGTAGCCCACAAAGGCTTTCACTAGTTATCAGGCTATTTACTCGCAGAATTACTTTTGTTCGCGATGTCCCAAAATTCATGGGTTGTCATTACCCTCTCGCTTACAAAAAAAGTGAGAATAATGAGTTACCAGTATGGTTACTCATAGTAAAATATTAAGTGGCTACTCTAAGTAAAATAATAAGTGGTTATTTAGGAGTTGCAAAATAAGTGGTTACCCCTACACAATGAACTCAGTGGTTACATTATGTACAAATTAAGTGGTTACCTAGTAGTTGAAAAATAATTAGTAACCCTTACACTGCAAGTAAGTGGTTACACAATTTAAGAGAATAAGTGGTTACAAATACTTACGAGCTGCTCAAATCCTTGCCCGAAGTAAGAAAAAAACTCGTCTTTAATAAACATATGTTTTCAAAAGTAACTTTTATTTAAACAAAAACAACTTAAACTAAATTAAATAAAAAAAAAATCGGTATTATTCTACAAGTTTAAAAATTGAAATTAAGCTGATAAAAGCTGTTTATAAAAAAAATTAGCATTCTTTCCAGAATTATGTGTATTGTATAATACAGTCGGCATGTCGGACTTCAATCTTTTTACTAGTTTTAATTTTAAAAATATAATTTAATTTTAAAAATATAATGATCACGGCCACCAGCGTCTTAGGAGGAGGGACACTGCGGTTCTGGTCCGCTAATAATAAGGGGAAATAATGGTCCCAGTTGAACCACATAACATCAGTCTGGCACTGGCTGGACTTAACAATTAATATTTAGTTTTAAGATTTGAATAATTATTGTTAGTTCACAGTTTTTAAAAGTGAAGATTCAATAAATAATATGAAATATGGAAAAAAAATACAAACTGAAATGAAAAACTAATAACCTATTATGGAGCGAGAGTCCATTAATATTTTGGCTTTAGTTCCATATATTTCTAAAAGGGGCCCATTAGTCAATAAATCTGGAGCGGCCAAAGAGTTAAATACATTTAAACTTACAATTACTTTGGAATAAGTATAAAATATAAATAAAAAATTAAAATCTGTTATTTTGGAATTCCATTTTCATTCTCTAAATTTAAAATTGATCCATAGAAACTACGGGTTGTTAATTTTGTCCTTTATATATTTCGTTCGTACTTTTGCAAATAAGCTGTCAAACTCTATAAAAAAATTATTTTTCACTTTCGTGGAATTTTTCCGAAATTACGATTGAATTTTTTGGCATCAATTTACCATACAAGACCATTTAAAAATACAGTGAAAAAGTGCATTTGGCATTGTTATGATTGTGGCTTTCTCATGACAAAAATTTGTGATTCTCCCTGAATCCGCGCATGCGGAAATCTACATATTTTAGTAAAATAAGTTTTTACCTCGGAAATTTTGCCATTTAGCTTTCAAAAAATACAAAACATTTTAATAAATATACAGTAAAATGAGAAGGTAAAACCAAATCTGTACTTATTTAATCAATCACCGGTAGGTCATTATTCTGCAAGTACGTGTAAGTACTAATTATACCCATTATCAGTAAGTCATTATTTTGTATTTGAATGTAATGTTAATGGTAATGACTTATCAATACTCGGTAATCTATAAAGTAAGTACCGGTCATTACCATGTTTTTTCTTGAATGTGTCTCACCTCATTAGTATCCATCCGATTATTTAAGTGCAAAACATCTAAACCTTTATGGTTATGACCTTGCGGTGGAGGGTTTATACCCTGCGAAACAGTCTATCCATTCTGCTGCAAGTACAACATTTTTTTTTGATAACTTATACTCACAACTTCTGTTTTCAAAGAAAACATAAATTTTTTAAAAAAAATAGATCAATCTTTAAAGATTTAAAAAATTCTATAATCATTTAGTTATTGAAAAGTATCTTTTCTGATTGTAAATTCGAAGTTATCATAGTATTATAATCTTAGATAATCAAAAAAATTACCCTTATTGATCATTTAGATATTTTTTTTAGATAACTGTGATATGTAACACTACAAATCATTTAGAATTATTATTTTTTTTTAGAAAATTTTTTTTTGCGCAGTGTGTTGATAAAAAAAACTTGCAGTTTTTATTGTTAATTTTTCTTACATTCTGTAATATTTTCTAACGGAAAAGTTACCGCTCTTTGAGGCATTTTTTTTAAATTAAAAAAAAATTCCGTCAACTTTCGGTAGAAAATGAGATAATGATATGAAAAAAAAAAAATATTATATTATTTTTTTAAATTAAGTTTGAGATTTTTTTACAAAAACAAAAAATGATTATTTATTTTCTTTTCCAATATTTCGTCTCCACATTGGTTGACTTCGTCAGGGAAATAATTATTAAAAAATTATTTCCCTGTAGAAGTCAACCAATGTGGAGGCGAATTATTGGAAGAGAAAATAAATAATCATTATTTTTGTAAAGAGATCTCAAACTCAATTTTAAAGAATAATATATTATAATATTGAAGATCGAATAAAATAAAATAAATTTAAATGAAAGAACAAATTTAAAAATGCTTTATTTTTGTAGATATACGAAGGTTGAAAGTTCGTTATAAACTTCTTTTTTCCAAGGCAAAATTATCCCTTAAATCTTTTTTTGACAATAAGATTTTTCTGAACTGAAACCCCTTAAATATTGGCGGGAAAACTCCTAACTTGGCAGCACTGTTATCACTAAAAACGTAAGGTAGACTTCTTTCGATCCAGTTCTACTTAAGTTTCGGTGCGGATATCTTCAGGTCCACTCTCGATCACCAAGACGGCGGTGATTAATTGAACAGACAGTGAAGGCTGTAAAATTAAAACAGCGAAGGCTGTAATCAGCGCGTGAAGTATTCAAAATTAAAACAAACCGCGAAGGTAAGAATAATATAAGTTAAGGGAATGCAATGATTAGTGGGTTGGACATAGAACAAAACAAGTGCGATAGTGACAACACGAAGTTATGGTGGAATATGTCATATTTATACCCTCCACCATATATGGTGAGGGTATATATCAGTTTGTCATTCCGTTTGTAATATGTCGAAATATAGGTTTAAGACCCCATAAAGTATATATATTCGTGATCCTTATGCAATTTTAAGTCGATTTAGCGATGTCCGTCTGTCTGTCTGTCTGTCTGTCTGTTGAAATCACGATCACGACGCGAAGACGCAAGCGGGGGTGCCTATTTTTACCCAGATTATTGAACATCCTCCCGAGCAGTTTGGTATTTAAAATGAGCAAAATCGGTCAAGCGGTTCAAAAGTTATGAGTGAAAATGTGAAGGTTCCTCTAAATTTTCCATACAAATTGGTACAATTTTTCTGTATCTATTTTTTTTTTTCTGTTAAGTAAGTAAAAATGTTATTAAGTCTTCTTATTGTTCGATTACATTTATTGTCTTACATACTATGATAACTAAGTTAACGTAAAAATGAACAATGTTAAAGTCGCTAACAGAGCAGACCTCTGTAAATAACATTGCTAAAACTAAATAACAAAAGTTTGTTACATAAATTGACAAAACATATTCATATTACAGTTCATGCAAAATTTAGTATATGCGTATATCATCTTCATCCCCTTTGGTGGAGGGTATTCAAAGATTCGGAACAGCCGAATTTAGCCCTTTTTTACTTGTTTTTGTTTGTAAATGGGTAACAAAAGCGTTTCCCAAAGGGAATTACCTGTGTGATATTATTGAAGTTTTGCAATGTAAAAAAATTTGCAATATATAAAATTTTGCATTAAATCCATGAAACTTCTCTAGATAAATTCCATTGAAACATTTCATCAGATTATAGAGGTTTTCATAAACTTTAATAAAATATTTTATTTAATTTTATTTTATTTATTAAAAGTTTCATACACCCAATGAAGAAGTTTAATTAAGAACTAGTTTCATAAAAATTTTTTTTAATGAATTTTTTATTTTCGTTATGAACAAAACTTCCTTTATTTACTGAAAAATATCATTAAATTATATCTAAGAATATTCCCTCTGTATCCATTGATATGAACACCGTTCACCAACATAAATACATTCCTTTGCTAAAAAAATAATTTCAAAGTATTTTTGTTGTTTCAAACTGGCCTGAATTTTCTTAACCCTCATTAGACAAAACATATTATTTATGTACAATATTATAAATGAATTTATATACAATTCTTTCACCTTAAAAACATTTCAAACAACGCTCATAAATAGTTGGATAATTAATCAAGAGCTCAACAGAAGAAAAATAAAGAAAAGAATAAGAAAAACCACTACTAAAGATAATGACCATGTAACTATACCGAATAAAACTTGTAAAAAAAACAGAACTGCCAAAAGAAAAAAAAATAAATGTTAACAACAAACAATGCAGGCAATAAAAATATTTTGTAGTTTATTACTATTTGTTGGCCAAAAACCAGCAATAACCACTAAATATACCAAACTCTAACCATTGCAGCAAGGATTACAACAATCCAACAATCGCATAAACAGCAACACACAACAACAACGATCAGAGTAAGAAAAGTCGAATTACAACATACGAAATGATGATTAATTTCAATAAATGTTTTACAAGTATTGTGAGCTGATCTGAAGCTAAGCTGAGCATTTATTAAACTATGCGAATACGACTGACTTAACAACAATGATGCGCGGCTTTTATACAGTCATACAAACAAACAAACAAACAAAGATCTTTTCATCTTAGTTATATGTTGAAGCTAGCAAAGATATAAATAAGCTTTTTTTTGTTAAGAGTGTAGAAAAAAATATGGTTAACATACATATTTTAAAGAAGAAAAAATCAAAAATAAAATAAAAAAACTTTTGCATCAACTGGACTTAAACTCTTCATGGTCATTATTTAGTAGACAAAGTGACGCGTATGTAACACTAAAAGTCGTCAAGAATCGACTGAATTTTTGTTCTAAGACAAAAAGTAAATGTTGTATATATAAGTATATATAAAGAACATTAAAGTATATATAAAGAACATTAAACACCCTACCAATGATGGATAAGAAAATAAGTGTTTTGCAAAATCTCTTCATCGAAAGTTAAATCAAATTCTATTTAAACCAATACCTTCACATTTAAAAATTTTAAGCTTCCTTAATTATTAACTGATATATCAAAATCATGGTAACAGCACTTCCAATTCTCGTTCTTGGTAAATTCAAATTTAAGGAGCCATATATAGATTGCAGAATTTAATAGACTGAACAAATTTTTAAATTTAATAAAGATTTTAAAATTTAATAAGAATTTCACATCCAATTTAAATGTTATAGTCAGAACTTTAAAAACATAATTCCCAAAAACAATTTTCAAATTTGATTTAAATTTTGACGAATTGATTCGCGAATCGATTTTTCTGATTGAATTATTTACTACCATAATTTAATCTTTATCTTATTAGAAAAATTAAGTTAATTTAAATAATTCTTTTTATAAATCAAACTAAATAATACAATTATCAATCAAAGAATCAAATCAATTTTGATTTGATTCGCAAATCAAAATAAATATTTTTTAAATCACGATTAATTTAATTTTAAACTCGAAGGTTTTCATTGAATTTTTATAAAACAGCCTCGTCGTAATGTCTTCTGGACCCGGCCTATTATTATTATCGCAGCATATTAATACTCTACTTGAACAAAAATTTTGTCCGTTTGTCCGTTTTACGCTATCTCGCTTAGTTTCCGAGTTATTCGACATTTTATTAAACGGCTATTTTTAAAATAACCAGTATCTCGAAAACTAAGCGAGATAGTGCAAAACGGACAAAATTTTAAAAAGGTTGACAATTAGTTTCAAATAATTTTTATGAAACAGTCAAAGGGTGACTATATTTTTTTTATATCAATTTATATGATAATATACCCAACAAACAATACGTTCCGTTTACATACCGTTTTCCGTCCGTCATAAACGGAATCCAACTCCGTTTACGTACCGTTTTCGGAATCCATATACATACCAGAATATGGATTTTAAGGAACATCGAAACCGATTCGAATCCGTTGAAATACCGTCAATGACGAACCGTTTACGGACCAATATATCGGATGAAAAACGGAGTCGTCCGTTAATGACGGACCGTTTATGGACCGATATATCGGATGAAAAACGGAGTTGTTCGTTGAAAGTCCGTCAATGACGGACCGTTTACAGATCCGTATTTGTACCGTTTTTTCAAACAAAAAACGGATTTGTGTAAATGTTTTTTTTTTAATTTTTAATATCAAATTTTATTTTATTTTTTTAAATTTATTTACACAAATATTTAAAATAAAATAACAAAACCAAAAAAATTACTAACAAATACCATATTTATCTCCAGCACATTTATCATCCATCAATTAGTGCGGTTGTGGCCCATTAAAAATCATGAAAAAATAAAACAAAAATTTAATTTTGGTTTAAATGATTGTATTAACGATGATGTAGCACACAATGCAAATTTGCAAATTTTTTCACAAAATCTATTATAAACTTACAGGTAATATTTTTATCTGCAAATTTGAACACATCATCGGATACTTAAGTATTTGTTTTTAATAACTAAACAAATCCAAAAGCAACGGAAGAAAAACTGATGAAAAATGATATTCCGTATTTGACGGTACAAATACGGATACACAAAAACGGAGTCAAAACGTTTTGTTTTCGAAAATACAATTATACGTTAATGTTAATGTTAATGTTAATGTTCCGTTTACGTACAAGCTTTGACGGATACATATTTTGGGACCGAAAACGAACAGTAGAAGCTGGATTCATGAATCCGTACGTATCTGGGAGTCCGTAAAAATGTTTCTTGGGTAAGTTAAAAAACTCCTATTCAACAAATTTCGTTTCCCGTTCCATTTCATTTTTATAAAAATGGGTCTCCCTGTGGCTGTTTAATATAAATATATTCCTCGGGATTTCTTTCGGACTTGGCCTATTTTTATAATATTAAAACTCCTTTGGGGCAAAAGTTTTGTCCGTTTTACCCTATCTAGCTTAGTTTTCTGGATACCGGTCATTTCAAAAAATTATCATTTTAGAAAATGGCAAATATCTAGAAAAGTAAGCGAGGTTTGCAAGTCAATTTTAATGTTTTTTTTTGTTTTAATTCTCAAATCAATCTTTTTTAATTCGCGAATTAAAAGAAGGGTTGTGTTTGAACTGATTTTATTCAATTGAATCAAAAAAGATTCAAATGAAATTGATTAATCAACTATGATTTCAAATCTGATTTAATAAATTGATTTATAAAATATTGAATCAACTTGCTGATTTACAAAAAGAATTATTTTTTTCGCAAATTAATTTAATAAAGATCTCCTTCAAGGTCTGGTAATATTCATTAAGTCAATCCTGTTAGATTTTGTAAAATATCCATTAAATACAAATGTAAGGAAAAACTTAATATATCCTTATCTTGCATTGAAAGTTATTAAAGAAACCTATTTTATACCATTTGAAGGAACAAAAAATCAACTTTGACTACTATTTAATTTGATTGTTTTACGTTGTGGTGGTAACTTGTCGAAAATGCGATTTCATTGTCCATGAAATTAGTCATTGTTCCGGGATCTCAAGAAATAAAACAACAACGAAAAAGACACACAAGAGACAAGATAACAACAATAATAAACAACGCGTTTGTATGATGATCTCTACATATTTTTTTGCTATTGTTGTTGTTCGTTGTTTTATTTCGTTTTTGGAGCACTACTCTGTAAACTTCATTAGAAAACAAACATTAATACACTATCACAAACAAATGTCAGTCAGTCACACATCTAACTAAGGCAATCTTTTGCTTGGTTTGCATCCAATCTATGGCATCATCATCATTGATGGTTTGGAAGTTGCTGTTGTTAGAGTTTAGTTAGTTTTTCAGCTTTATTAGGTTCAAATTTTGCATAAAATTGTCTTGTGTTGTTAATGTTGGCCTAAAAGTTGACTTCATTGACTCACAACTGTTGTTTGAATATTGGGCTACACTGTGCATAAGTAAGAGACTGAATATAGAACTAAAGAAAAAAAATCAAAGTACCGCACATCAAAGCCTATTAGTTTTAGATTACAACATTGCACTAATGTCGTTCCTCACCCATGAAAATACTAAGAATCTAGCCATCCATCTATCTGGCAGCAGCAGCAGCAGAAGTAGAATGTAGTTGCAGTGTTGTTTTCTTCAAATGTTGTTTTGTTCATATGAAATGAAATTTATTATATTTTCAACTTCATTGGCAACAACACAACTAACCGAATTGGTTAAGCTTCATTCTTGTGGTCTCACCAAAAGAATAACTGAAAGCTAAAAAATCTATATAAGACGCAATTCATTTGCAAATTCCAACGAAACACTGTGTTCCCTATGTTCCCGTATTCCAAAGAATTTCAACCATCATTTCATTTAATGCTCAAGTTTCCCATTGCTTCAGCAAACAAACTTTAACTTAAAGCAAACGAAAAAAAAATTAAAAAAAAAAGTTTGTTGTTGCAACTTTAATATCAACTTCATACATACAGACACATTCATACAGTTTGTTGGTGCTGCGATCGATGTGTTGTGTTGTTTTGGGGTGCTTAAGCATCGTTTGCAAGTTTGAACCACTTTGAAGACATGCCGCTTAAATGGTTCGAGACCACCCAAGACGTTGACGATTTTGTTCAAAAGATTTCGCTGTTCGCGATCATCATCATCAACAGCAACAGCATCAGCAGTAAGCATTATGCTAAGGATTCAATACACTAACTTATTTGCTTGTTTGTATACATATTGTATAAAATAAGGCTGACACTTAATTTTCTTTGGAGATTTGGTCATTGGAGGAAAATTGAGGTAGTGCCCCTTGTTACTCATATAATTTAGATCACGATTCAGGAATGTTACTCTCAGGAGGTGGCGGGTTTGATCCCCGGCGACAGCGACAATTTAGAAAAATAATATGCCAACATTTTCCATCTCTCGTACATATCAGAGTGCTTTCCTTAGGTGTTCCTACAGCACTTAACACCACCAAAGTAAAGAAACATAACAGGACTATAAACAGAGAAACATCAAAAAGTTCGCCACCTCTCCATTAGATGGGTAAAATTTTGAGTGTAAAAATTAATTCCGGAAATCGACTGAATTTTTTTTGGTCTTGTAGACATTTCATTCAAAGGAGCTATATATACATTTTATATTGCTGGAAAGGCATTTTTAATACTGCTTCAATGGTACCGGTTTTTGGTACATTTTTGTTGTTTAGAAATCGTTGTTGGAATAACTTAAAAATCTTCCATAAAATCATGTTTTTACCGAATTTAGAAGATTCCGGTATGCCAACAAAAAATAGAGCCAAATATGGCAAATTTTTTATTCCGTATTTTACTCTTAAATTCCCGAGGTGACAAAAAATAAGACAGGTTGTTCTTAGAGTTATTCTCTCTATCGCATATCTAAATTTTATATAAAGCGGATAGTTTAGCTTAGGGAAATGGCAAAGTGGCCGCTACAAGCGAAGCTAAGCAAGAAGTGATTAGATGCTACAAACAATTACACAACCTGCTCTATGGCACATACACGCTTCTAGCTTCGCTTTGACATCTTTTGAGCATTGTAGCGTTGCATCGCTTGTAGCGGACACTCTGACATCAGCCTTTGTTAGAATAAGCGATAGTCACTCAGTTTGTTGCTTTTCTTTTGCATATCTTAAAAATCGCCATGTGACTCATATAATCCACCTAAAATAAATAAATGCCACCCTAAGGTATATTTTGGCTTGTGTTGTTGTATTTTGTATTTTTTTTTGTTTGTTATGTTGTGCAAATGTTCTTTCTTCATCATCTAGACATTAGTTGGGTTTTAAAGATTTGGGTGCTAGTTGCCTTTTTCTTCTTCTTGTTGTTGTTCATCGTTTTCAGAGATGATGTTCCGATATGCACAATAAACGCGCATTAAAAGTCGCAATCAGTATAATTTAAAGGTTTGCGTGAACCAGACAATTGTTTGTTGCGTTGTAAATTGCAACAAGTAAATGGAGGTACAAACAACAACAACAAAAAGTGATTTAATTTTACCATGGTATAATTGTAACATAAGGTTAAAGGACTCAATTGATAAGTGGGTTGATGTTGTAGTTTTATTTTATTATATTTTTCTTTTGTTGTTTTTCGTTTTCTTAATTTCCATCTTAAAACATGTTAAGTTTTATGTCTTTCTTTGTAATTAAAGTATAATTGGTTAAAACTAAAAAATTTAATTTAATGAACATTATCATTGCTAAACAAATCTAAAGAATATTTCATGTTGAAAATATTATGTGAGAATGTAAGAAATTTGTTGACTCAAGAAAATGTTTTTCATTGAAATTATCAAAAAAGATTTAATGTGGCAAGTTGTTCAAAGATAGTGGAGTCTATAACTAAAATAATATATTTGTTGGCTCAGCAGACAAATTTGTTAATATAATTCTTGGTTTTTGCTTTAGAATCAGATTTGCAGATTATAAATAATTTTTGTGTTAAAATCATCAAAAAATTAGTAAAACTTCAAAGTCCAATTTTGGATAGATTTGATATTCTCATGCAGGTAAAGCATGTTTTTTTTTATAACAGAAGCCATACTCGGGAAATTCTTTCTTCTAATTAAATCTATTGCTTTCTTTTAAAAGGGGATAGAGAAGAGATAAAAGGTGCCTAATTACTAAGGGCTTTAAATTTCAATTGATTTAAGAATGTTGAGTTATATCGGCATAAAGAGAAAACATTAAAGAGAAATAACTTGGACCATTTTTTCTTTTTATTTCCAACTTTTAATTGTACTCGGTTCCAGATAATTTGATGTATTTATGTCTTTCAGCATTATAATATTTATTTTATTTATTAAAAATGTTATCTAAATTTTTGAATCAGAAATTCCCTTGCTCTTAATATTGACATTTTCTTATTTTTTTAGCGTTTTCTTCATAAAGCCTGTACTTTAAATTTAATTTATTTTTAATTTCGTCTATAAAAAATGTATGTGGTCAAGTAAATTTTTTATTTTCCAAGGACCCTCAACTTTATGAATAATTATTGAATAATTAAAACTACACTCAAAATAATCGTTCTGGTAATCATAATATATATGAACATGCATGATCACACATGATCACCAAAGTTTTATTTATAAATATACCAGAATGTAAAATTTGTTAAAATTTTAGCATCTTGGAACCCTCTGCGGACTTTGTCTATATTCACTAAGGATATGTATAACAAAATATTTTGTTTGTTTTGCTCATCTCGCTCAGTTTTCAAGATATGGGCAATTTTATAAAATAGTCCAAATATCCAAAGGTTTAAGGCCCAATCAATGTCTATTATTTCTGTTGCATCGTAGGTGGTGGTATGCGCTATTTTCAAAAATCGAACTTCGGATACACTGTCAGCGATGTCTACCGAGTACTTGCAAAAGGATTGGAAATATTATATTGTGACTATAAATTGTGTAAAATTTAACATACACATGGGTTCTTAAAAATTACTCAGTTGAAAATTGTTTTTCAAAGACAATGTAAGCAGCGCCTTTAGGGGATAAGTCAGCAAGTGCAGACATTTACCCAAGATGTCATGTCAGTGACATGTCTGCATTTTTTCTCTTTTTCTAAAATTACACTGTGTCATCATCGCAAGAAGTTTTTCGAAAATATTGCTGACTACCAACCTATTTTCCGGCACGTCAAGAATTATTGTATCCTACACCAATACGTGTCCAGGATATAATGAGTTGGTGCTGATGTATGTAACAACCAAAAATAACATACTTACCCCCCCTTATGACCAATCGTAATCACTTTTTAAGTCGATTTAACAATTTGGTCTGTCTGTCCGGCAGATTTTTGATTTTCGAGCAAAGGAAGATAAATTCTAAAAACTTTAATTTTCATGCTAAAAATACAAAAACCATGTCGGAAAATACAAAAAAAAATTTATAATATTTCTTAAAGTAATTTTGTGTTAAAAGTAAAAATCTTGCATAAATTTTATATTTTTCTAAAATATATTTTTGATAAATTTGGTCACATTATACCAACGATTTATAGTAGAGATTTCACGAAAATTCTTGTTAATAAAACAGAATTTAAAAAATGGAATATAATGAGGTTAATCCGTAACAATAGAAAAGTTGCCACATCGAAATGCAACTCTACCATATTTAGGATAGGAAGAGTCACATAATGTTAAATTTTCCTAAAGTTAGATACAAAAATATACCTAAATATAATTTTGATATTAGTGACTCAACCTGTGCTAAATATATCAGAGTTACATATTTGAACGTGACCAATTTTCCCATACACTTACCAAAAACAGTCTGTAATGGCAACTAAAAATTTTGCTGTTATTACGGGAAATTTTGCTAATTTGAGCCCAGCAGTATTTTTTGCTAATCTAAGCAAAACATGTCTGCTGACAATGAAATTGTAGAAAAAATTAGCTGCCGCTACTTAATTTTAAAAACTTTTTGTAAAGTGGAATTTAAAATCTGTTTGCTCAGCAAGAAAAATTACTAAATATTATTAATATTTTTTTTATCGAGCATCAAAAATAATTTATTTATTTTATTTCTTTTGAAAAATATTTTAGGCAAATCTTTTTTCTATTTACATTTTACAAAGTACAGAATTTTTACATAATAATTACAAATTTTTCAGATATCATTTTACAAATTTTTGAAAACCGATTTGCTAAAATTAGCAAAAAAAAAATTACTTATTTTAAAAAGTCGATATTGAAGGAAATGTTATTTCTAATAATTTAAACTTATACATACAAACTTAAATTGCCTAAAATGTTACATAGGATTAAGAAAGGGATCAAAAGTGAAGATACCGACTCATGTCTGAAAATAGGACATCCACTTATAATATCACTAAAAAGGGTTTTTTAGTTCTAAAAATCAGCCATAAAAACAATTAAATTTAACCTTAAAAGTAAAAAAAAATTGACTAAAATATTTTTCAAAAAGGACATTACCAAATTAAAACAAAATAATAAATTCGTTTATGTTTTAACAATTTTTAAGATTTTTAAGCCTTTGATTTTTTTTCATTTTGTATAAAATATTTTTTTAAAAAATATAATCAAAATTTTTGATGCTCGATAAAAAAAATTAATCTAAAACTTTGTACTAATACTATTAGTATTTAGTAATTTTTTTTGCTGATTTTAGCAAACAGATTTTAATTTCCACTTTACAAAAAGTCTACTAAAATTTAGTAGCGGCTACTAATTTTTCTACTAATTTCATTGTACTACACGTCAGCAGACATGTGTTGCTAAGATTAGCAAAAAATACCGCTAGGCTCAAATTAGCAGAATTTCCCGTAGTAACAGCAACATTTTCAGTTGCCATTACAGACTTTTTTTGGTGAGTGTAGAAAAATTGATTACAAAGCAATAAAAGAATAATAATTTTGTATTGAAAAAAGGGGAGACAAAAAACGCAAAATAATTTTAAAGCGGTTTTTGGCAATGCCAACTTTATAATTCATGCTGAAAATATTAAAAAACATATGTCGTCATATATTCACCACATTGAATTTGTCAGCAGGTCTATATGTGACATGTCGCTAACACGTCTTTTCAACATTTCCAACTGGGTGGTTATAAATAATTTTAAAATATAAAGGCCCATTCACAGTTATGGAGAGCTTCGCTTTGCAGAGTAGGTTTTCCTCCATTCTCCTTTTCGCTTACACATTTTTTGTTTCATTCACTCACAATAATATATCGTTAAAAACAGTCTAAAATACATATTTTTAGTTAATCGAAAATACAATAAAAAACAGGACTACTGATTTTTCATTATATTCAGACCATTTTATTGTTTATTTTGAATCATTGCTTAATAATTGACAAAAGTAGTAAAAACAAAAATCGTTTAAAATAATCATAAATTATTAACTGACAAAACGTTAGAAAAAAAACGAGGAAAAAACTATTGTTTTTCAAATTGAAAGTATTTTTTTTGTACGTAATTACAAAACAAAACACACACAGAGACATATATTTTTATTTTCTATGTTTGTATTTATATTTGTTCAATTTCGTGAATTTCGTATTAAAAAAAAATTTGTATTTTAACAAACTATTTAAATAATAAAGAGGAATAAACTGAATTTCTGTTTTTAGAAACAGACAACATAAGATTTTACATTTAATAGAAAATATCAACTCCTACTAAAAGACTGTATTTGTTTAGAGTTTAGTTTTTAAAGGACTGATTTAAATAGCTAAAAAATATATTTCTATGAATTTCAATCGATTCTTCATTTAATAACAAACAAACTCTACTATAAAAATATTGTGAGTGTTGTCAATCTAGCTTAACAATCAAAATTAATAAAAACAAGTAAAAAAGGGCTAAATTCGGCTGTGCCGAATCTTTGAATACCCTCTACCAATATCCTAAAAAGATGTTCTCTACTGTTTTTGATACAAATTATATAAGAAAACTTTTGAAGTAAAATTATGTAGGTGAAAAAATTTTTTGAGGTGAAAAACTTTTTTAGATGTGAAAAGAACTTTTTTGGAAGAAAAAAAATTTAGAGGTGAAAAAAAATTTTTGAGGTGAAAAAATTTTTTTGTTGTGAAAAAAATTTTAGTGGTGAAAAAATGTTTGAGGTGAATACAAAATATTTACTGCTAAGCGACTGGTGAAAAAAATATGATCACTAGTTTTTTTAACCATGGACTGCACAAAAAAAAAAAACATTTTAAAGCATAGTTTTTGTCAAATACTCAATTTTGTTCGGCTAATGGGGACTAGCTCTGCAGCTGAATATGCCTAATGGAGAGAATGTACTTTCTGATGCGCCACGCATTGATAAATAGTTGCAACGAATATTCTTTCTTTAAAAAATTGAAGTGTGTTTGTCTAATGGAGAGAATACAGCAAAGAAATTAATTTATTAAAGAAAGAACATGAGTTGTAACTATTTGTCAATAGATGGCCCATCAGAAGGTGCATATTTTGCTGCAGAGCTAGTCTCCATTAGCCATATTGTGCTACAATATGCTGTAGAGTATTATTGATTTTCTATTTTCTTCGTAACATAAATGAATATTTGCCAAAAACTATGAAAAATATATGTTTTATGTGCACATTGTACCTTAATTTTTTAAATCATTATTCATTTAGATGTTTAAGAGCACAATATTGCACTTTATTCATGTGTATTTTTTTATGAAAGAAAACATCAACATAAATATACATTTGCCAATCCCTCAACTCTCAAAAATACAAATGGAACAAAAAAATACTATTTTATTACGTCAAACATTTGAAAATTTGACTTTAAAATTATGTAATAAGTCCACCAGTAGCATCTTAATGCATTAGAATTTGACGTTTGTAGTTTTTAATATTTTTGGTAAAAAAATTAATTGAAAGCCTAATCCAAGGCTATATCGCCATGGAGTGCCACCTATTCAAAAGCAGCGGCACTTAAGCAATTATGGATTTTGCTCTTTCTTTATATATTAATTTCTTTGGACCTAGCCATAGGGCAGGGTATTGTTTTAGTTAATTTAGCGATACCTATTCAAAAGTAGCGGCACTAAAGCAATTACGTATTTTGCTCTTTCTTTAGATATAAATGTCTTTGGTTACAAAAACAAAAAATACATTTGATGGAATGAAACGAAAAACCAACAAAGCTTAACAGAAAAACCCAATCAGGTTTACTATAAATCCTATAGTAGCCAAAGAATTGGAGATATTTTAAATGGAAAATCCCAAGAAAATGCATCGGGAAAAATTATGAAAATTTCATAAAACGATTTTTAAATAGTAACGTCTATGAAAATGTGGATGTTCTACCCTTCTGTAGGTACGCCATGTCGTTGCAAGCCAGATTTGTTGAGAATTTTGAGCTACACGATAATTTGCTTGTCAGCCAAATAAACGAAAATGAGAAAAACACCATCAATGGACGTATTAACGACAATCCAGCTCCTCTGGATCTTACCTCATTCTATATGAGCCCAGCCTCCAGCAATCATAGGGGCTGAATATGATATACGTATATACTAAATTTTGGATGAACTGTTATATGAGTATGTTTTGTCAATTTATGTAATAGAACTTTTGTTATTTAGTTTTAGTAATGTTATTTGTTTAGTTTAAGAAATGTTATTTACAGAGGTCTGCTCTGTTAGCGACTTTAACAATGTTGCTTTTTGCGTTAACTTAGTTATTACAGTAACACACATATAGCTCTAAGAATGATATTATTCTCATAGTATGAAAGACAATAAATGTAGTCGAACAATAAGAAGACTTCATAACATTTTTACCTAACAGAAAATTAAAATAGATACAGAAAATTTGTACAAATTTGTATGGAAAATTTAGAGGTACCTTCACATTTTCACTCATAACTTTTGAACCGCTAAACCGATTTCGCTTATTTTAAATACCAAACTGCTCGGGAGGATGTTCAATAATCTGGTTAAAAATTGGCACTCCCGCTTGCGCCTTCGCGTCGTGATCGCTATTTCAACAGACAGACAGACGAACAGACATACGGACATCGCTAAATCGACTTAAAATTGCATAAGGATCACGAATATATATACTTTATGGGGTCTTAAACCTATATTTCGACATATTACAAACGGAATGACAAACTGATATATACCCTCACCATATATGGTGGAGGGTATAAAAACACAACATTGTTAAGTGAAGATAACGCTAATTTTTGATTAAATTGTTAAAAGTTATTTAAATCGATTTGAAATATGTCTGAAAATATTTTATACTGACTTCCTATTTAAGTGTACCGCTAACACGATTCATGTTAAATTTTAGACAAATTTTTTATTGATCAATAAATCGTATGTATAAAATTTTCAATTTAAGCTTAACGATTTAAATATGTTTAACTTAATTAATTCTTTAGAAATCTCAAGTTTATGATTGAAACAATAATAAAAAACTACTTTAGAATTAATCAACAAGAAATTTAAATTGAAAAAGCTCACCGAAATGCTGATGATTTACAAGCAAAATTTAGGCAAACAAAAAAAAACACAGATCAATCAAAGCTATAAAATTCAATTAATAAAAAGACCACCTACATATTTACGAAAAAATAAACTGAAAAAGGAACTAAATTACAACAACAATTTTAACACTACACATTTAAAAATGTTAAAGGTTTGAGAAATTATGACACAAAGCTGTCAAATAAGGCTACTGGAGTTTTAACAAATAATAAAAATTTTAACTTGATATAAAAGATTTTGATATAAATTGATATGATACGGGTATTTTGTTGAATGATGAAATTGAATAGTCATAAATAAGTAAAATTTTATAATTTACAAAGAAATAAAGATTTATTTTTTGTTTTAAATTGGGGTTTCTAAGAAATTCAATATCTTCTTGGGATGGTCTATAAACTAAATAAGAAACTAATTGACACTTTAATAAAATGTTGAACAACTTTAAAAATATAGAGATCATTTTTGGGGAAAAAAAACAACCAGATTAGTTGAAAAAAACACAAATGATATAAAAAGCAACATAAATGAATAATACCGAAAAATCATGTTGACTGTCATAAATGTCATAAATCGTTAAAGAAAACAAACACAAAATAATACTTTATTATTGTAGTTAAAAAATCCAAAGCCAAAAAGTCAGTAGTTAGTAGTTTAAGAGTTGATTATAAAGAAGTCACGTATAGATCTTTTGTTAAATTTTATGAGATCATGTTTAAGAAAGATTATTTTAAAAACAGTTTGAATGAATGTCATTTTACATGTTGGCCTGTCACTTGTCAAGGTAATAAACAAAATAAACATATTGTAGCCAAAACTAAGAGTATTTACGAGGCTCGTCTCTAAGGACACCAAGTAAAACAAAAAAATTGTCTTTATCGTCTTTATGAGATGTTGATGATGATAATTATTATTATAACCAATGTCACAACTACTATCAACTACTATGACTTTTGCTGCTAATAATAATGTTTAATGACATTTAAGATGATGACAATTATAAATAAGTGACATTTAAAAATTTATGTTTATATATATTAACAACAAAGATAAGACTGACGACGAAAAAGAAAAGAGAACAAAAAGAAGAAGACCTTGAGCTACGCGTGCCATTTGACTGATGGTCGTGTGTCTACAGATGAACCTCACTAACAAAGCAAACGCATCTTTATTGTACAAATGTAGCTTATGCATATATTGTTCATGTTTACGCGTGGCATGTGGCGGTTCCGCATTTTAACTTTTTATGGCTAATCTTAACTGCATCTCATACACACGCACACACTTACTCACTAACTACATAGTTACAACTTTTGCAGAGTTAGTAACAAGTTAGTTAGAGATTTTTTTTGTTGTATTCAAGGTAGTTTCAGCAATTTCTTACCAGGCACAAAGCCCTTGAGATTTGCAACTGCGTTGTAAACATTAGAAAGGCTACTAAATAAAATTGCTACATGCTTGGTAGATTTTAAGTTGATTGTTTTAAATAGAAAATAACCTTCAATTTCAATCGTTTATTTTTTCTATCGTTTTATTTAAAAGCAGAGACGTAAGGAAAATTTTATTGTGTCTTGGAGAAATTTCTTATGGATAAACTATTCTATGTTATTAATAAGGAAGATGTCCATGGGTGAAAGAGCTCGCCATTACCAAAACTTGAATATGTAATTAAGGCAACAAAATAAATAAAGATTTGGTTTACTCAAAATATTTTTACAGTAACTAACTGCAGTTTATTTAAAAAGTTATACAAAGAATTATAATTTTTAACTTTTTCGAAATTTATTTTAAAAATTAATTGCATATACATGCGGCTTTTAAACGAAATAAAGGAAATATCATTTGATTTTTCTCACAGTTAAAATAAATAAAAAATCTTTAATTTTTTACCGATAATGTAAGTTAATTTTTTAACATGAAAAAGTAAATAATGTGATTTTTTGATTTAAATGAAAAGTTTATAGACGGGTTTTTAGTATTTTCTTTTACTTTACATTAACACACTTAAAAAAGTTTGTAAGTTAAAATAACTGAAATTATAATTTAAAAGAAATGATATTTCATTTAAAAACCGGTCTACTTAATTTTCATTTAAATTAAATACCATTTGTTATTTATTTTTAAATGTTGATTAATCAACTGACACATTCGTAAGAAACAAATTATATAATCAGTTAAAATAAATGTCAAAATTTTACCCACCAATCCTTAAAAAATAAATGTTTTTTTCATTTATTTGAAATTATTTCCGTTTTTGTATTTTTTTTTTTTAATATACTCGTACAATACAAAATGTATGTATGCATATGAAGCTATAAACACTTTTTGTATGAATGTGTTTGTATATGTATGTGTGTTTATAAATTTCTTGTAATTTTTATTGAAAAATTTTGTATATATACAACCAATTTAAATAAAAAAACAAATTGAAATTTTTTGAATATTTTTTTTTTGAAACAGACAGCAAACAAAATTTAAATTTGTAATAACTGTTACGGACACAAATAAACCACAAGTTTCCGTTTTGTGGGTAAATTTTTATTGAATTTCAAACAAATGAAAAAAATAAATGAAACTGAAAAAAATGGTAAATGATAGTAAATTATTTCGAATAAATGTATAAAAAAGTCAATATAGATATTTCTTTGAAAAATAAATGTATGTTCCTTTATTTTTAAATGGAACGGAAAACTTTTTTATTAAACTACAAACAGTTAACTACATAATATTCTGAGTGCATTTACAATTAAGTCAAACTAAAAAGTAGGTAGAGTACAACGAAATATACTTTAACAGCGAACAAGTGCAATAGGAACACTAAGCACTTTTAATGAAATGGAATTGAACGGGGAACGAGTGAGTTAACTTGTAGTGTCCCATAGTTTGGTCAAAAAAAAAAAAAATAAGCCAGCCTGTGTCTGTTTTATAAAAGTATATTCCTCTGGATCCAACCCTGATCTAAGTCATTTGTTTTAATGGCCAGTATCAGGAAAACTAAGCGAGATAGGAACAAATTAAGTCCTCGCAATCCTTCCCCGACCTACCTGTATCCCCGACTTACCTGTATCAGTGCCGAGATTTGAACAATTTGTATCCTTGTTGCTCTATCTGGTTTAGTTTCTTGATAGAGGAATTTTAAAGTAGTTTCCATTTTTGAAAACCGCTGGTATATCGAAAATTTAGCGAGATAGGGCAAACAGATAAATGTCCCTAAAGCTCCTCGCGCCATTATATTTCGTTACCTTTTGTTAAGTGTTTTAGTTTTACTCGATCCCCAATTTATTTCATTTCGTTCCCTTTGTCCATTGTTTCAATTCTACTTGTTTCATTCTGTTGTGTTCCCCTTGTCTAGTGTTTCAATCCTACTCTTTTTTTCCTCTTATCTGATATTTCAATTCCACTTGTTCCCTGTTCCATTACTTTGCCCTCACATCGTCTAATATGTTGATTACACTCGTTCCCTGTTCCATTCTATTTAATTGCACTTGCATAGTCTTACAATTCCTTTCATTCACTGTTCCTTTCCATTTAGTTCTCTATATTTACTGTTTTTATTTATAAAACCCGAGCCAAAGTGGTTTGAGCAAGTCGTTATGGGAAGACTTTTGCCCTTTTGATTCCCCACATTTGCAACGTTCGTGTCTAAAATCCCTAAAAGTGGCATTTCATTGAATCAGTGGAAACTGCAAGGAACACATATTATAAATTTTAAGTTTCTGGCCAAGACGATTTTAGGCAGGCAGTTAATGGGGAGACTTTTCCTCTTTTAAACCCCCCTTTTTACCCAAACTGCTGGAGCTAGGAATTTGGCATGTGAGCTCTTCTTGTATAATACACATCTGCTACTTCTTTGCTTTTGGATATTTTAATGTCTAGGGGCTAAAGGCAAAAAGTTTCAGGTAGAAATCTAAAAAAAATTAAAAAATGTTTCCCTGTGGTAGGCCTAAATTACATAACATCTACTTTTTGGAAATCCAATAAGATCGTGATAAAAATGAGTGTCAAAATAGATGCTTGGTTTGGGTGATTAACCAACTCAAAGCGCTGAAGCTGGAAACTTGAAATTTGGCACGGAAGTTCCTCATCGTTTTAGAAATTTCGACGGAGAGGGACAAACTGTACATAAATGCGGAAAGTGCCTCCTAACGC
This sequence comes from Eustalomyia histrio, assembly GCA_949748255.1. Lineage (NCBI taxonomy): Eukaryota > Metazoa > Arthropoda > Insecta > Diptera > Anthomyiidae > Eustalomyia > Eustalomyia histrio. The sequence goes on from OX456527.1 coordinate 15,472,955, forward strand.
TTTGGTTAGGAACTTAAAATTAGACATGTAGGTGAAAATGGGAAAGTCGTCCCCCTATTTTCCTGCTTAAATCACTTGGGGTTAAAATCTAAAATTTAAAATATGTTTTTCCTGAGGTATGGACTAATTTACTGAAGATAAACTTTTTGGATTTTGTATTAAAAAAATGTGGTAAAGATGGGGTTTATAAAAAAAGTTTCCCCTATACACATCCTTTATACTGTAGTATAAAATAATATATAAAATTTTATAGAATTTTAAAACTTTATATTAAAGTTTAAAAAATTTATTAGAATAGGGAAATACTTTAAACAGAAAAATATTACAATTGTCTTCTAAATAATTTCGACAAATAAACCAACCAGCAACGAAGTATTAGGTTTTTAAGGAATGTTATTTAAATATTTTAAAATGACCTAAAAAATAATGCAAAAATCATAAGATAATTTAACAATTCTGGACCAAAAGTGTTAAGCTGTTTTAGTTTAACTAAAATTAAAGTTTAGAATATATGTAACCACAAATGCTTAGTTACCTTTACGTAACGGTAGCGCTGATGGAACAAAGTAAATTACAGCATCGGCCTCAAGACCTAGCAATTTAATATGGTTCTAGGATCATATACAAATATGTCATTAAGAACAATTGACATTCTCCCACGACAACGTTATATTCAAGTTCTGGGTCCTATGACCCGTTCTGGAATTAGTTCGTATAAAATTTTCCTGTGGGTTAATAAACATTTTTTCTCCATTAGAGTTCCTCCTCTGGGAAATAAAATTTGAGCAGAAATCATTGAAAATTCCCTTTAACAATAGTAACGATCCTGTACTTAAAGAATTCTCTAATCAATAACCATCAATTGAAACTTTTTGCTACAAACAAATAGCACACGTACTGTATTGCAAGTAAATACAATATAATACAACATAACTAAACATGCTTATTTCAATGTTTATTTTCTAAATTCATGGTCATCTTAAAGATTCTTTAGTTGGATATTCATCCTTGTTTTATAAGTTTCAAAAAAAAAACAAAAACTGTTATTGTATTGTTAAGCAACATGACTGGCTGTGTAACCAGCAGTTACAAACAGTTTGCATTTTTTACAATATGGTTGATTTTAAATAATGTTGTTGGTTTTTTCTAAACAAATCGAATACAATCCATCTCTTACAACCATATTGCTAATGCTCTAAATTGTTCATATAAAGTCATGATTGCAATTGTTCCCCTCCAGCAAACAAAAAAAAAACAACATTTTCAAAATATTGCAAGTGTATACGCATTATTGTAATATTGAGCTTTAGAATATGTTCCGTTTAGTTTACATTCATTAGATTATCATCAACATCATCGTCATCGTCAACGTTGTCAACATCACCAGTAGTTTAGTTTCAAAACTATTTCCACTCCATATACTTACTAACTTGTCAAGTGATTGTTTCTTTGTTTGTTTAAATGTTTAAATGTTTGCTATGTAAAAACTTGTAAACTTTCATGTCCATCAACAACTTTTACATTTTTTTGTTGCTATTACCAATTTGGTATCATCATATGGTTAGTTGGTAGTTCGTTTAACAATTCTTTGCATTGATTCATTTTGTTAATAGAATAATTTTCTATAGAAGTTTATTTAAGCTTATCATAGTGTTTGATGGCCATTTGTGTCTTTGCAAGAATGTTGTTTGTGTGAAATGGTGTTTCAAAGCAACATTTTTGAAAAGCTTTTATTCATAATTTATTTCCTTATTGGTTAAAAATGAAACACGAAGTTGTTTAAGATTATTTTATTATTAAACATCATTAGGAACGGTAAGTAATTATTTAGTTACTTTGGAAAATGTTGTTAAATTCTAATAAACTTGTCATAATAGCACACAAGTTAAATTGTGATATTATTTTTATAGAAATTTTCTATAGAAAATTTGTTAAATTTTTGTTGCTGGTAAATAAAATTTATTAAATACTTAAGGAATTATTTCTATAGAAATTTTAATTAATTAGTTTTCAAATAAATAATCCTTAAGCAGGATTTCAAAATTTAAATTATATATTATCTTAAGTGATTACTTCAATTTACAATTGATCTTGGTTTTAATATTAAATAAATTTATATCAAAAATACTATTAAATTCTAGTTTCTAGTTTAAATTAACTGAAAATGTTATTTACAATAAGTGAAAAATCACTTAAAAACCGTTCTTCGATTTAATTGAAGAGTTATTTAAATCGAAAGAATTTTTCAATTGTTATGATTTTTATTTATTTTGGATGTTAACAAACTAACCACATATCCGTAAAAATAAATGATATTTCCTTTAGTTATTTAATTTAACTGTCAACTAATTAAATACAAAATCTGTAAAAAAAAATTATGAATTTCCGTTTATTTCGTTTTTTTCAACTGTCAACAAATTAATAACATATCCGTAAACAAAATATATTTCTGATTTTAACAAATTAACTACAATGTCTGTTTAAATAAAAGAATTATCAAATATTTTCTAATAAATCATTTTAAATTAAAATATTAACTGTACGAGAAAATCCGTATTTATGTGTAATTTATTTTTCAAATATGTGTAGAAAGGGTTGAAAAATATTACTTTGCACTTTAATTATTTAGAAAGGGTGTTTCGTGATTTTTTAGTATTTTCCGCAAGTTTGAATTGAAACAAACTACGTTAAAAGAGAAAGCAATTAAAAAAAAGCCTTTATATGTGTAAAAAACAAAAGACTTAAGACACAAACTTTAATGATTACACGCAACATTTCAGTCTTCTGAGCACCATTGTCTCGTTTTTCGTCCTAGTTCAGTGTTCGAATGTAAAATGAGGCATTTGGTATATTTTAAGCAGCAGCTTCGAATAACTTCCATTACGGTTTTAACTTCTAGATCTAGGTGAAGATCCTTATCTTTCTTATACCATTCTACGCTGACAATAGTTCTTAGTATTTTTTTATTGATTACGTTATGTAATATTTCTTTTTTTTAATTACTTTCATTTCCCAATTGCTCTACAGATTTTGTACAAATCCATTTTTTAGTATAAATTTATTTCTATTCTCTATTTACAAACAACAATTTTTACTTATTTTCGTTACTGATTTTAACAAAATAATTTAGGATTTTTTTAACCGATTTGTTCATAGTAAAAAATTTTACCATGCTTTTCTTTACTAATAATTGGGGCCAAAGTTGTTTCAAATTGAAAATTTTTTTATTTAATTTCTTTTATTTGATCTTGAATATTATATTATATCGTTCTTTTAAATTGAGCTTGAGATCTTGTTTGTATAAAAATAATAATGTATCTTTATTTTCCAATATTTCGTCTCCACATTGGGTGACTTCTTTAGGAAAAAAAAGTCACCCAATGTGGAGACGAAATATTGGAAAATAAAGAATGAATATTATTTTTATACAAACAAGATCTCAAGCTCAATTTAAAAGAACAATATAATTAAAAATTTTTGTAATCTAAAATATAAAAATAAACTTGAATTTTAAAAATGAATATACTTATTATTTAGTACACTTAAAAAAGTTTGTAAGTTAAAATAATTGAAAATATCATTTAAAAGAAATGATATTTCATTAAAAAACCGGTCTACTTAATTTTCATTTAAATTAAATACCATTTGTTATTTATTTTTAAATGTTGATTATTCAACTGACACATCCGTAAGAAACAAATGATATAATCAGTTAAAAAAAATGTCAAAATTTAACCTACCAATCCTTAAAAAATAAAGGTTTTTTCATTTATTTGAAATTGTTTCCCTTTTTGTATTTTTTGTTTTTTTTAATATACTTTTTTAATATACTATACAAAATGTATGTTTGCATATCTATAGACACTTTTTGTGTGAATGTGTTTGTGTATGTATGTGTGTTTATGAATTTCTTGTAATTTGTGTTGAAAAATTTTTTTATATATACAACCAATTTAAATAAAAAACAAATTTAAATTTTTGAATATTTTTTTTTAAACAGACAGCAAACAAAATTTAAATTCGTAATAACTGTTACCACAAGTTTCCGTTTTGTGGGTAAATTTTTATCAAATTTCAAACAAATGAAAAAAATAAATGAAACTGAAAAAATATGGTAAATGATAGTAAATTATTTCGAATAAATGTATAAAAAAAGTTAATATAGATATTTCTTCGAAAAATAAATGTATGTTCCTTTATTTTTGAATGGAACGGAAAACTTTTTTTATTAAGCTACAAACAGTTAACTACATAATATTCTGAGTGAACAAATAGATTTCCATTAAAGTTTTACTAATTTTTGCTACTAGGTGCTTTCACTTTACTAAAAATTACAGATAGCCTTTTGCTTTTGTTTTAATTTAGAGTTTCAGATTTCTAATCTAAAGTATGTGTCCTATTTTTACCATACTTTAATTGTATACTCCAAAATTATAACTGAATATCACTGAATTAAATAATAATCACAGGAAAACATAATTTAAATTTTAGATCTCTAGCAGAAGAGGCTTGTACCGGACGACAAAAAGGAGACTATTCCCCAATTTGTTGCTTCCTGTAAACACTTTGGGAAGCCCCTTCTTAGAGGATAGCGAACATATAACGAATTAGCAACACCCCAATTTAAATTCGATCTTCCCTGTATACTGGAATAGCATCCCACAAATTTCAAAATCGTTACTCTAGCGAATTGGAGTGTTTGCTTAAGGGCGCACTTTTTCCCCTCTTAACCACATTTTTTTCATGTTTTTATTTGGGATTACAAAAAAAAATAACTCTTTTGTGACTTAGCCCATAGTACTCCATTAAACACATATTTAAAATTGAAATTTCTATTCTAAATCTTGGTGGACGCTAGCTCCAGCGGATTGAGCTAAATGATTAAAGAGACACTTTTTCCCATCTTTTCTAAGATTTCTTTCACACAGATTAGTACGTACACCAAAGATCAAACATTTTAAATTTTTATATATTTAACCCTACATTTTTACACTCACCAAAAAAAATCTGTAATGGCAACTGAAAATTTTGCTGTTATTACGGGAAATTCTGCTAATTTGAGCCCAGCAGTATTTTTTGCTAATCTTAGCAACACATGTCTGCTGACGTGTAGTACAATGAAATTAGTAGAAAAATTAGTAGCCACTACTAAATTTTAGTAGACTTTTTGTAAAGTGGAATTTAAAATATGTTTGCTTATATCAGCAAAAAAAATTACTAAATATTATTAATATTAGTAAAAAGTTTTGAATTTATTTTTCTTATCGATCATCAAAAATTTTGATTATATTTTTTATAAAACGAATTAATCATTTTGTTTTAATTTGGTAATTTCTGTTATGAAAAATATTTTGGTCAATTTTTTTTTTACTTTTAAGGTTAAATTTTAATTGTTTTTAGTTCGGATTTTTAGAACTAAAAAACCTTTTTAGTGCTATTTTAAGTGGATGTCCTCTTTTTAGACTTCCGATCCCTTTTTTAATATATGTAACATTTTAAGGAAATTTAAGTTTGTAGGTGTAAGTTTTAATTAGAAATAACATTTCGTTCAATATACACTTTTTTAAAATTAGTAATATTTTTTGCTAATTTTAGCAAATTGGTTTTCAAAAATTTATAAAATGATTTCTGAAATTAGCAACAAAAATTTGTAAGTATTCTGTAAAAATTCTGTAATTTGTAAAATGTAAATTACAAAAAGATTTGCTAAATACTAATTTTTTACTAAAAATCAGTACAAAAATAGTAGAGTGTGATTGAAAACCGTTTACAAATTTTTCTACTAACTTTTTTTTCTGAGTGTACCTTGTTACTGATTTAAATTCTATAAAGAACTTTATCACCGAATCACACCATATCACAGATAACCCTTTTCTTTAATTGCAGGTTTCTAACCAAAGCAGTTTGGGGAGGCCATTAAGAATGTTTCCCTGTGAATACCCACTATTGTATTGTTTATAGAAAAAATTAGTTCATGCTCCAGGGAAAGGATATTATAAATTTCCGATTTTAAGCCCAACAGGTTTTGGTAGGACATTAAGGCAGAGGCTTTTCCATTTTTACCCCACCCGTAAAAATTTCCAAAAATTCTGTATTAGTATATGTCTACCATATATGCATGCAACTTCATTCGTGACCGTTCCATTCTATTTTTTATCCCTTTTCCAGTGTTTAAATTCCACTAGTTCCCCGTTCCGTTCCTAGTGTTTTAACTGTACCGCTTCCCTGTTCCATTCCATTTCATTTCACTCTCCATTCTATTTCATTCCCCTTGAATAGTGTTTTAATTCCATTTCATTTCGGTTTCAATCTCACTGGTTCTCCTTTATATTTCATTTCGTTTGTCTATTTTAGAGTTTCAATTTGACTCGTTCTTAAAATGTCAACTTTCTAGACAGAACGGTCTTTGCAAGCTTGTGTGCGTGGTACTTTGCCTTTTTAAAGTTCTATTTTACCACTTTTCCATTTCCAAACCTATACATCCTTGCGATTATTCTAAGTACATTGCTCGTTAATCAGAGAATACATATTTAAAATTTCAGGTTTCTAGTCAAAGTGGATTGGACAGACAGTAGAGGGGGGAAATTTTCGCCTACCAAACATCTTTTTCTCCACGTTCCTTAAGAAAATTCTTAAAATTACCTTTTCCGTGAATTATCTCACATTGAACACAAATTTTTAATTTCTGGTTTCTAGCCAATGCGTTTTGGCCGGGTCGTTAGGGGGCAGACTTTTACCGATTTCAAATCCTATTTTACCACGTTTCTGCCAGAAATTCCGAAATGTGAATTAATCTATTGAACACATATTTCATATAGTTTCAGGGAGACTTTTCACCTTTTAAAGCTACCTTTTAAAGCCACCTTTTAGCTCATTCCCGGTGAAAATTTCAAGGAACGTGTATTTTAAATTCCAAGGAACACATATATTTAATTTCAGCTTTCAAGCCAAAGGCGTTTGGGAAGGCTGTCAAGGTGCATAAGACCCTCCCCGTAGGAAGTTCCAAATTGAAATTTTGTATGTATGTTCATAGCTGCCAGATTTGACGATTTATCGTAATTTTGACGATCTTTTGTCCAAAAAATGACAAATGACGATTTGACGATTTTTGCTGCAAAAATTGGAGATTTTTCATATTTACCTAAGAGCCAATTTAGACGGTGACATTTTTTGCATGGTTTTACTGTAAATAATAATTGTTTTTAGGCAAACGGGGCAACAAAAAACACGGTTTTTGTTTTTCATTTTTTATTTTTTTATCGTGCATGTTTTTGTTATTTCTCTGTCACACTCATATGTATTCTTTTGTTGCTTCATTCACATTCGGTTTTAGAGCAAAAAAAAAAAAAAATAAAAATCACCGTATACATAGACATAACATTAAAATTGAGAAAAAAGCATGCAATCAATTGCATCGTATAAATTGGGTTAAAATTTCGAAATTCTCTTGAATAGGATTCTATTGTATTCTTTATTCCAAAAATTACCTAAAAATAAATAATTAAAAATGTAATGATACTTTAATTAAACCTAACTTGAAAAATACTAAATTCTAGTATTTATATGAAAACTAAATTAATTAAGTAATGTAATTTATTGTTGAAATTCGTTAGTAATAAGTAAATGTTATATATTTTTATAGCATGAATTGTTTTATGTTTTTTATGTTAAATTATTCATATATGGATTTTAATAAAAAATGGATAAATATTTAAAAATTTGAGTCTTTTATTTTGACGATTTTTTCAAATCAATTTGACGATTTCTTTCAAAAAAGGAAATTTGTCGATTTTTTATTAAAGGTTTCTGTCAGCTATGTGCATGTTCCCCCTCCCGCAAAGGCATCCACTAAGATGGTATTTTTGAAAGTTATATTAAGATTTGCTGAATTTGCCCATTTTTAATTAAATTTAAAAAATTGTGCCAAAAAAATTCTGCAGGTTTAACTGGTTTCAATATGGAAAGCCTCATACTTATTTTATACTTTATCAATAAATTAGTTATAAAAATGAAAATTTTTTGATAATAATGCTGCACCTTTTCAAAGAAAACTGCGTGACATTACGCACTTAAATAGTCCCTACAAAAACTTGATTAAAATAACTAAACAAACAACCCAGAAGCTTTAAAACATAATAATACACTCAACACACAACAACTTGGGTTAAAGGGACGACTAAACGATCGATGGGAGAAAAGATGATGAAAGAATGTGGTGGAAAAAAAAATTTACTTAACATTAAACATGATCACAAACAATCATCGGATATTATTCGTGGAATTATTGATATCCTCACTTAATGTGATAAACTATAGAATTGCATGCCACTGCCAGTGGCACTCCATAGTGCAATAAGTAGTTAATATTGGAACATTGTATACACAGGACAACAATAAGTAAACAAAGGCAGTTGATACAAACAACAAAAAGTAATACTTTTTTTAAAAAAAAAAGTATTAATGCTGCTAGATGGACCAAGATTTTTAAATATAAAGAATTTATGTAGATGAAAAATTTTTTCATCCTCTTCAACACTAACTTTAAATACAAACTCGAATGAATGGTCAAGCATGCAACATTAATGTTTTATTTTTATTTTTTTTTTTTCAAAGCAGAGAACATGTTGGCTCAACATATTTTTCTCGGTTGCAGCTCTGCAAAGCATTTGGCATTTGTGGGCTGCTGGCTGATATTTTGCCAGCCGCTTTTTAAAGAAGATTTTAGACCACACACGTTGATTTTTATAATTTAAAACTGCTACAAGGTAGTAGTAGTGTGGCTAGTAGCCTTTGAAGGGAAATTGATGGTAGTGGTTTTGTTAAAAGAAACATTCAATGCCTTTAATATCATGAGAATTCTTGAAAGAAATCAACAAAATCTGTGAAAACATGTTTCAATATTGTATGCAAACATTACAAGGACTTTTTTCTTTTATTTTTCGTTTTATTTTAGTAATTTTTGTTTTTATTTTTTTTAGGATTTTTAATGACTATGTGAGATTTTTGTGTTTTATTTTATTTTTTTTTGTTTGAAATATTTCAAAAACATGTTTTCCTGTTAAGATTTTAACACCTTGAGAACAAGTATTTTGAATAAAATCAAGTGAAATTTTATACCAATAAAAATTGTTAAAACAAAAAATTTTAAAAGTAAACTTGACATGATCTTTTTACTGCTTTAGATAATAACTTTTATTTTTTCTTTTAATATTTGTCATATTCAAATTTCAACTTGGGTGTTCTCATGGTAGAACTCATTATAACCTTAAACACTTACACACCTCAAATAGGTGATAAGACAGATACGGCTTTTCTTTGCTTCTTTTTTTTTTTTTTGGTAACTGAGAAGGAGTGTAGAAAGTTAATAAAATATTTAACCTCAGCAGCCCATTACAAAACGATAATGCTGTAATTGTTATCTTTTATTTGTTTGTTTTAAATTTTATTCTTTTATTTTTGTTATTTATATAAAATCGAAAAACCCAAATCAAGTATTAATAACCCTTCGAGACAATATTAACGTATTAAACCGCTGATAATAAAACCACAATTAATGTTGTTGGTCAGAACAAACCAAAACAAAACAAAACAACACAAGACAATAAAACCAAAATCAAGTGACAAATGCATGAAAAATGACACCATACCAACAGGTTGCTTGTACATTTAGATGGAATAACCAAAAAAAAAAGTATTGTCACTATGTTGACATTTTACAAACCTTAAGCATTAAGAAAAGAAATCCACAAATTGTAAAAGAACGTAAAAGAAAAATGGGTCTGTAAGTTTCACAGACCCCTACTGAAGTGGCACAATAGCATTGAAAAGACATTAAACGAAAGGCTGCAACAGCAGTTTTTAAAGCAGCCTCTACATTAGTTAACATCAGCTTCTCTTGCACATATATTTCAAGTTGGTATATAAACATATATTTTTATATAAAGCCGGTATTAGATTATGTATTTTGTGGTTTAAATGTATTTTATTTGACACTAATGTCCTGTTGTAAGCTGGCTTCTAAGTCAGTTCTAATCTGCCGCCTCATAAAATTTTTACCCTTCTTGGGTTTTTACTTCGTCGACCTTTTTTTTTTTTTGTTCTTTGTTTTTAGCTTCTATTCTTTTTTTTGTACATAGTTAGTTAAATGATGGACGGTTGCCTCCAATTCTTGTTGCTTATTTGTTAGTGTCATTTTTTTGTATACGTTTTGGTCTATTGATGATATCCACAGGTTCCACTATAGTTCATAATTTACGATTCATTGGTCATTTGTTGATGTTGTTGTTGTTGTTGTTTTTCTTCTATTACAATGGTAAATGTTTTTCGTTGTTTTAGTTTAAAGTGCGTTTATCTGTTTCTTCTGTCAAGTTTTTTTTCTTAACATTTGATGCTTCTATAACAATTGTTCTTTCTGTTTTTGTTGTTTGTATAATGTCACGTATGATTTTGTTAGTGTAAGCAGTAATCCTTTTTGTAAAGATCGTTATCATTATCACTTATCATTTAAGCATTTACTCATTATTTGACACTTTATTTGGCATATAAAAAAAATGTTAAAGCTATAATTTATTAACTTCGGCTTTGTTTGATATTTTTTTTTTCTTAAAAAAATTAAAAATGTTTTTTTTTGTTTGTAGAAAAGCTTAATGGAATTTAGGTGTTAAATATTATTTGTCAAACTATTTAGTAATCTCTCCATAACTGTTTGCTGGTTTTAGATAAATTACATTCGTTTTGGAAAATTTGGTATCTTTAATTTACATTTTACTAAAAATATAAATAACAAATAATAAATTGTCTTTAATGAAATCTTATTCTCCTTTCAAAAGCTTGTTTGTTTGTACACTCATAAAAATCCATGCATTATAATGCGAAACAACAAAGTAAAGAAAACTTTGGTAGATTATACATTTTCTCATTACTTTTACAGAAGTTTTCGTTAATCTGATTTTACTTTCGTCTTTTCATACAATAATATTATCAGTGTGGTCCAACTTGGAAAAGTTTTGCCCTAGTAAAGATTTTCTCATGTTTTAAAATGGGATACAAACTAAATAATCCGTTAATACTGAACCCCAAAACTCGCATTTCCATTATTTTCAAGTTTTCAATTTAAAATTTTTATAGAAATTCGATTCGAAAACTAGAAACAAAACGGAAATACATATTTTGGGGTTTAGTATTAATGTATAAGCCCAAAAAACGGCTTGTTGTGCGCTCTTATGTAGGTTCGATTTTACGGAGCATCGGACTACTTCTTTACCTCAAACACTGACAACTTTTTCCCAGTTTGCGACCGGTTGACTTCAGCCAAGACCAGATTTCTTAAAAAAACGATATTAAAAAAGTACACTCAGAATATTATGTAGTTAACTGTTTGTAGTTTAATAAAAAAGTTTTCCGTTCCATTTAAAAATAAAGGAACATACATTTATTCAAAATAAATTACTATCATTTACCGATTTTTTTCAGTATCATTTATTTTTTTTCTTTGTTTGAAATTTAAAAGAAATTTACCCACAAAACGGAAACTTGTGGTTTATTTGTGTCCGTAACAGTTATTACAAATTTAAATTTTGTTTGCTGTCTGTTTCAAAAAAAAAAAAAATTATTCAAAAAAATTTCAATTTGTTTTTTTTTATTTAAATTGGTTGTATATATACAAAATTTTTCAATACAATTTACAAGAACTTCATAAACACACAAACACATTCACACAAAAAGTGTTTATAGCTTCATATGCATACATACCTTTTGTATTGTACGAGTATATTAAAAAAAAGAAAAAATACAAAAAGGGAAACAATTTCAAAAAAAATAAAAAAAAAATATTTTTTAATGATTTGTGGGTAAAATTTAGACATTTATTTTAACTGATTATATCATTTGTTTCTTACGGATGTGTCAGTTGATTAATCAACAATTAGAAATAAAAAACAAATTTAATTTAAATAAAAATTAAGTATACAGGTTTTTAAATGAAATATCATTTCTTTTAAATGATATTTTCAGTTTTTTTTAACTTACAAACTATTTTAAGTGTACGTAAAAACGTTTGTAAATAATAAAAAATAAGGAAAATTTTTAAGTCACTTTTCTGGGTTGGCATATTACCAAAGAAACTATATAAAAATGTATTTTTAATGGAAAGATATGTGGAGAGGCTATTTACTTATGCCCAGTGGAGTGCCAAGGATTTCTTTTCCCGGAGGGGGGATATATTTTCAAATTTTTTTTTTTAAACTGGCAATTTCTAAACCTACATTTTTTGACCTTTTAAAAGCAATCACAGCTTTAGATAATGCTGCGCTTAGCAACATTTCTTTGCTTTACATATTTTGGTGCCATTTTTCATTTCGTCATATTTTGAGTCATTATTCATTTCATCATTGGGGTAATTTTTTATTATATTTTTAGTGTTAATTTTCATTATGAAATTTTATTTATTTATTTATTTATTTATTTATTTATTGAATTCATTTATAATCAAAAGCCCAAAGGCCTAAACGATTACATAATATACGTAGGTTTTATATAACTTAAAATTAATTGAAAAATAATTTTTATCAACTACACTTATATGAATAACCACTGTTCATTATTTATAGCACGAATATGTAATACCAAAGATATTTATAACAACAGCAAATGGGTAGTAACCAGCCTTAATATTAAATTTGCTCTACAAAAGGATTCCTGAAATCATTTTGTCCTAAAGAGAAATTATGTGCACTGTACGGTAAAATCGTGCTCCAAAGTCTGTAAATTCTTGCAACAAACCAACGATGCATAAATAATGTATGTATTGGTGGACAGTTAACAATGGCTAAATGTGAAAACTCAAATAGGTCTAACACGTAACGAGGATTTGCAAATTTCACAGTTTTATAGAAAAGCATCATCACCTTCAAGCTAATAAAATCCTCAAAATTCAAGCCCAGAAAATTTCTCTCTTCAGCTGAAACATGTGCGTTAAACCCTTAACCATGAACATATTTTATAATTCTGTTAAAACATTTCCTTAGCCTAACAATATTTGTTTCCGACGTGGAAGTAAAAATTTCCAATCAATAAATATTGGCATGAAGAAAGATTCGCGATCAGCTTTCTAATATGTAAAGGAAAATGATAGCCTAAATTATTTACTTTTCCAAAGGTAAATGAAACTTTAGATATGGGATAAAGTACCCATCTGTTTTCTTCCGACCATTGCGCAATTTTTTTTTTAAGCCATTGTTAAATAAATGGAAAAAATCTGAATAAGAAATGTTATCACCTATACAACCAGAGGGCTGTATATCGTCAGCGTAGACACGCATCTTGCCGAAAATTAAAGATTATATAACATCATTGATATAAATCATAAACAAAATTGAAACCATAACGGACCCTTGTGGTACGCCCCTGTTTAATCTAATGGATTCAGATTTTCGATTTCCTACCTTAACAATTTGCATTCTGTCATTTAAAAATGAAGCAATTAATTTACATGGTGAAAATTTTAAATTTAGCTTTCGCACCAACAAACCATGATTCACTGAGTCAAACGCCTTTTTGAGATCCAAAAAAATGGGGTTTAATTTCATTTTAAGGTTGGGGTCATATTTCTAGGGGCCATTTTTCACAACGCCACCGTGAACTACATCGAATTTTTAAAAATACAACCAGCAGAGATATCATGGGAACGTGGAAATTTTTACTTAAATTCAAAGACCATTTCAAAAAAGTTTGGAATAACTCCAAATGTAATTTATAAAGCATCAATTGAAATTCAAAAACACAAAATTAAATGAATATATAAATAAATAGTCTTTTTTTAATTAAAATTGATCTTTTTAAGTATCGATTGCGAATTTTTGAATTTAAATTGTATTCTTTTATTTCAGGTTATTTTTTTAATTGCCATTTTTGGGCAATTTTGTCTATTTTAATTTATTTTTATAAATCTATATCTATAGCTACTTGTTTTCATAAATGGACATGTACGGAACACTAAATACAACAATTATATTGTATGCCCTTTAACATTTACTAACAAACACATAATTTATTTGTTAGCTTTTGTTGTTTTTAATATTTTATCAAATTACAAATAGAAAAATTTCAAATATTTGTATGACAAATATTTTAGTTTACATTTAAAAGAGAAAAGCCAAGAATTGACATTTGTGTAGTAAACACATGCGAAATACACGTTAATAAACAATGTTACGCTACACTGCTCCAGAACGCGGAATATTGGTGACTATTTATTTGAGAATGAAGATGATTTTTCATCACAAATAATCATGAGTGCTGAGGCCCATTTCCATCTTAGCGGGTACGTAAATAAGCAAAATTTACGCTTCTGGGGCACTGAAAATCCGCGTGTAACCCACGAAGAGCCATTACACCCGCTCAAAGTCACTGTATGGTGTGCTGTTTTCGCTGGAGGAGTCATCGGACCTTTTTTCTTCGAAGACGTCGCGGGCCAAACGGTTACTGTGAATGGTGAGCGCTACAGAGCAATGATCAACGAGTTCTTTTTGCCGCAACTTGATGAATTGGGATTGGAAAACATGTGGTTCCAACAGGACGGTGCAACGCCACCACTGCACGTGCCACAACCGATATGCTGAAGGATGCATTTCCCGGGCGCCTAATCTCCCGTTTTGGCGATTTGCACTGGCCAGCAAGATCGCCTGATTTGACCGCTCCAGACTTCTTTTTGTGGGGCTTTTTGAAGTCGCGAGTTTATGTCAACAAGCCTCATACTCTTGCAGCTCTTAAAGACAATATCCGTCAAGAATGTGAGGACCTATCGCCGGAAGTTTTGACCAAAGTGATGGAAAATGCCATAAAAAGGGCTCAAATGACAATCAACTGTGGCGGCGGCCATTTACATGACATCATATTCTCGACTTGATGTAAAAAAAATAAAAGACCAAATAAAAATAATCCAGAAGAAGAATCAAAGTTTTTCATTTTTTTTTAAATTACAGCCAAAAAACATCGGAAGGTTATTTTTGCGCCACCCTGTATGTTTTGATATAAAAATAAACTGTGAGGGTTTTAATTAAAAAAAAAATTAATACAATTAGAAAAACGATTTTTTTTGTTTTAACAAATTAAAAAATTTCACTTAGGTAGGACCTGTGCGAGGTAGCTAAATAAATTCTAAGCTAAATACAACATGACAAAAGATTTTAAAATTTCTTTAACAAAATCTTTGAACAATTTTCAAAATTGCATAGAAATTTAGATACTAGAATATAGATTAGATTTAGTTTTTAGCCAGCTCACACTCAAACAAAATACAACATTTAAAAACAATAAACTACATATATTTTTTTTCTAATAATAATAATTTTGTTGTTTTGCTGATTTTTAAATCCTATACTGAATAATAGCAGTTAAGGATAGTAGACGTGTAAAGAAAACGTTCGAAAAAAAGATAAAAGGGGTTCTTTTAAAACTTAAGTGGGTTTATGATTGTTTTAATTCAAATAATATTACGAGTGTAAAAATAATTTATAATACACTCAGAAAAAAAAGTTTGTAGAAAAATTTGTAAAGGGTTTTCAATCCCACTTTACTATTTTTGTACTGATTTTTAGTGAAAGAGTTATTATTTAACATATCTTTTTGATATTTACATTTCACAAATTACAGAGTTCTTACAGAATATTTACAAATTTTTGTTGCTAATTTAAGAAATCATTTCACAAATTTTTAAAAACCGATTTGCTTAAATTATCAAAAAAAATACTAATTTTAAAAAATTGGATATTGAAGGAAATGATATTTCTAATTAAAACTTACACCTACAAACTTACATTGCCTTAAAATGTTACATAGATTAAAAAAGAGATCGGAAGTGAATATACCGACTTATGTCTGAAAAAAGGATATCCACTTAGAATATCACTAAAAATCAGCCATAAAATCAATTAAAATTTGACCTTAAAAGTAAAAAATATTGACTAAAATATTTTTCAAAACAGAAATTACCCAATAAAAACAAAATGATTAATTCGTTAATGTTTTAACAATTTATAAGCCTTTTATTTTGTTTTTAATTCTATATAAAATATTTTCTGAAAAAATAAATAAAATAAAAAAAATTTAATGCTCGGTATTAAAATAAATAAATTTAAAATTATGTGCTAATACTCACAATATTTAGAAAATTTCTTTGCGGATTTTAGCAAACCGGTTTTAAATTCCGCTTTACAAAAAGTTTACTAAAATTTAGTAGCGGCTACTATTTTTCTACTAATTTCATTGTACTACATGTCAGCAGACATGTGTTGCTAAGATTAGCATAAAATACCGCTGGTCTCAAATTAGCAAAATTTTCAGTTCAGCGGCCAAATAAAATTTTTTACATATATTACAATGTTCGGTAGCTGAGAGAAAATTGAGCAAATTTCCTTGATTTCAAAGTAAATTTTTCTCATTTCTAAACAAATTTCAGCAAAATCTGGAAAATCTATTTGGTCTTGCAAAGAAATTCAATTGGAAACAAAAAAAATACAAGCTATTTTGTATATATCAGAGAACTACATTTGCTGATTGCAAAACGTTCATACGCAATCAACACAAGAATAAATATGTGTTAGCGTTCAAACGCTGAATATACTCCAACACACACATTTGTTGATGATTTTAAATCAATCAAACGACGTGCAAATTGTTTTGTCACTGATTTATAATCATCGGTCGTTGTTAAAATATTGATTTTATTGCGTTCATTCAACCCAACAATAATTATTTTGATGTAGAACAAATCAGAAAAAACAACAAACAACGTGTATGAGTGTAAACATAATTAAAACAAAATATTTTCTTATCTATAAAAAGGGGGTGGTTTTGTAGAAACACATTTCATAAATATTATATGTATATTAGGGTGGGTCTAAAATACGTTTTTTTAGAATTTTTATTAGGAATACCAAAAATATTGTTCTGTGTGAATTTTTTTTTTTTTTAATTAAAGTTAAATATTGCCTAAGTTTCCAATCAAAATAGATGAAAAAAAATTTAGACAATATTTAAATATTTCCGGAATAGGCAAGCCTGAGATATCGACCTAAATTTTTTTTCCAAAAAAATATTTATATTTCACAAAGAAGAATATTTTTATTACTAATAAAAAATCTAAAAAAAGTGGATTTAAGTCCCACCCTAATGTAAACCATATCATTTATGAAATGTGTTTCTATTTTGTTTTAATTATGAATACACTCATACGCGTTGTTTGTTGTTTTTCTGATTTATTCAACGCTGACTTTTTGTTCAGTGATTAAATTTGCAGTAAACATAATCGACATATGATTTAAACTGATCCGAATTACGCGTTCAGTAACATGATGCTGATTTTATTCTACAGTGAATTTTGTTGAATTATTAAATGTGAACAAGAATATTTGTGTATTATTAAATCAAGAAAAAAGTTGATTTTGCAGTTCTCTGGTATATATGTATACTAAACATATTAAAAAAAAAAGTATTTTGGAAATAATTTCGGGGGAAGGGGGCAGACCACTGCTTATGCCTTTCAATTTTTATCAAGCATTAAGCTACTTGGCAACCCAGTGACAATTTTAAACGTTCACAATATAAGCCGTTAAATCTTTCAAAATTTAAGGCTTCACTGAAATCGTCTAAGTTTTTAGACAGGGTTGGCAAGTTATTAGAAAAAATTTGAAAGGTACCATTGTTCCCTCTTTAAACATCTAGTACCTTAAATACCATATTTCATCATACATTTGATGAAATACTATGAAGTTTTTCATTATAAATATTATAAGGCATTTTTTTTAATTGCAGTATAATCTTTCACTCATTAAGTTCGTTTCTTAAGTCTTTTGTTTTATTGTTAGAAATTGAAGGGCAATTATTTAAAAAATGTGTTATTTCCTTTTATAAAAATATTACAAAAATCTTTTACAACTACTTTTATTTTAACCGTAAAACATTTTTTTTTTACAAAACAATTTACATGCAATATAAATGCTACTGTAAATTATGAACACAAATGAACAAGTTTTACAAAAAATATTATTAAATAATTAAAAAAAGAAAATAATAATAAATACTTCTAAACGTGTTTATCTCAACATTCATATATGTACACAAAAAAAACATATTTTTAAAAACCATGTTATATAAATTTTCGAACAAAACCGTTGTGTTAAGTGGCCATAATCACGTATGTGTTAATTGATATTTTAAGTCAAGTCAATAAGTAATAAATGTGTTAACACTTCAATTTCATGTACATATGAACAAGAATACCAGTATCCGATAATACTCCATATAAATATATAAATACATATATTTATAACGAACAATGTTTGATTTTTTGTTTATTTGTAACCCACTCATGTTCCTACTTACATACAAGTACATGTGAGATATGTACGAGGGCAGTTTTACAACTCTGTAACTTTTTGAATTTCCCTAGTATTTATTATAAATCAATACTACTCTGTTAATAGACTACTTTCAAATATTTAGCAAGCTGCTAGGTTTATTTTGTGTTTAAAGCTATTCAAAGAAGATATCCTCGTGAGTTTCGACGAAAATGGAAATGTGAATTTCATCTGCTCACTAAGCATGATTTTTTACGTAAAAACCCATCAAGAAGACTAGGAAAGGCTTCAATAGTTAAGAAGTGATTTATTGAATTTCTTTGTGATTCTATCATCAAAAGTAACGCCCAACGTTCGGGGCGCCCAAAAGAGGTTATTACGCCATAAATCGTCGATAAAATTCAAGGAATGATATTGGACGATCGGAGAATAAAAGTGCGTGAGGCGGCCCAACTGAGCATGAATACTTTCTCAGAATTTACCATTCTCAGAATTTACCATAAATGCAATCGTAAACATGTGCAATCACCATGAAAAAATTCCAAGAATTGGAATACGAATTGCTACCCTACACAGTATGCATATACCCCAGATTTAACGCCATGCGTCTATTTCTAAACCTAGAGAAATGGGTCAAACAAACGCCTATTTTAAAGATATCGAGGAATACAAAAATTTGAAAAACGATAAACTTAATGTCTCAATCACTGATTTATCAAACCACCCTCGTATGTTATGTTATATATTGTGATCTTATTTAAAAATGTTGTACCAACAAGTCATGTTTTCTTACACTAATTTTTGCCTCAAACAAATTGTGTAGTCAAGGCTTGTTACGATAGTTTTTTCTTATGATATTTTACTTTCTGGTTATAAGGAAAATATTAGTTTGGAATTTTAATATTTTTAACTCAATATTTATTTTCTTTATATGATAAATCTAACACATCTTTAGAGGCTATTTTGTATAGTCCACTTATTTAATGGTAAGCTACTTTGTTTAAACTATATTTATTATACAAATTTGATAATTTTTTAACAACAATTTAATACAAAATATCTAATAAACATCTGGTTTAAGGCACTAAAAAACAAAAAAATTATTATGAAATTTGTTAAAAGGCAATTATCACTGGTATGTTGATAACGGAAATACTTTTACTAGGAATTTTGTTGAAAATTTATATATTAAACAAATACTAGTAAAACAAAATTAAAGTCGGGCTTGTCGACTATATGATACCCCACAGCAAGTATAATTTGGACCAAATAATGGGGTAGGCGGTCCAATATTTAGGAAAGGTCATGAACTTGCGGTTCCCATTCTGGCAACACTCCAAGAGAGACGAAACTTCCGAGGGGCTGGTGCCTTGCCTGTGTCACCAGGCATGTATAAGGCTGCCAGAACCTCCTCGTGCTTACCAGCAAGGGAGAGCACTTTAGTCTATAGCGCAACTATTTAACTCTCCAAAAATAAACACTGGAATTGGAAGAAATGTTAAAATGTTCCTAATAAATAATCCCGATCTGGACCTAGAATGTTGGATATTTCTGGATAGAAAATAACGTCCAGGGAGAGATGAAGGTTCGCTTGTTGGCTTGTGTTTAGTGGCAGGTATTACTTTTTTTTTCCATTTCAGGTACATTTCGCCGCCTTCTTGCTTCTGTTGATGATCAAAAGCGTTGATTCTTCGGCGGAGCTCCTCTCCCATCAATGAGGTCTGCCCGAAATCGTACCACCACTTATCCATACCTATAGTTCACTATGCTACCCTTCTATTTTATTTGCCACCTTTTATTACCCTCATTAGCACTATCCAGTACGTTAACCGTTTTGGCCCTCGATCACTTCATGTCGTTGCATGTGGCTTGCTTTTTGGGGAAGTTTCCGACGAGCAGAAATAACATTCAAAATGGCATAACTTCATGGATGTAAGATGGGGACGTGAGTCTCGAACGTTTGTCCTTGCAGAAGAAATTGAGCCATCCAGGCTTGACGGTGCAGCTTGAGAAGCAGGCCCTACACAATCGTATTGACAACAGCCCGTTAGAAGTTAGGTTGATCAACACCAATCTTTACATGAGGGAGCAACTTTCGGTTGTGGATCTTATGATTCAACTTAAGCTCATGCACTTACCTACTTCACGCATTGGCCTTCAGATGTTTCCTAGCCACTGAGGAGAGCTTTATCTTTTCTTCTTCACATCTGATTTATTGTTGTCTTCGGACGTCTTATGTTGGGAACTCAGTCTTCGGATGTCTTATGTTGGGAATTCAGTAATTCCGCCTCTTCATACTTTGGAATGTTAGTGTCAGAAACATTGGTGTCTAAATCATCAGTATTATGAACTGGATCTATTACTTTGACTTGTTTGTTGATACTATCAGCCTCATTAATATCAGACGAAAATTCAAATTTTTTCGATTTATCTTTGAGGTTTTAAACTCCATGTATAAAATAAGAAAATAAAAGGATTAACAAAACAACGAAAAATAGCTGAGCCCTTTGCTACTTGAGGGCTTATTCAACCAGGATTTGGAATCCTGATGGGCTAAGACATTATCAACCGATTTTCTGTGTATACGTTTCCAAGACCCCTGTAGCACTCGCTACTATGAACTCCATGTGATAACTTGATATCTTGGCTATAAAAATGAATTGAAGAAATAATAAAAGTTATTGTTTCAGGGTTGCCATATAAAGTTTTTAAAAAATAAAAAGTTTTTTGTAGAAATTTTTGAGCTAGCGCTAAAAGTACACAAGGTACAAAAAAAACTCATTGGGTAACCATAAAATTTAGTCAAAAAATTCTCAGGGGGTCGATGAGTTTTATAAAATGTGTTAAATAACTTTTGTGAAACAGACAACATTTTTGAAAATTTTTCAAAAAACTAATTGTAAAAACATTAGTGTGTTCGTTTACTGGAAATTGGTATTGTTTTTATTACAATAAGTAAATTTTGTTAACATTTTTTTTTAACATTTTTTAGCAGTATTAGAAGTATTATCTTCTAGCAAGTAAATGAACAGGCCTATTGCGATTTTAGGATTTTTTTGCTAGAAACTGAAATTACAAAATGATGAAATTTAGGGTATTCAATGATCATATGTAGGGTATTAATATATTAATACGCGCTGTATTATTTCTTTGTTAATATTATTATTTTTTTGTTATAAAATTGTATTTTAAACATAAATTCCCTTTTAAAAAAATAACAAAAAACCAACTACCATGAGTTTTTGATTACATTTTGAATGGTTGTTGAAAATACAATTACTACTGTAAAGGCAACCAACCAACCACACAAAGACAGACATAACTTTGCAGTTAACACAAAAAAATAAAATTAACAAAAAAAAAAAAAGAAACTTGCAAGGTTTTTGTTTTCCTGATTCCTGTGATTCGATTTCAACTACTTACTACTACCACTACTACTGCAGCGGCTGATATGGTTACAACTACCGTGACTCCTTCCTAAGCCATATACAATCACCTTTAACTATATAACAACAAAGTTTACTTTATTGAAATGAATATAGGTAGTTTTATAGGAATGTATTTTGTTTTTGAAAATGTCGTCGCTTAACGATAAGAAATTGAAATATTTATTACCGCTAAAGTTACACTAAATTCCAAGAATTTAACACAATACTTGGCTCGCACCATTAAACAGAAAAAATATATCTGAGTAAAAAAAAACCTTATTACCAAAAGGTCTTCTTCTTTAGCTTATTCTTTTTGTTTTATTTTTTCATGTTTGAACTTTTTTCTTAACGTTATTGTTTTCCAAAAAAAAAAAAATAAAGTTCGTTAAAATCAATTTCCCAAAGCATACAAACAGGCATGACCTTTTAATACAACCAGAAAATTGTACAAAATTATTATGTTCTTTATTGTAGAACTAATTTTGATATAACATTGACTGTTATTTCGTTTCGTTACGTTTAATAAAATTGAAATGTATTTTGTTGTCAATTTCTTCCATAACCTGTTCACCTCAATTTCATTTTAAAATAGTATTGATTTTAATTTAAAGAATTGCAGACACATTTTGTGTGTTACAATTACAACTCAATTTTTTTTTTTGTAGAAAATTCGTTGTTATTTCAACAAATTGGAAAGGCCATAAGATATTGTGATACTAAGTTTCCGTTTACATTATACTCAAAATCCAGTTTAAAATGAAATTCGATTATATTACATACAAGCTAGATTTCGAAATCTAATTAAAACTCGAATTCGAGCGTCGTGTAAATGCAAACTAAAGGATTGTGAAGAATAGACATGCGTCTGTTATGAAAAGGGTCATTCGTGGGTCTAATAAATTGAGAACAGGAATTAATTGATGATTCATAACAGAAATTAATTAATGATTCATTGATATAAACTATACCAAGATTATTTCCATTTCCATTTAATTAACTGAATTATTTTTTTCTGATTTCTTTAAGCAATGATTTTAAATTTCATTGCAATTAATAATTCTTGAAAATATAACAACAATTGACAAATTCCATTAAAAATTTTTCTCTTTGTCATGGGTTTCAGTTCTCCCTGTTTTTTTCCATTCATTTTCCGTTCCATTTCGCACTCCTTGTTTAGTGTTCCAATTCCACCATTTTATATTGTTTCGATTTTTCATCCATTCCATGGCATCCATAGAACAAAACAGGTAAGAAAATTTAAGTTGGACATACCAACTGTACGATACCCCACACCAAGTATATGTTAGGTAAATTTCGGGAAATTTTCTGATCGTTATATTATGAATAGAGCAGACAATATAGAAAAAAATCATAATGAAATTGCCGAAAAAGTTAATTTAAAACTGTTTAACAGATTCTACACCAAGTACGACTTCGGTTAAATTTCGTAAAGCGGTCGAAATTCCGGGAAAGCCATGATCTTTGTTTTATGAACAGGACGGCATATATAGAGAAAAATATGAACGAAACTAATGAAAAAGTTCTTGAGTTATAAGCCGGCCAGGTCCAATATGGCCCGATTTTCTTTAAATTTGGAGGTATGATTTATGATAACATATAATATTCATCACCTAAATTTCAACTAGATATTAATGGTCTTGCATGTTTATATACCATTTAAGCCCATATTAAATAGCACTTTCTACGGGAGATAGGTCTGAATATAGGCCAACTCTCATAGGTATTGTTCTTGGTAGTATGTTCAGGAACTTTGTAGAAAATATTAACGCAAATATTTTTGTGGAACTTATTAACCCTCTAACTCCCCACATAAAGATAATTTTTGGCTCTATTCTAAAAAATCGTAAAAAACACCCTTATAGCGGGGGAGGTCGGGAATAAAATGTTCTACTAAATCGTTGGCCATAAAATTTTACTACATTTGTCAAAACATACCAAAGCCCAAATGTAATACAAACACCAAAAAGCAGTCAACCAGATATCTACGGTGATGATGAGTTATCTTGTATTTGACTTGTTTTTTGTGATTGTGTTAGTTTTGAGCAATTGTGCGTTCTGACATATGTAGTAGAATTTTGTAGCCAACATTTTCGTAAAACATTTCTTTGCCGCCCTCCCCTCCTTTGGGCTGCTCTTTTACGATTTGTTATAATAGAGCTAAAAATTACAGTACAGTGGGGCTCTAATTTCCCCACAGAGATATTTGCGTTAATTTGTTCTACATATTGCACGCCAATACAAATAAGGTAATTGCTTGCTAAAACTTATTTGATACCAAGTTTAACTTACGGATGTGAGATTTTTGCAAGTTGTGATGGCACTAGCAAATTAAAACTGAACGTTGCATATAACAACATTGCAAGATACGTTTATGGCCTCAGTAATTACTCTATGAGAATTTTTGGTGTGTTGTTCGCAGACTTGCTAAAAATCATAAATCATAAAATTATAGTAACCCGTGAGCCATCTCATCTTTTTAATCGTTTGAGTTTTAGTCAACTCAGAAGAAATAGAAATTTAGTTCATATTAGACATCATACATTGATATCCGAATGGCAATTTTTTATAGCTGCAATACGTCTTTGGAATACTATTCCTCCATCAATTAAAGAAACCAGCAACGTGTTAGAATTTAAAAAAAAAAATTGTTTGAATATTATTCGTAGATAACATGATTGAACATAAAGTTTAATATTTATTTTACCATTTCATTAAAAACTGTTAGTTTTATCTTGTTTTTAGCAAATTTATATATTAATTTTTTTTATCTGTAATCGTTATTTAATAGAAATTGACATTATAACTCCATAGGAGTTCTACTTTTTTAAGACAAATGCTTTGTTGTAGAAGTTACAAATTAAATAAATAAATAAATAAATAAATAAATAAATAAATAAATAAATAAATAAAAAAATAAATATATAAAGTTGCTGAACAAACTCTACCCAAAGATGTAAAGAACACATATTATTTGCTGCACGAACAGGCCAAACCACTAAAATAAAATTCGAATGACACTTGTATATTTTTTTTGTCTCCTCTACCAGAATCCTTTGTCAGAGCCCCGCAATTTTGGAAACAGTTCGAAATTGTTGTACAGTGTATTTAGATCTACCTCCCATAAAAAAAGATTCCGATACCTTCCCGAAATTTTAATCGCTTTCAGGAATATGAACCAAAATATACTTGGTGTAGGGTATGAAATTATCGGTATGACCAATTTTAAAATTTTGTTGTTGTTAAAACGTGACCAAGTAGACTGAGATTCGAAGCTGTAAGCTATAAGTGTTAGCTGGAATATCTCATATATCTGTTAGGTCAACAAAAACTTTGCTAATTTAACATAATTAATTAAAAATTTTAATTTAATAAATTCAATATATACAAAAAACATTCTGTAAGACTACAGTTTTATTTGTATTATATGATCTCGGTAAAAACCGTGATTCATATTCTTTAAAGACTCTTAGGAGCAAACATTAGTTTTGCTTTACCTTGATTACTTTTCGAGATATGGGCCATTTTCTACAAAAACACCAAGTAACCACACGCAGAGAAAAAACATGGTTGCAACATGATCACTGCTACTATATTAAGCTTGCTGCAATCGGGTATGATTGTCACAACCATGTTATTGGTTTTATAACCATCGACATAGTCGCTAGCATCATTATTATAGTAAATATTTTACTATTTTATGATTGCCACCTTCTATTTTATAACATGATTGGCTGTAACCATATTGTGGTAACAAAAATTTTGACTATGAAAAAAATATGATAATTATGCATAAAATGCTGGCAAGAATCAATAAATAATTATACATCAAATAAAGCATGACTTTGACATTTACGGTCATAATATTTTCTTGTTTTCATAAAAACCAAAATTTTATCAGTTCAGTCAGTTTATTTTTACTACAAAATGTCTTAAAAAAATAATCATATATTGTTTACTAAAAATGTCAGACGGATTTTCTACCTTTCATGTGGCATTAAATTAATTTCATCAATTGGCCCATGAAGATCCAGTTAAGTTTATTTTTGACTTTAGATTTTTTTAAAGAGTTTTTTTTCGAAAGTTTCTTATACATATAATATTTACACTAATCAATTAATTGCCAAAAAGATTTTATATATTTTATTTCGTTTCAATAAAAACAATAAAAATATTTTTTAAAAATAATATTTATTAATTAATTTCTTGTAAAAAGTTCTTATAATATTAATAAAATATTTTTTTATAAGTGAAAGTCTGTAGAACTCAATATTTTTTTGTACGAAAAGATTTTCCTTACACAAAATACTAGATATTTAGAAATTAATCTGATAAAAACATTTTTAGATTCTACGGACTTTTACTTAAAATAAAATTCAACATCATAATATGTTTATTTAGAATCATAATATGGTAATTTTTAAATAATAATAAAACTGTAGGGACCATATTATGGTAAAATTATGGTTATTTTATTATCATAATATGATAACCATATTATAGTATGACTTGGTTGGCACAATAATAAACCCAAAAATATATGATGCTCTTCGAATATGATTGTACCAACCACATTTTTTTTCTGCGTGCAGATGAGGTTTTTGCGTACGTACACTTTTCTTTTCAAAAAATCTCACAAGACCCTCGTTTCGAAAACATGGATTTTAGACAATCGGTTGACAAATGTGAACAATTATGAAATGTTGTCTTACCGATATAAAAAATGCCGCACCCTTTACTATATTTAGACTGAGCAAAATCTACCTAATCTTCTGGCTCTTGCTAGTATTTTCTTGTCAAAACGCATATATAAAACTTATTTTGTACAAAAACTAGGTAGTTTTGGTTCAGTCTAAATAAAATTTTTTATGACAAACTAATTTTTTTAAGTTTAAATAATATAGAGATGCTAACAGTTATTATTATTAAATTATTTACAAAAACAAATTCAAATTGCTTTTAAATTATTAAATTAAGGTTTGACCCACTATATAAATATTTAAAGAAATTATAATACCTAAATTAATTTCTAAACATGACAGTGTTTTTTTTTTTTAAATCAACCAAATATTTAAGCATGATAAAAGGCGTGACCATAATGGTGTCTTTTATTGTTATTATAAAAAATATATATATACTTTGAATTTCTCTTTTTTCATTGTAACTTAAGCTAATGTAATTTTAATCTGAGTTTGGAGTATTAGAGGTGCATGTGGTGATGATGATAACGATTTTCTATTATGTACTTTACTAATTTATGTATAAAATGTACATTATGTTTGTTTTTAAATAACTTTTTCATCTTTTGTAGTTTTTTTATTTTGGGTTTGTTACTAAAATAAAGTATCACATTAAGCATCACATTAAGCATCACATTTGATATTTTGTGGTAAATTTCATCCATATTGGTATTGTTGTAGGTAACATACATAGCAGACCCTAAAATCTTCCCATATATAAACTCTAATACTATTGGTTTCATTAAGATGATGATACTGGGATCTTATTTATATTATATAGAAATTGAGGTTTTTCTAGTTTGTTTTTTTTTTGTGTGTTTTTTTTGGGTATGGTGCTATAGTGATAAATTGTTTTAATTTGTTTTAGATGTTGGTGTTATGTGTTAGATAGTTTTTTTTTGTCCATACTTTTTTTTTTATTGTTAATAACCCTCTCCATTTTTTTATGGCCGTAAATTACTTTTTTTTTTCTTCATATTCCATCTTATTATTTTTTTAATTTTGTTTTTGGTATTGTTGGCCTTAATGTGATTTTATATGTGTAGTTAATTTTTTTATTTTATAGAAGAAGCTTTGATCTTTTTTTAATTTCTGATCTTAAATTTCATGTTCTGTGAAAATAAACTAAGAAAATAATATAAAAAACTTGTTGCGATAACCGTATAGAAACAGCACTCAAACACATAAACTCCTATGAAATATACGGAAATTACAAAATGTGTTTAAACAGAAAAAAGCTCTGTTATCATTTGAAGTTAATTGGATATTATTTCAAAGATGGTATTTGGTTTGTAAACTTATGATTTTATGTGAAAATATACTATTTTAAACTATAATTACTCTATAAAAATGATATTAGATAGAAAAATTTTTCTTGAGAAATGTCAACATTTTAATTGGTGGTCATAAAACTAAAAAATAATTTTAAAATTATTACGATTACAGGTTGAAGCCTTTAAAATAAATATGGCTGTTTATAATAAGAAAAAACTTTAAATATAAACTTCGTAACCCATATAAAAATCAAAGTGGATGGGTTGGTATATGATGATAGATGGGCATACATGATCATATAGGTTAATAATAGAATATATATATATATATATATATATATATATATATATATGTGCAGAGCACATGTTGCGGGGACGGGTTTTCGTTCCACAAGTTACTATGAAGACATTTTGTTACTTTGGGGACTGTCCTTAAACTTTTCGTTATTCTACTGTTTACACTGAAGACATTTTACTGGATACAGCTCATATTACAGGGACTTTTTTGGCTGTATATACAGATGTCTTCAAAGTATGTGAAATGCATATATATATATATATATATATATATATATATATATATATATATATATATATATATATATATACATATATATATGCATAGCGCATGTTGCGGGGACGGGTTTTCGTTCCACAAGTTACTATGAAGACAATTTGTTACTTTGGGGACTGTCCTTAAACTTTTTGTTATTCTACTGTTTACACTGAAGACATTTTACTGGATACAGAGCATATTATAGGGACTTTTTTGGCTGTATATACAGATGTCTTCAAAGTATGGGCAATGAATATATATATATATATATATATATATATATATATATATATATATATATATATATATATATATATATATATATATATATATATATATTTGTGCACAGTGCATGTTGTGGGAACTGTTTTTCGTTTCACAGGTTACTATGAAGACATTTTGATTCTTTGGAGACTGACCTCAAACTTTACATTAATCTACTATATACACTGAAGACTTTTTACTGGATACAGCGAATATTATAGGGACTTTTTTGGCTGTATATACAGATGTCTTCAAAGTATGCAAAATGAATACATATATATATATA
Organism: Eustalomyia histrio; assembly: GCA_949748255.1. Classification (NCBI taxonomy): domain Eukaryota; kingdom Metazoa; phylum Arthropoda; class Insecta; order Diptera; family Anthomyiidae; genus Eustalomyia; species Eustalomyia histrio. Next base: position 15,501,876 of record OX456527.1, read on the forward strand.
TATATATGTGCACAGCACATGTTGCGGGGACGGGTTTTCGTTCCACAAGTTACTATGAAGACATTTTGTTACTTTGGGGACGGTCCTTAAACTTTTCGTTATTCTACTGTTTACACTGAAGACATTTTACTGGACACAGCGCATTTTATAGGGACTTTTTGGTTGTATATACAGATGTCTTCAAAATATGGGCAATGCATATATATATATATATATATATATATATATATGCACAGAGCATTTTGCAGGGACGTGTTTTCGTTCCACAAGTTACTATGAAGACATTTTGGTACTTTGGGGACCGTCCTCAAACTTTTAATTATTCTACTGTTTACACTGAAGACATTTTACTGGATACAGCTCATATTACGGGGTCTTTTTTGGCTGTATATACAGATGTCTTCAAAGTATGTGAAATGCATATATATATATATATATATATATATATATATGCATTTCTCATACTTTGAAGACATCTGTATATACAGCCAAAAAAGACCCCGTAATATGAGCTGTATCCAGTAAAATGTCTTCAGTGTAAACAGTAGAATAATGAAAAGTTTAAGGACAGTCCCCAAAGTAACAAAATGTCTTCATAGTAACTTGTGGAACGAAAACCCGTCCCCACAACATGCGCTATGCACATATATATATATATATATATATATATATATATATATATATATATATATAAATATATATATATATATATATATATATATATAATATATATATATATATATATGCATTGCCCATACTTTGAAGACATCTGTATATACAGCCAAAAAAGTCCCTATTATATGCGCTGTATCCAGTAAAATGTCTTTAGCGCATTTTATAGGGACTTTTTTGGCTGTATATACAGATGTCTTCAAAGTATGTGCAATGAATATATATATAAAGTATGGGCAATGCATATATATATATATATATATATATATATATGCATTGCCCATACTTTGAAGACATCTGTATATACAGCCAAAAAAGTCCCTATAAAATGCGCTGTGTCCAGTAAAATGTCTTCAGAGTAAACACTAGAATAACGAAAAGTTTAAGGACAGTCCCCAAAGTAACAAAATGTCTTCATAGTATCTTGTGGAACGAAAACCCGTCCCCGCAACATGTGCTGTGCATATATATATATATATATATATATATATATATATATATATATAACCACATATACACTCATGTAAAACCATATATTTTTGAAGCCATATGTGAATTATATATGAGTATATATGACCATATACCCTCAAATTTTGGAGCCGAAGACATGTGAAAAAAATGGATAAAAAGGAATTTCGCGTGTTGATAAAATATTACTTTTTGAAGGGAAAAAATACAGTTGAAGCAAAAACTTAACTTGATGACGAGTTTTCGGACACTACCCCAGGAAAATCAACCATCAAGGATTGGTATGTTAAGTTTAGACGTGGTGAAATGAGCACCGAAGACGGTGAACGCAGTGGACGCCCAAAAGAGGTTATAACGGACGAAAACATCAAAAAAATCCACAAAATGATTTCGAATGACCGTAAATTGAAATTGAATGAAATATCAGGTACTCTAAAGATATCAACTGAACGTGTACATAATATCATTCACGAATATTTGGGTATGAAAAAGCTCCGTGCAAATGGGTGCCGCGCGACCTCACTTTTGACCAAAAACAAGTCGATGAAAACGAGGGCAAAAATCCATGAATTGGGCTTCGAATTGCTTCCGCGTCCACCGTTTTCTCTAGATCTGGCCCCAGCGACTATTTTCTGTTCTCATATTTCAAAAGAATGCTCGCTGGGAAGAAATTTTCATCGAATGAAGAGGTGATCGCCGAAACTGAGGACTATTTTGAAGCAAAGGACAAATCGTACTACAAAAATGGTATCAAAAAGTTAGAGGGTCGCTATAATCAGTGTATCACCCTTGAAGGGAACTATGTTGAATAAAAAAAACGAATTTTGCCAAAAAAAATGTGTTTTAGTATGGTCGGGGACTTTTGAATTGACCTGTTATAATCTTTCAAAACGTCATCACACGTATATTTTGCATTTGTCTCCTCTACCAGAATCCTTCGTCAGAGCCCCGAAATTTTGGAAACAATTCCAAATTATTGTACAGTATATTCGAATCTACCTCCCACGAAAAGGACCTATCCGAATTTGACTTAAGTTGTATTAAGGCAAACAAAAACGTAGATATATGGTTAAAATTTGGGTTGTGAATGTTATTTGGGACAATAAATCTGTCTCCTGAATTTAAAGAAAATCGGTGCTCCAAATAACTTAGTACTCATATTAACCACCTTTCCAATATTCTGAAAGATCATTTCATTTAGATTTTTCTCTATATTTTGGGCCCTGATTAACAAAAAAATTTGTTAATTTAACAAAAATAAAAACGAATTTTGCCAAAAAAAAAATGTGTTTTAGTATGGTCAGGGACTTTTCAATTGACCTGTTATAATCACACATGATCTCATATATGAAAATACATCTTCGGATCCGAAATTTAAGTATTTATTGCAGTTATATGTGGAACCATTCTTGAACGTATATGACCATGAATGCCCATGATTGATCATATATATGATCCTGATTGTTTATATATTCATATTTCGATTTTTACATGGAATGGTAATTAATTTAATTTTGAGAAAAATAAAAATATTAAACGTAATTTGATGAAATATTTGTATACTCAGAAAAAAAAATTAGTATAAAAATTTGTAAACGGTTTTCAACCCCACTTTACTATTTTTGTACTGATTTTTAGTAAAAAAAATATTATTTACCAAATATTTTTGCTTTTTACATTTTACAAATTACAGAATTTTTACAGAATATTTACAAATTTTTGTTGTTAATTTCAGAAATCATTTTACAAATTTTTGAAAACTTATTTGCTAAAATTAGCAAAAAAAATTTACTAATTTAAAAAAGTGGATATTGAAGGAAATGTTTTTTCTAATAAAAACTTACACCTACAAACTTAAAATGTCACATAGAATAAAAAAGGGTTCGGAAGTGATTATACCGACTCATGTCTAAAAATTTATATAGCACTAAAAAGTTTTTATAATTCTAAAAATCAGCTCTAAAAACAATTAAGCTTTGACCTTAAAAGTAAAAAAAATTACTAAAATATTTTTCAAAAAAGAAATTAAAACAAAATGATAATTTCTGAATATGTAGGTTGCAGCAAACCGAATTATTTGGTCGCCGCAAGCAAATGTATTCCTAATTTAATTGAAATATATATATTCAACCGAAATTCTTTAACGAAACCATTCGGTTGGCAAGAAACTTGGTTGTCACAATGAATCTTTTTCCCTGTGTATAAGTCTAGGAATATTGTCCAAAACCTCAATTTAAAATTCATAACTTGTTTAGTGCTTAATTTAATTTTCAGTTTGTTTTTGGTTGTTTTAAAAATTATTAATTATGATTTAATAATGAAATTTTGTCTTTATAATATCTGAAATTATTTTGTTTAAAACACTATTATCACAATAATCAAGTTATTCTAAAATAAATAATAATTTTTTAAATATTTTAATCGTTAAATTATTTAAATTAATATATTTCTATTATTATACACTAATTTGTTCAAATGTCTAAACAATCAATCAAAAGTTGTTATTGTTTTTATGCTTAACAATATTTTTATTGTTTTATTTCATAGATTGGTTATGTTTTAATAAAAAACAAGATATTAGTTTTTAAAACTAGCTCGTGCTAGTTTAATTAAACAAAATATTAAAAAAAAATTATAATTTGTTAAGATTAAACAAATAAATAATGATAGAAGCATTCAAATAATTATTCATTTTAATTTTATATAACACTGTCTATCAAATTATACGAGGGTCATAATAAAAATCGATATTAAATAAAACTAAAAAAGAACGTACCCCAAACGAAACACTCCTATTTTGGTTATATATGGATATGTGAGAGAAAATTGATATTCCTAATTTTTTAGCTTTTAACGATATTTGAAGAAAATGTACCGTTTGCAATTGTGATATCGTTAGAAACGAATTTTTGAGGGTACCTTACTTTCGCTAAATATTGAGGCTCCTAACAAAGTCAATTACCCTACTAGGTACAGATATCCAAATTTCTAAGGGGGATAGTAGTAGTAGTAATTTTCTTTATTTTCAATAAATTAAATTTTTAAAATTATAAAATAATCCATTAAGAAAAAGAGAATATCGACAACATTTTACAAAAAACGTCTGCCGATTAAATCAAAATATTTAACAATATTTCAACAAAGCATTTAATTAAATTCTTGTAATAAAAAGTTCCTATACTGTATTGTTGTTTTCAGATATTGGATCAATCTTTCCCAGTCTGTTATTTTAGTACCGTTCAGTATTTGTATCATTTCCGATTCTTCTAAGATGACCTTCCCAAAGCGTATTAGACGAAACTCTCTTAAAACAGGACAAACGCACAAGAAATGATCAAGAGTCTCCATCACACGAATATTGCAAAGTTTGCATAACTTATCTTGGCTTGATGTACCAAAAGCGTAATAATTTAATCTTATCAAGCCACACCTCGCCTGATTTCTATGATCCGTTATATAACTTTGATCTTTATTATGATCCAAGTGTTTGTATACCCTTGAGCAAAGTGACTGACTTTGTAGTTGTTGGTTATGTTGTTGTTCCCGTATGCTGTATAATAGTTGATTACTTTGAGCCATCCATTGATATTTAGCCGGCTGTGTACTAGACCATAGGACATTTGTTGCAATTATTTTCAATTCTTTTACCCAGAATAATTCTTTTTGTATTAATATCTTCATAATCTGGACTGGTAATCTACAAGGTTGATATTGATACATAATGCGAGATATATATTGCAAGTGCAGTTGTAATGTATATAGATGGTTATTCTCAGCACAAGTCGTAAGCATTAGAGCGTAATATGGGGTGTTCAAAATACATACGGCTAGAAAAAGGTTCCATTTTTGTCTGCGATGAATTTGTGGATTCGAGATAAAGGTTTTTCAAGTACCGTTGATGGCGTTTTTTGCCGGAGTATTCCTTTTTTTACGTGTTTTTTAAATTTCATTTTTGGCGTACGAAGGACTCCCAGATAAATATACTCATTGGTTATTTTTATGTAATTGCCTTTAAATTTCAATTTTTCTATATTCTTAAGTCTGCCTCCATTTCTAAATAGCAAAATCTCTGACTTATTTAAGTTCACCTCAAGATTCCATAAGGAGGATAGTGTATATCCACCAATGAATTGTTATATCCTATCGTGAGTCCAGAAACCCACGCACCCGTATCCCCACTGATTTGTTTCGAGCCGTCAGTGAACCGCAGCTCGTAATTCCTAGCCAAGATCTGCTTTGGTAACAGAACAGCGGATCGTCACCTTCCTTTATGTCATAAAACTCACGGAGACGCAGAACGCCCTTACAGGCATCCCCAGTTACCGAGTTATGCAGTGGTGGTACACTTAAAATAGTTTGTAAGCTGAAATAACTGAAAATATCATTTAAAAGAAATGATATTTCATTTAAAAACCGGTCTACTTAATTTTCATTTAAATTAAATGCCTTTTGTCATTTATTTTTAAATGTTGATTAATCAACTGACACATCCGTAAGAAACAAATGATATAATCAGTAAAAATAAATGTCAAAATTTAACCTACCAATTCCTTCATTTATTTGAAATTATTTCCCTTTTTGTATTTTTTGTTTTTTTTTTTTAATATACTCGTACAATACAAAATGTATGTAAGTGTAGCTATAGACACTTTTTGTGTGAATGTGTTTGTGTATGTATGTGTGTTTATGAAGTAATTGAAATTTGAATTAAAAAATTTTGTATATATACAACCAATTTAAATAAAAAAACAAATTGAGATTTTTTGAATAATTTTTTTTTTTGAAACATACAGCAAACAAAATTTAAATTTGTAATAACCATTACGGACACAAATAAACCACAAGTTTCCGTTTTGTGAGTAAATTTTTATTAAATTTCAAACAAATGAAAAAAATAAATGAAACTGAAAAATAAAATCGTAAATGATAGTAAATTATTTCGAATAAATGTATAAAAAAGTTAATATAGATATTTCTATGAAAAATAAATGTATGTTCCTTTATTTTTAAATGGAACGGAAAACTTTTGTATTAAACTACAAACAGTTAACTACATAATATTCTGAGTGTTTATTAAGCATGGCAACGATGTGTTTCCCGACACAGGTTAAGCAATAGACCCTCTTAAGCGCCACTTTCGCCTATCTTAGCTCCACCTTAGGCCACTATAACAGGGCAGCATAGGTGACCATTAGTCTCATGGTGGTATGCCAAGACTAGTATACCATTTTTGCCCTTAAACCCCAATTCATACTAAAAAGCCTCTGACAGTCACATAATGCCCTAGTGGCCTTCCTGGCTTCGGAAGCCTAGTGTTAGCTCCAGGTAAGGGTTCTGTTCAGAGTAAAAACCTCGGAAAATCCCACCGTCGTACATAAATCGCCCAGTGAAATCATTTAGTGAATGGTATCAGGATCGTATTGCATGGGTTTATAGATAGCCCCTTTTCTTAACACCATTTGAGAGTACGGTTCTTGCGGTCAGAAATTGTTTCCCCAGCAGTGATGGAGATAAAAAGATCATGGGCGTAGCCGTAGGTTTTAAACCATAGGTCATTCATTTCCTCAAGTAGCTCATCAATTACCAGAGCCTAAACAGAGGAACCAAGACACCCCCCTGTGGACAGTCCCTAGTGGTCCTAAATGAGCCAAAAGACACCCCCCTGTGGACAGTCCCTAGTGGTCCTAAATGAGCCACATATGTTAAATGAAATGACCCTTAATGTTAACATTTTAAAGGTCGATTTTATGATAATCGGAGCAATGCCTTCCTAATCATATCGCCTTTAATCGCATCGCATGACTTATTATCGAAAGCACTCTGTATGTCAATGAAATCACAAAGAGCGGTTTGTTTTGTTGCTAATATTTTTTTCAATTTCAGTGACAACATGATAGACCGCAATCTCAGTAGATTTCCCCCGCTGGTGATGATCCAAAACCTTCTCCATCGTCTTGAGGAAAAACGATTTGGGCAATTGTTCAGATTTCTTGCTTGCTTCAGGTCTGAAGACCACTTTTATTTCCTTCCAAGACAAATGTAATGATTTTGCAAGTTTTGCTTTAAAATTTAGTGTCAATAATTTTGTATAAAAATTAAGATTAAATTCAATGTGTTTAAAGCCTTTATGCCAGTTAAAATTATGTTAATAGGTTAGATGCCCTTTTTAAAATTTGTAAATCGCCAAAATATGTTTTTGTTACTTATAAGATTAAAATTTTAAATCTTTACACATTTTCTTGGAAAATTAGTAATATTTTTTTATACCAACTATAATCTGCTACAACTTTAAATTCTATATATATTTTTTTTAAATCTTATAATCTTCACACATTTTCTTAGAATTTTGTTAAGAAATTCTTTTGTTTATACAAAATTAACTCATATATTTGCTAATAAATAATCCAATAAAGTGTTTTAAAAAAACTGTTTGAAAACAAAACATAATATTTAGTAACATAAGGATAACAAATCTTAGATTAACATCTAAAAGAAAATCCATAAGGTGTTTTAAGCCTGATTGAAAAAAAAATAAACTCAAATCCTTAACGAAACTAAAGTAAAGTTTGTAAACAAAACCCTAATATGATGTAAGCGTAAATAATTGTTTAGAAATTGTACAAAATTTGTGAAATTGTAAAAGTTTGTCTGCCTTTTTTTCACTTAACCAAAAAAAAAAATCTAAAATCTTTAAATTCGATTAAACCGCAAAGCATGAAAGACATAAAACCAGACATTCATCGTCTTTAAAATAAGAACTCACACATAACTTCAACTATAAACGTAGACTAATTGTTATATACTCTGGTAGACAAGCCTGCAAAAATTTACAAACAAGGATAAGAAAGGATATTGTCTTTACAAGGCAAGTGCGTATTTAAAATAATTTCAAAAAATTGCCTAACACAACAGGAGTTTTTATAAAGGTTTTTTGTGTAGGATACAAGAAACAGGCTGAGTTTTTTGTTTTTATTTTGTAGTGTATGGCAGGATGTCTTTGTAAATAATTTTGCGGTTTTGACACACAGTTGGTGGGTATGAAAAACAGACCATAAATATTTATATCCTTAACTCTTATTTATTACTTCAAAAGTCACAAGGTTTCTTACATATTTGCAACATTCGCCGAGCCATAAAACAGACAACACTTTTATGTTTGTTAACTGCTGTTTATCTATACAACACCATAGGATATCTAAAATTCAGAACCTAAAAATATTATCTTATGCAGCAGTAGTTGTTAACAGTAGTTGTGAATTACTTTTATTTTTCTTTGCACATTCCAAAAATTGTAGTAGTTTTTACTAACCTTGACTTCTAATAAAAGTTTTTGTTCATTTCCTTAACCTTGACTTGTTTATTTAAAAGGATAATTTATTAAAAAAAAACTTTAAAATGTTTAAAATGTATAGAGCGCTGACCTTGAATTAATGGCATATTATTAATGAAAATGATCTGAAACAACATTATTTTCAAATTTATAAAATAAATTGTCTTTCATTTTCTTGGGAACGTTTTTCTTTTTTTAAGCAAACAAAAATTAAAAATCCTTGAGTTAAGTTTTTACAATGTGGAAAAATTAGGCGGCGTGTGTCAGTTTTATTGAAGTTTTCATGGTCGATTTTTTTATTTGCTGAGCAATTTTCTTTTATTACTTGGGTGGCAAATTTTATAAAACAAATATCAGTAGCAGATCAGGCCTTGAAATTTAAAGTAACAGTTATATGATTAAGCAGAACATTGGCGATTTGGTCCCTAGGGCTCTCATTTAAAGAACTTCGTTTATTAGCATACATGGGACTCCCTATCATTAAATTTATATCACCATATATTGTTAAGATTTTAAAACTTAAAAATTTATTTTCTTAGATTTTCTGTAATTTTTTTTCCCAATCCCAGAATTATAACATCATTGCTATTTTTTTTTGTAGTGCGGGGATTTGAGAATGGGTTTTCAGATTTGCAGCGGAAAGCTTGAAATGATCTGTTTAACAAAAATATTTGTTTTTTCCAAAACAGATTTGAACTCAATACCTAAAATAGCGATATTTTTATAAAATTAATGCTCTGTCAGTGTATTGTGTTTGTGCCAAAGGCAATTTCTGACATTTTGCAAATATTTTTGTAAAACAAATACTAATAAAACAGTTTTGGCTAACGCTGGCAAAACATTCAAAATAAGTGTTTTGCGAACCATTTATTTTAATTCCATGGTTAGCCAATGTTATGCCAGTGCTTAATTTATTGTGCCAATGACAAAATAATGGAACATGGAAGGAGTCCAATTGAAGCGTGAAATAAGAGAAACGAATGGAATTGAAAGACTAGACAAGGAAACGAAACGGAATGGGAGAGTATTGAGTGGAATTGAAATCTTCGACAAGGCGAATGAAATGAAACGGGGAACAAGAGGAATAGAAAAACTTAACAAGAGGAACGAAATGGAATTTAATAGGGAACGAGTGCAATTCAAACACTGGACATGGAACGAGTGCAATTGAAACACTAGACAAGGGAAACGATATGAAATTAAAAAATTAATGAGTTGAATGGAAATACAGGGTTTGCTTGGAGCCACCGATATATATGATTGTAGTAACAGAATTTCGATTAAAGTAAAATATTTCAATTGTGTCAGGAAAACATTTGATTATCACAACCAAATCATTCAGTTGGCAAGGAATATAGTTTTTTTTATTGAGTATCAAACACTCGCCATTTTTTCCCGGATTTGGCTTACTTAAGTATCAAGCAAGTTTTAAACCACACAGAATCTTCGAGTTACGGACAATTAAAATTGTATATATGCTTGTTTTAAAATGTTCTTTTTACAGATTGCTTATTATGATTTTCTTGGGCAAATCCCGTACTCATTTATTGTATCTAGTTTGGAAGAAAAATTAAATAAAATCCTTTTTTTGTAATCAAGGCTTAGTTTTGCATATAATTAGGATATTAAAATCTAGACAATTAAGTAGAACTTTTGGATTCGCATTTATTCCAAACATTTATAATTGATTTACTGCTCTTCAAAATGACTGAATATCAGTGATGGCATTCGAAACGAACATCGGTTATAGCTTTCATATCGTATTACAGATACGGTTACAGTTTTGAAAAATAACGGTAATGGTTTTAAAATTTAATAGGTATTTTAGTGGTTACCGTTTTTTAGCGGTAATGGTATCCATTAGAGTGGGTCGCACTCCATACAAAAAAAGTTGTGCATAATTTTTTGTTTCCTGTGCCTCTATTTATAGTCCGATCGTAACGTGTGATGTTCTTAGAATGACAACAGCTACATGTTTCACTTTTGACTCCGTTGTCAAGTTCTAGAAGTGACTTCTGTAATCTCGGTTTCGGTGAAATTAGATCGATTTATGAATATTTCATTATCTGTCACCATATGTCTCATGGAAAAATACTGTCCGGCCTTGAAAAAGGTCAAATTATGGCTTTCAAAGCCGAAAATGTGAATTTTCGAGAAATTGCTCGAAGATTGGGTCGCTGTCTAAGGGTAGTTCAAATTTTTTTAAAGAATCCCACTTGTAATGTAAAATAAATTCTGTCGCAGCGCGAAATAGCTCATATTACCCGACTGGCAAACAACTCCTCATCTAGTTGTCATTGCCTCAAATACAACTGTATGGAGGGCTTTAAATGGAGATAAAAACATAGTTCGTTCTAAAATGGCCATAGCTCAGAGGTTACTACCACGTCACATCGCTGCTAGAATGCAGTTTGCACAGGAAAACATGGGTACGGATCGGAAACAGCTAAGTCGTATAATTATAAAAAAAAAACAGAATTAAAATGAAACTTAAAATGGGTACAAACAACAAAAATTTCACACTAGGTCATATTCTTCTACGAAAAAAAATGGAATTTAGATGGCCCAGGCGGCAACCAAGGCTACTGGAGAGACATAAGACAGGATAACGCGGCTATCCATAATAGTGCAGCAACTAAAAATTGGTTTTCTTCCAAAAATATTTCTGTTTTGGAATGGCTCGTGTGTTCCCCAGATCTTAACCCAATGGAAAACGTATGGGGTATTTTGTCAAACAGGGTTTACTCCGAATATGCTGACGTAGCTTCGTTGAAAACCGCTATATTGGAACAATGGGAGAGAATAAGCGAAATTAAAAAAAAAAAATTTGTAGAAAGTATAGAGTTTTTACTTTAATTAAAAATAATGACGTTATAATTATGAAACACGAACAATCGATAAATTACAAAAATTACAAATACAACAACTACAAATATAAAACAGTTATCAATCAGAGCAAATTCAAAGAAGAGTAATTCATCCGAAGATACCTAAGGGAATCAATATATATTGAAAGAGTTATATTAAAAAGAAAAGTGACGTTATAATTATAAAATGGACCTTTCATTATGCTTTATTATTTTCAACAAGTTTGCGTCTTAAGTCTTTCGTTTGAATAAAACTACATTCCTTTTAATAAGTAACAAGTTGCAAACAATTAAAAATATTTAAGATTTTTTTAAAATAATTTTTAATAATCTATTTAAAAATTTCACCTTCCATAAAATATTATAATTGAAAGCACTTTTACTTATTGTTTTATTATGAATTTCGAAATTTCTTTCCACTCATCACTATAATTAAGTGAAATTTCAAACAAATTCTATTAAAAATTTCATTGTTTAAATATAGTTGTAAACAATTTTAACGACTTTAACAAATTAAGTTTCGTTTGTTTTTTGTTTATTTTTTTTTTTTTTAATTGCTGTAAATTTTGTTCATCTCTGTATGGTTGGTGTTTAGCAAATTAACAAAAACACCTAACAAATATATACAATTTAAACAACTCGCATCATCTGTAAAAGCAATAAAACTAGTTATATTAATAACAAAAACTTAATAGCTTTTGTCTTGAAATACACAACAAATAACAATCAAAATCATTTAATATGTACAATATTATAGAAAAAACATCACTAAACAAATATCAGAAAAAATAATATATTTAACAAGATGACTACATTTACTCGAACTAAAACTGATTGTGAATTGAGTGAGTTCAAATTAAAATTTTAACATATTTGGTAGCCTTAACAAATTTATTTACAAAACAAAAAAATTAATTAAAAAAACAGCAAATAAAAAAATTGTATGTGTATATTGGGGAATCCACTACCACCATATTACATACACGCTTAATATGTATAATCATACAAACGTCAACAAGTTCATTAACTTCTTAACCTACGTTAACACTTAAGGGGCCAAAACTTTTAAAAAAAAATATAAGAAATTCGTAAAAAAAAAAAAATACTGCCTGTTTATATGGACCCAAACGCAAAAGACAACATAGTATTTGGTAAGAAAATCAATGTAATAAATAAATCCTCATAGCATTTAATGATAAATGATGTATAAAGTTTTTAGAGAAAAAAATACACTTTATTTTACAGCAAAAGCCTTATTATATTATTTAAAGTTATTTAAAGCCAAAAAGATCTTGGTAAAATTTTCTTGTTGTTAAAGTGTTTTATATTTTTGTTCATTTTTTCCAGTTTTCTATAGTTTTCCTACCATTTATGTTAAGAAATAGCCTTTGGCTTCATATTTTTTATAAACATTATGCATGTTGTATATTCAATAATTTTTATATTGTTGCTGTATACGAAAAACAAAAATATTCTTGTTAAGTAAGCTTGTTTAATAGAGTACTCTTAAGTTTGTTGATTTATCTTGTAATACTGGTGTGTCTGTCTCTAGTAAGTTTGGTTTTTAAAACCAACAAAGAACAAACTCATCTTACATACAATAATTGTTTGAAAATACAACTGAAACTATCTAAACGGCTGCTAATAATTTTAATTTTAATCAAAATTTGTGGAGTTCGTGTTATGAAGTTAAGATGATCTTATCAAAAAATGTTGATTTCAAATAGTTAATGCGATACAAGGCAGAATAATCATTCTTGGAAATATTTCATTTATATTGAAATTTCATTACCCATGTTAAAATCAATATATATATAAACATACATAATCATACATGGGCTTGTATATGATCATTCATATACAAGTCCATAATTATATACAAGCCCATGTATGATCATGTATGTTCACATATATTTCGATTTTTACATGGGTGCAATTAATTAAAATAAATGAAAACGGGAAAACTTTCATTGCAGTCAGTTATAAAAAAATTTTTTCAATAAAAATGTTGTCATCTTCCTGCAAAAGAGCACTTAAACATTTTTTGTTAGTAACTAATTCTATTATGTTTATATTACGGTTGCAAATACTTTTTTCGAAGTCCCATGACATTTATTCAGTGGCAACGACATCTCTGACCTCAACTTGTTATAAAGTTCATCATAATAACAAATGGATTAAAAAGATGGCGGTTCCGATCGCAACATATAATCTGTGGGAAAGGTTCATTTATAGACAATTTAAAAATTTAAATACATACTTTAATCAATTGAGAAATAAAGTCGCTAACAAACTCACCGTGGTAGGGCGAAACTGCGGTGGTCTGTTGCAATTCCCTTTTGAATGTTAAAATTTCCAATAAAATGTTTTCTTCTCTCTGAAAAAGAGCAAAAAAAAAATTTTAATTTGTTTAGATAATATTTTAAACGCCCGTACCCAATAACTAAATAAACCAACTACAGCCTAAACCCCCAAATACCGTTCCAAAATTTCAAACTTCGATGTTTAGACCGTGGATATCTCAAAAAGTAAGCCTCAAAAAGATAAGACAAATGAAAGTTTGGAAGAAAAATTGAAAAAAAAAGAATCGTCGAAACCTAACGAAGCTAAAGAAAATAATCGTTCACCAAAGATCAAAACACACCCCAATGCCGCTCCCGGTTGGATTTTTTAATCGCACTTATCTCAAAAACTAAGTTGCACAAAGAGAAAAAGAGAGAGATAGGAAATTAATTGGATTTAGAATATTAATCGTAGCTCGATAAGTAAATGAAATAAATAAAACCAATAACTGGTGTGGCCCAAAAAACTTATAACAAATTATTTTATTTTAACAATTTGACTGATCTTATCGATATTTTGGATAAATAATAATCAATTTCATCAATATATATCGATAAATATTTATTTTATTTGTGAGTATCAATATTTGTTAATGCTTTTAGATTTGGCGATGTATATCAATTTCGTCAATATTTATCGATTTCATATATATATTTGATGCGATGTGACAAAAGGGATCTTATCATTCCAAAGTAAAATTTTCAGTACAGGACTGCGTTCACTTCAGCATTTTGTACTTTATCCAAACAAAACACAAATTTTTCTTCTGGCAAGATAAGGTCCCTTTCGTCACGTCACGTCACATTTATCGTTTCACATATATTTATCGATAAACATTTATTTTACCATTACTTATCGCTAGTTGTTATTATTGATTTTATAAATAATAGTAGAATATATCAATTTCGATATTTTTGTCAATATTTATTGAAATTTTTTGATCTTCATCGAAATTTATCGTCTTTGTTCTTTTCTCAAATTTAAAGATACATCTTTCTCGTCATTATCGATAATTATCAATTATATTGATATTTGTCGATTATATCGATGTTTAGCGATTATATCGATATTTAGCGATTATATCGAGATTTATCTATTATATCGATATATATCGTTTGTATCGATATTTATCGATTATATCGAGATTTATCGATTATATCGAGACCTATCGATTATATCGAGATTTATCTATTATATTGAGATTTATCGATAATATCGCGATTTACGATTACACTGAGATTTCTCGATTATATCGATATTAATCGATTATATCGATTTTTATGTTTATATGTATCAATATTTAACATTTATACCGATATTTCTCGATTATATCGATATTTATTGATTATATTGACATTTATCTTATATTAATATTTATCGATGACATTCTATGTATTTTAAAAATTGGTATCGATTTGATCGAAATATACATATAAAATTTATTAATTTTTTTAATATTTGTAATAATATTGATATGTATATGTCGAATACTGTATCTTAGTATTTTTGAAAATTATTTTGGAAACAGTGTTTTTATCAATACACTTAAAATAGTTTGTAAGTTAAAATAAAAGAAAATGTCATTTAAAAGAAATGATATTTCATTTAAAAACCGGGCTACTTAATTTTCATTTAAATTAAATGCCTTTTGTTATTTATTTTTAAATTTTGATAAATCAACTGACACATCCGTAAGAAACAAATGATGTAATCAGTTTAAACAAATGTAAAAATTTTTCCTACCAATTCCTTAAAAAAAATGTTTTTATCCTTTATTTGAAATTGTTTCCATTTTTGTATTTTTTTTTTTTTTAATATACTCGAACAATACAAAATGTATGTATGCATAGCTAAAGACACTTTTTGTGTGAATGTGTTTGTGTATGCATGTGTGTTTATAAAGTTCTTGTAATTTGAATTTAAATAATTTTGTATATATACAACCAATTTAAATAAAAAAACAAATTGAAATTTTTGGAATATTTTTTTTTTTTGAAACAGACAATAAACAAAATTTAAATTTGTAATAACTATTACGGACACAAATGAAATGGTAAATGATAGTAAATTATTTCGAATAAATGTATAAAAAAGTTAATGTTGATATTTCTTTGAAAAATAAATGTATGTTCCTTTATTTTTAAATGGAACGGAAAGCTTTTTTGTTAAACTACAAACAGTTAACAATATAATATTCTGAGTGAATTAATGAATTTTATTGAAATTTTTTGATGATGTAGAGTTTAATATGATCAATTTGATCGATATATATACAATTTAACGATTTTTTGAAATTTTTTATTTATATTAATGTGTATCGATATTTTTGAAACATTTCTAACGAAAGGTCTTTATCGTAAAAAACGAAATTTGGTTATATATCGAAAATTTTTGTTGTAACATTAATTTAATATTTTTATGCATGGAGTATTATCAGGGCACTGGCCATTTTTGAAAAAAATTCATTAAGCTGACGATATGTGAAACCTTATTATTTTGAGCATATTTTTATCCCTATCTAGTATTTTTCGGGAAAGTGTTAAATTAAACATATATTTACGTAAGTAAGCCGACCTTGGACAAGTTTGATTTTATATTTCTTCAGCAATTTTTATAACCTTGAAAAATTGTCTTTTGACTTTAAATTAGAAAAAGTAATAACATTTTTAGACAAAAAATTCTATGAAAAGATAATTATTTCATTCTTTATTTACAGTTTTATTTTTTTATAAGGCTACTGAAAATTGAGTTCAAGGTTATTTGAAATGGCTACAAAATTAAGTGAACAGAAAACAGTATTGTTTAAATTCAAATAAAAACTGACACACGACGTTAATTGAAATAGTCAAGGTTATCTTTTCATTAGTAAATTTCTCAAGGAAATAATGATGGAAAATTTTAATTTTTATTTTGTGCATAACTGTGCAGAAAAACTAATAAAAAATAAGTAAAATTAAAATAAACTGACAATTTTCTTAATGTTCGTATCCATATACATATAAAGTCGTTCAACTAGTCTGTAGTGTTTCCTTTGGTGTTAGTGTGGGTCTTTTTTTCTATAAGTTAATTATTTGTCGAGAATATTCATAATTTATTTACATACATGTACTCGTCGTGGCGTCATCGTGTACGTGCGCAATCGTTATATACGGTAAGTGTTGTGCTGTCTACAGTGTAGATTTCAGCGCTTTTCAATGCAATTAATTAAGTTGTTAAACTTCTATAAAGATGCAAAATAGGTGTCTGTTAAATTTCTCGTTAAACAAAACATTTTTATTTAATTTTTATTACCATTTCAAATAATTAAATAATGAAAAATATGAATAATAAATTATACTGTATAAGGTTGTAATTATAAAATAAATAAAAAAATCTATTAATTAAAAAAATTAATCCGTTTAAGAACAACTTACTGCAAAACAATAAATTATATTTATATTATATTTACTAATATTAAAAAAGTATTATTGAGTTGCAAAATAAATGTGTTTTTAAAACAAATTTTATTAATAACCATTTATTAATATATTAATGTTTTTTTTTCTTTTCAAATACTGACCTTGTTTTAATAAAATTTTTGCAAATTTTTACACCACCTTGAGCAAAAATGTTCTCATTGTCCTTAACTAATTCCATTACCGTCGTGTGTCAGATTTTTTTTTAACTTTACACAAGGTATATTTTTTCACTTGTTGATTTTTAACTGTTTCAAATAACCTTGAAAACATGTCCAGCAGCAGCCTTTGTCAAAAATAAAAAAAAGGAAATTTGTATAAACAAATTTCTCGATCATCATTATCCTTGTGTAGTTAAAAAGATAATTTTTAAAATCATTATTGCTTAACATGATAAATTAAAGTAAAAGCAATTTACTAAAAATAATGCTGTTTAAATTAAAAAAATAAAGCATGAAACACAAGACTTAGGAAACGAACGTGATTTTTAAGAGTGAGACCAGTTTAAAGATAAAAAGTAAATGGATGAGCAATTCCTAAAATCTTTTAACATTTGGGGTAAAACAAAATTGATTTTCGTCTTGAGGCCACATAAATGGTGTTTTGTATACACTTAGCCTGTGGACAGCTTATGATCAAATACTAACACTCAGGACCAAAGATGCAATCCGACCCAAAATACCGGCGGCAGCTAAAGGCCAGAACTATATTAATTGGAATTTATCTCCATTGTAGAAATGGTCATAATACCAGTAAAGGTTTTGTAATATGGCCTGTAGCAAGTCTTAAAGGTGTTATACTATAAAGCCGGCTTCGCAGATTACAGCTTTTTTGTCAGACAGCATAAAATGGCTCTTGGAAATATGACTGCAATTTTAAATTGTACAAAAATATAATAAAAATCACCCCATTCAAAATACCGTGATTTGTTTTTCATATATTTAGAACAAATATAATTCTTACCTAGTTTCATTATTGGCAAGGTCATTCCATATGTCATGGATGCTGCATTAATAGTATATCTGAATTTGATGTCTCTTCCATTGTTACCAGCAAGTTTTATAAAGACTGACTGGGAGGACACACGACACAACTTTACTCATGGATATAAAGAAGAAATTTACTTAAATTTTTAACTATGTATTTTGAATGGTAGTGAATATGCAAGGTAAAGTTATTATTTTATATAAATTGCATTCACTAGCAAACTAATTATTTTCTAAAAAATAATAATGCAACTTCAACAAAATCAAAGCAAACAAAAGCCAATACCGTTGTACAATTTTGTGTTTTATTTTTTTCGCTTAATTCTTGATTTGTATATTAGTTCAAATTAAGCTTAAGATCTTTTTATTTATCAAATTTAATTATAAATATTTATAATTTATATAAAATTTTGTGTTTTACAAAAAAAAAAATTAAAATTTATGAAAATGTAGATTAGTCTCAAATTTCATATCACACCAATTGACAACATTTTTCATATTCGAAAATTCATAATATAATTTGACATCACATACAAAAATTAATTCTGGGATCTTTCATTTTTTTGGACATTGTTTCATTTTTAAAATGAAAAATGGCGCCAAAAAATCAAACTACTTCCCAAATGGGCCATTTTTCATTTCTAACTATGGGGCCTAAATTCATAGCGCCTAGACACCTGCGTTCGTGCTTAGGAATTTTTTATTTTGTAGTATGTTCGAGGCCGGCTTCGCTGAGGAAAAGGTTTCTGCGTAGCGGCCGTAGGGCAGGCCTAGAGGTTTTCTACTTCATGGTACACAGAATAAAATTACAAAATAATGTTTGCAATATGGAACATCTTTCATAACATAGAATATTTTTGTAAATACAAAAAAAAAATATATATTTTAAAAAGGCACCAGCAATGAAATTTGTAAATACAAAAAACTTTTTGTTATTTTTTTGTAACTTAAATTTTTATTTTCAAAGAATTTTTATATGAAAAATAACAATCTACCAATCTAGAAATTGAATTTCAATTAAAAAAATATTTTTAGTTGCTTAAAAATTTGTGATATTTTCTTCTGTTTATATTTTTAATTACTTAAAAGTTTGTGATAGTTTTTTTGTGTATGGCCGAAACCAGCTTATCTAAGGAAAGGTTTATTGTTAAATGTCTTACGACCTATTTTAGCGTATTGCTCCTTTGTGGAACGTCAGAAGCCGTCTTCGCTAAGACAAGCCTTTTTGTGTAGCGGCCTTCAGTTGGCAAATACCCACGTTGTATCGGTCTTAACCACCATGGGTACTATGATGATTTTGTAGCAAAAAAATTCGATCATAATCCCCAAACTGGAAATGGGTATAATGGGTCATATGACAGAGATGTTGTTGTTGTGCAATAAGCGAATGTTTTAATAGACGAATTTAGAAAATGTATGTAATTATTGTTTTAGTTAAAGTTGAGTGTACATAATGCGTGATTTTTTAAAATCTTTCGGAATTGATTTAAAAAACACATTCAATCTTTATTTGAGTCGTTAGAAAGGTCTATATAATTAATTTAATGTTTAAAGATGATTTCATATGAATGTTGACCGCGGCTGCGGCTCAAATAGTTCAAACGCTGTGTCCAATTTTGCCACACTCCAACATATCGGCCGGTATCTGAAAAATAAATTCTTCAATATTGGCTTCCAGTGCGTCAACCGTTGCGGGTTTGTCCCCATAGACATGAGACTTAACATAGCCATTTTTTCGCGTGCTGTTTGGCATTCTTGTTGAAACCACATGTCAGTTAAGTCCAGCTCCTCAATTTTGGGCAAAAAAAGTTTGTAATCATTGCACAGTAGAGCTCGCCATTCACATTAACGTTTCTGCCTTTGTCGTCTTTGAAAAAGTACGATCCAATGACGCCACTGGCCCATAATACACACCAAACATTGAATTTTTCGGGATGCATTGGCAGTTCTTGCAATGCTTCTGGCTGCTTCTCACGTACCCATTGAGCCAAAAATGAGCTTCGCCATTAAAGACAATTTTTCGATGGAAACACATTTCTCACACAGCACAAATTAAGTTAATATAATTTAATGATTTGCAAGCGTTGTTCGTTTATAATCGATTCAAGACCAAACTGAACATGTTTGACAGTAACATGTTACACGAAAACAGCTGAGCTGCCAAAAACAGTGTTGTCAAAAAGAAAATTGCTGAAAAAAATCACCCGATATATCCTCGTTTGCTTAGGTTGCCAATCCTTGGTGGAGTAAAAATCTAACTGACCCGGAACGAAGATCCGATTGCCGTGAGAGCGCCTGTGACAGGGATAATGGATAATTTATAAGTTCCTGAAACCCTCTGGCAAATGTACTTGCCTGTGGTCTTCAAAGGGTAAACATACAATTTTAAAGTTCTTGGAACACTTTTATTATAAAGTTTAAAATTATTTATAAGTTTTTTTAGAATGTTTTCACAAAAATTCTTAGATAGCTGGTGTAATTTAAAAAAAAATATATTATAATTTCCAAGTAAATCAAAATTAGACATTTCTGGGCTGTCATATTTTTATTATTGATTTTAAGCTAATTTCTTTATAACAATAAATGGCAATTTTCTTGTATAATTCTGACTTCTTATGCACTTTTTGTTATGTAATTTTTTTGTAAATAAAAGAAAATGAATAAATTTGATTTATAAAGGTGTGTATTTTAGTAATTTTCGTTAAGACCAGGATGCAATGTGGCGAGACAAAAATAACTATGTCCAACAATAGCAGCCTGAAACATCCATCTTAATCATATTTTTAATTTAGTTGGTCTTTAAGAATAACATTACTAAACATTTGATATGTAAATTAACAAAGTTTGTTTCTTAAATCTTTAGTTTTGTAGACACATCTTAATGAATATAATCTACATTTATTCCCCTTTTACATTGAAGCAACTGCATAATTAAGCTTATCTATTTAAAAGCAAAAATATACACAAACAATCATTAGTACTTAACAACTTTAACAAAATAAACACAGCAAACAGATATACATTCGTTAAGAGATATAACGAAATATGTTTGTATAAAATTAAACGTTAAACAGAAGTGCAAACAAAGAAATTCACGCATTCACACTAAATATAGCGTAACTGACGATATAGTAGTAGTCGCAATATGTAAAGAATAAAGAATTTATGAAAATAAAAGTGGTAAAGTGGTTTTGTGTCGAAGTGTTATCTCCATTAAAAGACTCATGCCAAAATGGTAAAACAGAAATCAACCACCTTGTTTTATGCAAAATGATAGATAATTGAAATTCAAAATCAACAGACAAGAGGAAACATAATAATGAATATAGAAAAAAAAATGCTGCCATAAACAAAAGAATTATTTATGGCAGCAAATAATAAAACTTACATAAGGGTTCTTTTTCCACACAAACTGCAAACGAAGATATATTTAAGCATTTAATTAAATTAGTAAAAAGAAATGGAAAAAAACACCCTTGAATAAAAATGCAACAGCTGCTAATAATGCCGTCGGTGGTGGTTGCTTGATAAAAATTTGAAAAAATACAGCCATTGTTTTGCCGTAAAGAAATTAGAAGAACGGAAAAACTTTTAATGGAAGGTCTTAAATGTTTAAGTAATCATTGGAAATATTTCCAAAAAAAAAGAGACAGCTTCATATAACCATTCTCATAAAAACCAGTTACAATGCTATAAACAATAAATTCCATAAGGCCAACTAAGGCCTACAATTTTCCCATTTCGAATTTTCGAACTTTTGTGGTAAACACTTAACTATTGCCTTCCTTGTCTAACGTTGCATATTAACAACAAGGGGAAAATTTTGTTGTTGTTTAAGGGGAATTTGTAATTTTATTTAATGGCTGCCTTTTTGTTCGTTTGCTCATTTACTTGTTTGTATTGTTCATCTTTCCTTTTCATACGTTCTTCCCTCTCTAACATTTATGCTTATTTGAGTTTATGATTATGTTGTTTGTGTTGTGTATAATGTTGCGTTGCATGCAATTTAACGTATTGAAAATTAACTTTTCAAAACTAAATTGATTATTATAATTTTTTCTGGGTTTTTTTCTTATTTTTTTAATATATTTATCAACATCATAGTTGGTTGTGTGTAGTGGTTTTTCCTATGTTTGTATTTATTTCAAGTTGTGGTTTTCTCATTTACTCTTAGAGATAGAGTTTTTAAAAGACCATAATTAAAATTGATTTTTAATTCGTGCTTCAAAAAAAAAAAATTAATTAATATATTTATTAAGAAAATGTCTGAAATAATTATATATAGAATATAATAGGTATAAGTGGAATCACTCTTAAAATCTCATCTGATTTTATGGTGCCTCAAACCAGTAGTTCTCCGGTAATCTGGAGTTCAATTTAAAATATGTGCACTGGAGCTTACCCGTTGATAAGGAATTTTTGTCAAAAATATGGTAAAGATGTGAATTAAAAACGGGAAAAGTCTCTTTCAAAATGGCCTCCCCAAACTCCTTTGGCTAAAAACCTGAAATTTAAAACACGTGCTCTTGAATTTAAGCTTGTTCTCTTATAAAGCACATTTTGAAAATTTTGCCATGAACGGATTTAAAATCGGGTTCAAAAAGGAAAAGTAATTTCCAAATGAAACGGTGATCGAGTGGAATTGAAACATTAGACAAGAGAAACTAACTGGAATGGGATGGGAACTAATGGAATAAAAATACTTTATTTAAAGAAAATCCTTAAGCAAAATCGGTATTCTTAATATGTTCCGATAAAGTATAATACTACTCATATATTTTTTTAGAAAGAGAAGCAACACTCTGTAAATTCTTCCTATTTATTAATGTGTTGCTTTCTTCGAAACGGTATATGGGAGTGATGAAAGGGGGTAAAACATGAAGAGCTTCGAATATGACAACACTGTAATAGCACGAGATTATAAATCTTAGAACAGTTGTTGGCCTCCATCTAATGACGAGTTAGAAAAATTGTTGACGTGTACATCTCGCATCGATAAAATTTTAGCAAAAAACATGTGAAACGCAACCTTGTTATGCTTCACAGATTACTAAATATTTATTACTCTAGAGAAAATAATAAGGCGCTGTATTCATGTTATTTCTCTATCTAATAAGAAATTTTACAAAATTAAATATGTCAACAGATATAAAATTGAAAAGCTTTGAAAATTTTGAGTAAAAATTCCATTACCTTTATCATCTATTAAGTCAGCCTGTATAAAGAAGGGTTACCATGAATTTCTCGATGCGAAAACTTCACGCATCTGATACAGAAACGGTATGCTGTTCTGTTATTTTACTTTGGGTGCGGTTAAGTGTGGGAAAAATTAAGGAGAATGTTGCGGTATGTAAGAGAGATAAAAAACTCTTACATACATATATTTATTAATTGATGTTGCCGTTACTGGGGATCGAACATGCAATCCAGGGGATGTCCCTAATAATGTAGTGCATTGTGTTGAAATTAGGAAATTAGTATATGGGAAGAAGGAAAGATAGAGTAGTATTTATAAACATTTGAATTGAATTTGTCTATATTGTAACAGGGAAGACCTCTGCGGGAAATTCATTCTACTGTATGAAAGTTAGTAGAATAAATTTTCAAGCCGACTTTACTATTTTTGTACTGTTTTTTAATAAAAAAAAAACTATTATTTAGTAAACACTTTTTCTTTTTTCATTTTACAAATAACATAATTTTTACAGAATTCTTACGATTTTTTGTTCCTAACTTCAGAAATCATTTTACAAATTTTTTAAAACCGATTTGCTAAAATTATCAAAAAAAAAATTCACTGATTTAAAAAAAAAGTGGATATTGAAGGATATCTTATTTCTAATAATTAAATTTATATTTACAAACTTAAATTGCATTAAAATGCTACACAGGCTGAAAATAGTGAAAATACTTTTCATAACTGACTCATATCCAAAAATAGGACATCCAATTAAAATAATATAGCGCTAACAATCTTTTTAGTTCTAAAAATCAGCCCAATTAAAATTTGACCTTTAAATTCAAAAAATTTATTAAAAATATTTTTCAAAACAAAAATTATCAAATTCAAAATAAATGATAAAATCGTTTATGTTTTAACTATTTTTAAGCCTTTGATAAATAAAAAACTGTTCGATAAAAAATATATATTTATATATTCGAATTCATAAGGCAATTTCAAAAAAAAATGAGCAGAAATTTAATAATATTTTTTTTGTAAATTAAAATTTTGTTATATTATAAAATTCATTGAGTTTACAGCAATTTACTAATTTTTATACTAATTTAATTGAATTAATATTTATATTAATAGTATTTAGTATTTTTTTGCTGATTTTAGCAAACCGATTTAAAATTCGACTTTACAAAAAGTTTACTAAATTTTAGTAGCGGCTACTAACTTTTCTACTAATTTCATTGTACTGCACGTCAGCAGACATATGTTGCTAAGATTAGCAAAGAAATACCGCTGGGCTCAAATTAGCAAAATTTTCCGTAATAACAGCAAAATTTTTTTGGTGAGTGTACAACTTGTATGCATGACAGTCACTGGACAGTCGATAACAAACGGATGTGCTCTACTATATAAGCGAATATTCTGAATAGAAACCCAGGCTCTAGGTATCAGTTTACTAATCTCGGAGAACAAATCCCAAGTGCATCCCCAGAAGCTCTAATGAGTCAATAGAGCAAGATACCTAACTGTCATTAATGAGTGCCGACACTCTCTATGAGTGGAGCAAAGAATGAAATAACGTATTATGAAATTGTTAGGAATACATATCATTATAAGTTATTATTCTGTTTCAGTTTTTAGCCTTTTGAAAATTTTGACTATTAATGTTTCTTGAAACCTGCAAACATAAAATTTTAAAAATAATTAAGGTTTAATAATAGTTAAGGTTTTACTAATCTTATGCTTTTTACCGCGCTTTTATACTAAATACGAATCTGAATATATCAGTTCTTAATGACGTTAGGAAATTCATAATACGATTATTTACTTCTGAAATTTGTAATTTATCTTGAAAGAGCCATTTTTGTATTACTTACTATACAGTTATGACATAATATAATTTGTCTAATTATTAATACACTAAAATGTTTTTTTAATAGTTTATGGATTAATTTATTTGTAATACTAATTAATACAAATGACAACTTTTAAAAACTATTTTTTATTATATGTATATACATTAGTTTGTTTTTATTATTTTAAATCACATCATTATTAACTCACTATTAAATAGTTTCTAGGTTAATGACGCGTAAAATACCTTTAATTAAAAATAACAGCAATCTTCCAATTTTTAATCGATTAAGTTTTTTAGGTTTAATTAATTTTTTTAATTGCAAACAAAAATTACTATTTCACACCCTCACAAAAATTGTATTAATTTTATTCAATACATGTGAAATTTTAATTTATTTTAAATTGCTTTTTAATCATTTTATTTTTTTTTTTTTTTCAATTTATTCATGTATGTTTGAAATAAAAAAAATATATATTTAAAGCTATCGTTAGTTGAATATTTTATCATTATTTTTTAAATAATAGCTAATTAAATGACATGTAGTTTTTTTATAATATTGATTTTTATTTTTCAATAAATAACCACTAACCGCATTAAAATGATTAATGTGTTTTTTGGTTTAGTTTTTTATATATTTTTTTATGTAGAAAATTTTATGAAACTAAAAAAAATATAAACTTAAAATAAAATAGGGGTTTTAATTCTTATAAATATTAGTGTAGCTATTTCATAAAACTATGGTTTGAGACTTACTTGATACTTCAGTAAGCCATATGTTTTCCTTAGAAATCCTACCTTGACTGAAGTCAGCTGTCCGCAAGCCCGGTCCAATCCTCAGTAAAATTCGAACCAAAATCAGAGCGCAGAACAAGCTGATTTTCGGTCGTAAGTGTATGTCCTAA
This sequence comes from Eustalomyia histrio, assembly GCA_949748255.1. Taxonomy (NCBI): domain Eukaryota; kingdom Metazoa; phylum Arthropoda; class Insecta; order Diptera; family Anthomyiidae; genus Eustalomyia; species Eustalomyia histrio. The sequence continues at coordinate 15,527,933 of OX456527.1, forward strand.
TTTAGGAGATGAGTCCGTTGTGAAGAGTATCTTTACTTCCAATTCCTCTTTTTCAATCTAACCTAAACAAGCTTTTTATTAATATGACCTGGCCCACTTTTTATTGACACAGTGTGTTAACAATTTATCTTTTATAAAAAATTTGTTTCATGTGTCCCAGTGCCCATCAATATCCACTTTAGGATCAAATCAAAGATGAATGAGACGAAGTCCATGGCACATCTGTACAATTGGCTAAGACTATCTGCGAACAATTGGATATGAAAAAACTATCGGCAAGATGGGATCCGCGTTTGCTCACAATCTGGTTCAGTAGCTGGTTAAGAGCCTTTCCGATGAATTTCCTCGCCGATACATGAGAAACGAAACAATGTATTTTATCACATGAATTCATCCCATAGAAAGCAAATACTTTGAAATATGCACGTAAGGTTTTGGCAACGGTTTTCTGTGATATGCATGGAATTATCTACATTGACTACTTGGAAAAGAGAACAATTAGCGTATAAATGAAGAAAAAAAAATTGAAAAAAAGTATTCAGTTTCGATGTCAAAAAGACAGGCGCAGAGGTTCGGATTGTTGCCGCACGCTCTTTTTCTCCAGATTTGGCTACCAGGGACTTTTTCTTGTTTCTAAATTTTAAGATATGCCTCGGCGGAAAAAGATTCGATCGTATGAGAAGTTTATCTCTGGAACATAAGCCTATTTTGAAAAATTCCGAAGTCTTACTTTGCGATGAAGTGTACTCCTATCGAGCTAAAAGAAGACTATTTACGTTAAAAAATAAAAAAATAATCATCCCAAAAAAATGTGTAAAAACTTATTGACTTATCTTTGTATACAAATTGAGTTATATTGTATTACACTAAATATTCTGAACTGAAATTGCCTATTAGCTTCCCAGCAAAAACATGGTAATGACAGGTCATTACTGTCTATATTACCCTGTAATGATAGGGAATTACCTTGTACATTACTTGAAAATACAAAATAATGACCTACTGATAATGGATGGAAGAAATACTTCTATGTACATGCAAAATAATGAATTACAGGTAGTTACAAAAATAAGTACCGAATTAGTATTCCTGTTTTTTTAATATTTATTGATTATTTTTTTTGAAAAACTATACATCAAAATAAAAAATTATATGCTGTCAAAAAGTGATTTTGTAAAAATTTAAAGATCTTAAAGGCTTTCTAACGTGAAATAGTATTCCATCTATATAAACTTAAAATTTTGAAGGCAAGAACTAGATATTTTATGTATTCTTTTTATAAATTCCAATACAAATTATCCTTATGAATTTCTTTAAGTAAGAAAATTTTAGTTGAGTAAGGTTCACTATTAATTTACTAAGAGTATTTTGTTACTTTACTAATGTATGCATTTTTGGGCCATCGCGAACAAAAGTAATTAAACCGGTAAATAGGATGGTAACTAGTGAGACCCTTTGTGTGCAACTTACTCTTAATTACTTGGTTATGTCATTTTTGCTGGGTTACTCTCCTCTACCACACATCTAAATTTTATGGGTCTTCCTAAGAAAACTTTCCTAGTTAGTGTGAAAAGCTGCAAAACCACATACTTAGGTAAATTTTAATTAAACCATTTGCTAAAAAAAAATCAACAATTTCCGCGATCCTACTTGTTATTATCCAGTTATGTGTTATGGATAAGTCTAGTTAAAAACACAAACTGTATATTGAATTGCTCAATCGTATAGACTACGATTTCGAGTACCTGATAAATGACTATTAACATTTTATAAGACTATTAGATTGTAAGGCCATTGCCGTCGGATGAGTGTAGAAATAAACATAAATAGATTAGTATCAAAAACAGAAAATTGTGTGGAAATGGCTCTGCAAAATTGAAAGAGCAGATTTTTTAAAATGCTCTTGATTCATAATACCCATAGATATTTTATTTCTTATAAAATTTAACCTGGCCTGGACTACGAAACTACTGTTTTACCTCTTAAGTTATAGAATGAAACAAAAACACGGATCGATTTATATTGTCTCTCAGTATATCGAAATGTCAGCGAAATCGTTTGTCCCAAAATATCCTTCTTCAAAATAATGAAGGGAAAGAACAATTTTGTGATCTGATTTCCAATCAGGAAATAAAATTCTATAAAAATCACTTTATAAAAATCAAATCGAACAAAAATTACTTTTAAAATTCAATGCGAACAATTAATAAAAACTGAACAAAACCTCTCTTATTTACCTTTGACGACCAATGGGATACCTATGTACCATATTGTATCAGCGTCCTGTAAGTAAATGTTTTATTTTATGTTTCTTATAACTTGAAGGAGTGGATCATGTCCCACCAAAATTTTGATCCCCTTTGGCCAATTGCATTAGAGAAAGTATTGTACGTATCAAGAATTATGAAAAAATATCATATATTTGACTGATCGATTTGGCCCTGAACTAATATTAAAACATTTTTAAAATCGCTCAAAAAGTTTTCGACATATCATGAATAATTATTAAATTTTGTTTAATTTTAAAGAAATTTTCATGTTATCTCGAAACTGAGCGATTTAAAGAAAAAAAATTGATTAGAATCGATGCCTCACAAGACATAATTAATTAATTTATTTTTTTTTTTTGGTGCACGTCTTCGGACTGGCTCAAATTTGCATCATGAAAGTTTTGAAATACTCGGCAAAATTATCCGCTAGGGTTTCGTTTAAACCCAGAAAAAGTAAACCCCCATATATGTATATCACTGCCGCCCTGAGGCGCCACCGAATTAGCAAAAAATTATATATTTTAAATATTAAATAAAAAGCTCAAAATCACTTGACTTTGACTTTTCCACTAGACTGGGGATTTTTATCCACACACATATCATTTGTCATCCTACTAAACATATAATATAATTTGTTGAGTTTGATTAAGCAAATATTAAAAATGTATCCTATTGCACCGCTTTTGATCAATATTTATTAATTCGATTTTTAATTTGTTGGAATTCAATATTACTCATACGTACCAGTTATATTTTAACTTATTTATATTACTGGTACGTATGATTAATGTTAATTAAAAATGTTGCACATTCATATGTATAACAAGGTTGTATTCAGAATACTATATCTTCCACATAAAATAGGGTTATTTTATAACACTTAATGAAATTTAAGTTTTTACATTAAACAAGAAAAATAATGATATAAATTATTCGAGTTTCGAGGAAATTTTTCAATAATGTTAAGGATTTTTAAATAATCTAATTAAGTTTTTTCACAAAGTGAGTGAAAATTACTTGTATAATTTAAGAAAAAGCTTCATTATTTATTTGGAAACTAGCTTACAATGAAATCTTTTCAGTAGCTAAATTAATATATGTAATAAAAAAAAATTATATCTCTCATTAAATTTTATGAAAAATTTGCATCAATTTAATGAAATGTTTCTATGGCTTAGATCTAAAGCAGCTTCACTGATTTAATGCAAAAATTTATTATTTATTATGATATTTTTTACAGTGAATTTTCATTTTGTGATATGATTTTTAATGTTTTCCATTCATTCCATTTGATTCCATTTATTTTGCTTGAAAATTTAAATTATTTCTCTTAATTAATAATAAACATCTTAAAATTGACATGATAGTTAACAAAATAAAATTGAGTGAAAAATCAAACAAACAAATTTTCACATTTACACAGATTTTCAAATAAAATCATCAACATTTATTATTTCAGCGTTGATTACTTTGACAAGTCTATGCATAATCAACTGCCAACACACAGAGAGAATAAAAACCCCACCTTTTTATGTTAGATGAAAAAAAAATCACTGAAAATTAACTTAAGAGTATCACAAGTAATCTTATGACAAAGTAACAATAACATTATTTACTTAAAAAATAAGCAATAATATAAATGTATAAATGAAAGAAAGAGACTTTGAGAAAGAGAGCGAGAGTTAAATTAAGTTTTCTTGGTTAATAGAGAAAAAGCTAACAGTATAATTGAGTTGTTGGTTGACACATGTAGATTAAGTGAAAAAAATGCTCATGCAAAGACAAAAAGGGGAATTCTATAATAATCGTAACATTAAAGCGTACTCTTTCTAAAATAACGAGTTAAGGCTAAGGACAAAAGAGTACAAATAGTGCTGGTAAACATATAAACTCCTCCCTTTAAAGTATTCGGGCTGACTTTGTCACTCTTGGGGGTTATTAGCAGAGAGAAAGAGTCAATTATATTTTGCTAATGATGAAGTCTTTAGCTGGGAGTTAAGAGAAATGTCATTTTTCTTTTAATAAAGTTATAAACTATTTTAACAAGCCCTTGTTTTTTGTTGTTGGTATTATATGTAAGAGAGTATGTGTGAGTGTTCAAGAGGAGTTTTACATGGTGGTTAAAGTTGGCTTTTGTGGATTTTTATTGTTGGTTGAGTGAATGTAAAGTACTTGCGCCTTACATTATTTGTTAGTTATTTATTTAACCAAAAGTCGTCGTTGTTTGAGCTGCTAAACATCAACGTTAGCAAAACGTCTGTCAGATTACAGGTGACATCTGTAAGTGTCACACACAACTAGCTCTAATAAGCGGACTAAAAATTCAATTTAAAAACAGAAAAAAAAATTCCAGCATCTTAACCTAAATTTTATTTAACAAACTAACAAAAAATTTTTGTTTGTCGAACAAAAGTCAATCAAGAAAATAATCGTGAATATTACAGAAAATTCAACGGAACTACCCTCTCTTTTCCACATATAATTATCACATCATACTCTCTTTGTCTTATATGCTCTTTTTGGTTAGAGGAGAACATCATCAAAATTTTAACAGTAAAATATAGACAAAAACAGAAGAGTATTTGTTTGTGTGTTTTTCGAGTTTACGGCTTCACTTGGTAAAGACGTTAAGCAACTGTGATTAGTTAATTTACTCGTTGACTTCAATGTGAGCGGACGTGTGTGTATAAAAGAAGCTACAAGAAAATTGCAAATAAAATATTATAAATTGAAAATAAGAAGAAGATAAAAAAAATACACAGAATAAACGTAAAATTTCGATAAATAAAATTTTGTAAAGAAAAAAAAAAAGATTGTGAAAACCAAAGTTTATGATAAAAATAAAAAATTAAATGTACTAAAAACGTTAGAAACCCAAAAAGTGTTTAAACTTTAATAAGTGTTTTCCAAAAAAAAAAACAACAAACAATTCTAAATAGTTTAACCACAAATGGCCTTAGAGGATCGTTGTAGTCCCCAATCAGCACCATCACCGCCAGGCTTACCTCAATCTCCTACAAATCAAGCAAATTTCCTAATTACTTCTCCCACTTCCCCAACACTCTTGGATATGAGTTTAACACAAACGGAATCTTCAACACCCACAGCCACCATGTTGCCTCATACGGTGGCTTCGTTGTATCAACAACAACAATTACAACACTTACAACAGTTACATCATCTACAACAATTACATCAACAACAATTGGCCGCTGGTGTATTCCAACATCCCGGCTATGATTTATCAGCACAGGCTAGATTAAGCGTATCACCGGGTGGTCATTCTACCTCCTCGACACCTGCCTCTACTATGACCATTAAAGAAGAAGAAAGTGATTCTATAATGGGTGACAGTTTTAATGGTGACCATGAACAGTCGGCTTTACACTGTGGTAATGTTACCGAAGATGAAGATGAGGGTGATATAGATGTTGATGTGGATGAGGATGAAGAAGATCATGAACAACGTACACCACCGCCGGCTCATCAACAATCTAGTAAACCTACTTTAGCTTTTTCTATATCTAATATACTCAGTGATCGTATTGGTACAGTGGGTCAACAGTCTCAACATAAAGAGGAAACAAATACCAAACATCCGCTTTATCCTAATGGACATGCTTCTAGCATCTACCGGCCTTTTGATCAAAGTCGAGCTGCTACTGCTACACCGTCAGCTTTTACCCGCGTAGATTTATTGGAATTAAGCCGGCAACAGCAAGCTGCTGCAGCGGCTGCTACGGCGGCCATGATGTTGGAACGCGCTAATATTCTTAATTGTTTCAATCCAGCTGCTTATCCTAGAATACATGAAGAAATTTTACAAAGTCGTATGCGCAGATCTGGTATTTTACCGACACATCAACAACAGCAACAACAACAACACCAAACAGATCACCATACAAAAGCTATGGATAATTTACTAACCTCACCTTCCTTATCGTCATCATCATCATCCGCCTCACAATCAGCTTTAGGTTCTCTATGTAAAACTGTTTCCCAAATAGGACAAACACCCGCCTCACCTCCCATTTCCACCACACCCTCCTGTTCATCACAAGCTAGTATATCCTCACCACCTCCTTCACTACCTAACAATTCAACGGGCTCTTCATGTGCTTCTTCATCAAATTCATCTTTGAACTCCTCCCCCACTAGCCGTAAAAATACCAGTCCTCAGCCCATACCACCACCGTCGGCTATTAGTAGAGATTCGGGTATGGAATCATCAGATGATACTAAATCCGAAACCGGTTCTACTACCAACTCGGAAACGGGTAAAAATGAAATGTGGCCAGCTTGGGTATTTTGTACCCGTTACAGTGATCGTCCAAGTTCGGGTAAGCTGAATATGAAATTTTGTTTTATATTACATAAATTAGGGAAAGTATAGGAATTCAAACAACATTGCACTCTCATAAAAATTTTAATGATTTTTTGAGTAATGCATAAAAGTACAATTTCTTTTTTTAGAAAATCTGTTAGGCTAGATAAAATCATTGTCCGATTTTAGCTGATATCAGTAAAGTTTGTCCATGAACTTATATGAAACAGTGTACCGAATTTCACCAAAATTTCTTTGTATTTGCGATCTGTTTTAATAAACATAAAATCCCACTTGGAGGTTAATTTTTGGGGGCACGATGTCTTAACATGGATTGATTCCAACCAAACTCAATAGAGGTCGTCTTTTAACTGATATAAGTTCATTAAAATATCCCCCGTAGAGTGTAAAAAATACCGAAACGGACAGAGCTCGCTAAATCGTTTCTGAAAGTGATTCTAAGTAGATTGGTATACTGAAATGTGGATATATGACCGATAGTTTTATAAAACATTTGGAATTTAATATAAATACTATTTATTTTCGCACAAAATAAAATTTGGTTAAATAAATATGAGTTCAACTAAATGAAATTCTTGAAAATTTTTAACCAAACTTTTTCATTGAATAAAAATTTCATTTAAAAATTGTGTGTTCAATGACTGCATTCCAGCAATTGACTGAATTCCATCAAAACTTTATCGATTTTTTATAAACATTTGAAAATAATTTTCTCAGTGTACACAACACTGTCCAAGTTGGAATAAAATTTGTGTTACGAAATTAATTTTATTAAACTTTACAAAGTTGTATTTTAATATTTTTAGTAACGTAATTTTTTAAGAACTTAAAAATTATAACTAATTTTTTACAAAACGTTTACAAAATTGTATGAAAGAAATTTTAACATTCGTAGTACAATATTTATTTATATAATTTTTTTAAACGTATAGTTTTATAAAAAAGTTGTTATAAAATTTAAATTTATAGCAAGAAAAAAGCGTGGAAGTTGGTTTAACCGATTTTTTTCTTAACCCGATTTTCATTGAGAATTTTTTAATTCAGCAGAATATGGGATAAGCCATAACTTTCCAGATAAAATTTGGGAAGCATTAAGCAAAAAATGTTTGCATATGATTTTTAATATAGGCTTTACCCAAGTAACATATTTTATAAAAATTATGTAAAAACTAGGATAAATTAACAAGTTTTTTCATAAGGACTTGGTAAATGTTTCTAAGTTTTTGCATAATTTATATAAAAAAATTAAGTAAAGTCAACCAATTTTTGGGAAAACATATTTTTGCGACATAAAACGGGCTAGTTAGATTTCAAAAGCTCTTAATGTCAAATTTTTATAAGAAAAATTTAAAATGTTTTGCTAAGTTTTTGCAAAAATGCAAACTCGAATACTTTCATCTAAATTATACAAAAGCTTAGGTGATCATAGTAAAAAGCAAAGATAACAAACGAATAACGTTTACTTTATAAACAACAGCAAAAGTTGCTTCATATGTTAAGGTTTCTGAAAAATAACGGTTTTCAATTGCACAGGATTTTTAATCGGTTACACTTTAATATCAATTTTATTTGCTATTCTTATTATAGCTCCACATATTGTATATTGGTACGATATAGGTTAAACTTTAATGGGAGTAATATTATCAGTTAGTGTTATGATTTTCGGAGATGACGGCAAAACTGGTTTCAATCGGTCCGTGGTAAATATTTATTTTTTATCCGCTAATAGGGTTATGACGTTGTCTTTTTTAAGAGTTATTATGCAAAATACAATTAAAAAATAATTGTATTAAAAAAAGTCTTGAAAAAGTTTTGAAAAAGTTCAGGAAAGCTTAAGATTTTAGTATTTTCTTACAAAAACAATTAATTAATTTTGTACAATACTTCTTGAAGTTTTCCTTGCAGATTAGAATGCGGTCGAATTTTCTAGCAAATTCAAAGACTTTTGGCTCTACAAAAATTTCGAAACTAAAAATTGTGTAATACAAATTTTGAAAAATCCTTAAAATCCTTCAAAAGTTGTCATTTAATCCTTAAGGTCATTTAGCATATTAATAAAAAAAATCCATAAATTTTATTGTCCATTTACAAAAAGGACACCCAGATAGCAGCAGCGGCAAAATCCTTTTAAAATTTGTTTAAACTCTATCCTGCTGTGTGTCAAGAACATAAAGTGTAATATTTAGCCGGCTGTAAATGTTTGATGTGACTAAAAGTCACATACACACATGTGAAGTCTCAAAAAACTACATTATCTTAACACAAAATGACAAAATATTACCCAAAATACAAAAAACTACTTACAAAAACAATGTTTTTGAGCTGATCTAGTAAAACAAAACAACGAAAGAGAAAAGATTTTAGAAAAAAGATTTAACTAGGAATTTATATATGATTTCTATTTGGGTTAAATAACTAAAAAGCAAGTGTTGAATGATATGGGGGAAAATGTTTTAGTTTTTTTTTTTAAGACACGTGCTTTAAAAGGATTAGAGAAATGTTTGTTGAAAATTTATGTGTGATTTTAATTTTTTTTAGAGATTTTTAAGTGGATTTTTATGAGTTTTAATGGTTTTTTAATTGTTAGAAATTGAAAGATTTATATTAAATAAATGAAATGTTAAAGGCCAAGATGATTTATGTTAAAAAAATTCAAAGAGATAATTTCTAAAATAAACTTTAACATTTAAAATGTCTTATATATAATTTATATAGAAAATATAATTAACACTTTGCTTTTAAAAGTTTGTTTAAATTACAAATGCAAATGCTACATTTAAAATCTAGATAACTTAAAGTATTATTAAAACATTTTCCCAAAGCTTTGCAACTTTTCAAAGCTATAATTATAGCTTTTTTAAGAAACACTTAAATTAATATAAATACAGGAAGTTAAAGATAAATAGAACTACATACATATAAGAATTTTAAATTCATATAAAAAGTTCTGCACACCTGTTTTTTATAGATTTTTTTTTGTTTTAAATATATAATAAAATAATTTAATTTTTTATTTTATTTTAATGTGTATATTCTTTCTAATTATATATAATTAATTAACTTGAAAAAAATATCATCATCATAAAATTGTTTATTTAAGTTATTCATTCATATGTGACAGCTGTCTTTATTTTCTATGATGTCGGCTTTTAAGTTTTGTTTTTCAATTAATTGTTTAAGCAAAAAAGATATAAAAAATGTTGTATTCTTAATAAAATAATCATTATTTATTTTTATTAATATGCATTGTTTATTACTCAAATGACTGACATTTTGTTTGAAGCTCATTAATATGTTTAACATGTCGTTTTAAAGTTTTTGTTTGAATAGGAGTATTATGCAGAGTAGTAGAAAAATATGTTTGAAGAGTTAGAAATATTTTAAGAATTTTATAGAATTTTTAAAAATACTAAAACCTTGACAAATTGTGCTTATGTATTAATATTTTGTTTTTTTTTTACTATTTTTTAGGCCCCCGTTATAGACGTCCTAAACAACCAAAAGATCCAAAATGTACATCTGATGAAAAACGACCTCGTACGGCATTTTCCAGTGAACAATTGGTCAGATTAAAAGTAAGTAGTTAACATATGAAACAAATAAATTTATTTACAAAATTATAAAATGAGATGAAGACAAGATCCTGGCACAATTTAAAACAATACGGCATCTTTTTACAAAAAACCTAACTCAAAAAATTTCTTAAAGCTTAAAGGAATTAAAAAGCATTAAAAAACAATTCTATTGCGATTTTACTGATTTAAAGCGTGTTTATATCAATTTGATAGTAAATACTTTGACTTGACAGTTACAAGTTTAAATTTGTCAGCTAAAATACCCAAAGCGACACAACAACACTTCGCAAAAAATAAGGTGACGCTGCACTGTGGCTTAAGAATTTAATTCGTTGACCAAAAATTATATATTTTGTTCTCACCGATTTCCAAAATTTTAACCCCATTTAATAGTAATTATATAAAAACTAAGGAAGCCAAAAAATAGGTCTAAATATTGGGAATTGTGGGCGTGGCATGATGTAAAGCACAAATGTTTTATATGATTTTATGTTTGATCAGAAAAAAATTATCATTCCTAGAAAACTATTATCGATAATGGGCTGCGCTCTTTCTTGCTGGGTTGGTAGAATTGTAGCCTTAATATTTGAGGTGTTATGATATATTTTTAAACTTCTAAATTTTTGATAGATTTCAATTTAAGAGAAATAGAATTTTTGAAGGTATCAAAAAAACTAAACAACATAGAGAAAGGTGAAAGTATCCTCTTTAACCCAGTATACAATTTTAATTTAATTTTAAGCAAATTACTCAAACTTTAATTTTAAGAAAATTACTTAAAAATTGTTTTTCAAATGACGCACAGTGTCGTTTTTCGTTGCCCACTCTGTAACTTATGAACCGATTGAGGATCTTAGTAAATTTTCTTTAGTTGACTAATAATTCTTTGAACTTTTCTCCAGTTTGAATATCACCCAAATCAGTTATTGAGGAATTCCAGGTCAAAGTTGAGTCATGACTGCTGGAAAACTACTACTAGACCTGATTCCAGGAGAATCTTTTCTAATTTGGAATAATGTAATCGGTTGCTTTTCGGATAATTTTAAACAAAATTAACCCAACGAAAAACGATTCTGTGATACTGAGCGCCGATAGCGAGATTAAAAAAAATTAATATGTCGGCGTCAGCAAAATATTTATAAACGGAGCTAAAATATTTTCACAGCGGCGTCCTTAAATTTAGTTTAACGGTATATTGAACTAATTAGGTTAGGTTGAAAAAAAGAATCTGGAGGAAGTTACTTTTCACAATCGAGAAATATCTAAAAAATTTTATATATACTTAAGCCTGAAAGTCGGCTTGTTGTAATCTGTCATGTAGGTTCAAATTTTACTGAGGATCGTACCACTCTATTATCTGCTACACTTACCATTTTGCTAAATATTTGCAGACTAAAAAAATGAAAAAAAAAAATAAAGTAATTTAAAAAGTTCTTTTTGTATATGTTTTGAATGCGTTTCAGAGAGCAGTATTCTACAATGTTTTTGGAAATACATTGAAAGCTCTACTAACAAATTTATTTATTCCTTCTTGGAACTTGATAAAAAACATAATTATTCAGTAGGCGGATATCTTCCGTAACCGAAAAAAATCAGCCCAATGGTGGGTATCTGCTTGCGGGAGCCTTTACTGTATTTATGTTCATTTAAACAGCCTGTTATGTTAATTTAAATTTAACTGAAATAAAATTTTGTAAATATAATAGTTTTTGGTCTACCCAGTATTAAGTATGTATAAGATTACGAAATTATTCTTAAATCTACAAAAAAATTTAGTAAAAAAAAAACTAAATTTAGCGCCCCGGTAGGCTAGTTGGTAGCGTGCTAGCTTATCAGTGCGGGGGTCGTGGGTTCGATTCCCACCAGAGGCTCTGGTCTGTTTTCGCTACAACGATCTAAAAGCCTTCGTTGCTAGTGCTCGGTTAGGGTATTAAGATATAATTTGTAATTTAAAATGAACTTCTTTACGTTTATTTTAGTTTTAAATTTTTTTCATATTTGTTTGCATGGATTATTATCAGTATTTGCACAGACGGACATCGCTGCATTAAGAAAGCGTTTTTAAATCGATCAATATATTGATCCAGTATTTTTTGCTAGTTACAAAACTTCAGCACAAACTCAATGCACCCCATTGCACATAGTGGTGTGGAGTATAAAAAAAGTTAACACATGTTTTTCTGTCAAAATTAGTCCTTTTAAATTTTTTTGTCACAACTTTGGAATACATCGGCAGACTTTGCTGATTTTCACTACTAAATAGCACAGTAAAATAGCAAAAGAAATTAATAAAAATTTAGCTTTTTCGCTTATTTAATTAAGGTACAATTGTGATTTTAATACACCCTCAGCTAGATAACGCTTAATTGATTAATTTTAAATAACGGAAAGACGAACATATGTTAAAAACTTACACCAGTGTAAACAATTTAAATTTAGTTTTACATATAATAAACTATAAGTATTTAAATATTCAACTTAAGAATTTCATTCAATATGGTTTATAAACAAAACAGTAATTAACAGACTTTCTAAATATGTCCTTTTTATAAAATATTTGCATTAAAAACAAATTAAGGACAGGAAAAGACATACATTTTTTTTATAACTTTTTCTAATTATACAAAATGTTTAATATCCTGTAAGAAAAACCTTGAAGCCATATGTAATTTTTGTCTAAAATTTTAATTTTATGCGCCACAGTTTTACTTTAGTGAAAACCTCTTAATAGAAATAAACAAAACTAGTTTTAGTTCTTTTTTATTTGTAGTCCTTTTCTAATTAACCTTTATTTTATATGTATTCAATATTTTGACTTAACTATAACGAATTGAAAATTTATGAGTTTTCTTTAGATTTTATTTTTTTCTTTTTTAAATATTTTCAAAATATTTATACCAAATTTTTCTACACTACCTAGGGTGTCCTTTTTTTTTTGGGTAACTATTATATAGTTGTTGTTGTTAATTTGTTGTCCTGCTAACAATTTAAAACCACAACTAAACGCCTTTAAGTTTTCTTCTTTTTTTCTGAAATAAATAAAGAAAAACTAGAATTTCTTTAACTACTTGTTTTGAAATTAGTTATGGTCTTGTCTTAAAAACCACCTTAAATAATTGATTTTCAAACTAATTTATGAATTTCCTTTTGTTTTCTTTTCAGCGTGAATTTAATGAAAATCGTTACCTAACTGAAAGAAGACGGCAACAATTAAGTTCTGAATTGGGTTTAAATGAGGCTCAAATAAAAATTTGGTTTCAAAATAAAAGGGCCAAAATAAAGAAATCTTCCGGTTCGAAAAATCCTCTCGCCTTGCAACTAATGGCCCAGGGTTTGTACAATCATACAACGGTACCTTTAACCAAGGAAGAAGAGGAACTGGAAATGAGAATGAACGGTCAAATACCATAAATTAAAGAAACCCAAAAAATATCTTAACTCTTCTCTAAATAGTGCAATATTTGTAAAAATTTAACTAAAACTACGTTTTTTTTCTAACTTTAAAACACTAACTAAATAATTTTTAAACCATTATTATGTGATATTATTGTAAAATTAACAAAACTTCTTGTAAAAAATTATAAATATTTAAAATTGTCTCTTAATAAAAATTACTTAAACTAATTTAATCTTTAATTGTATATAAACAACTTTCCTATTTATCTTAAATGAATTTATGTAAATTATTTTATTTAATCTATTGTAAATTATTGTAATTATTTTATTTGTAATAAGAGCATCTGATAAGAAACAAGTATTATTTTTCAAATTATTATTTATTTTAATTTCATCTTTTTTTTTTTGTTTTGTTCTCTCTGTAGTTTTGCCAACACTTTAAGTAAATTAATCTTTTTCTTTATGGCTTTTTATTTTTTTGTTTAATAAATTTATTATTGCTATTATTACTTGTATCACATTATTTAGTGATAATAATATTATTAAAAAAAAACTGCAAAAAAATAACAAAGTTAATATTATTGTATTTATTTTCAAATGTATTGTAATTATATAGTTTTTCATTATATTATATTAAATTATACAAATTGTAAATTGTATGTAATTGAAATTTTAATAAAGATGTCTTTTTTTGTTATTATTAATAAGATTTTTAGTATTTAAGTTTAAAAAAAAGAATAAGAAAAATCTTAATGAAAAATTAAATTAAATAATAAAATATTTAAATACCAAATATTAAATGAAACGAGTTTTTTTAATAAGTTTTTAAAAATCCTATGCTAGACTTATCTCTGCAGAATGATAAAAAAAATTAATGCTTCTAACATTTAACCAATTTTGGGATTGTCAGAGATCCATTCGAAATCTAGAATCATTCATCCTTTGGAAATATTCTAAAATTATTTGCCTTAAAACGCTGTCTAGTAGATTTTTTTTTTCATTATTTCAAATACATACTAATCTTCTAGTTTCTGCTGGATTTTTTTTTTTGTCCTGAAAATCTCTTTTTGGACTCAATATTTTTTAACTCTTGTAAGGAAACTTATAAACACATATTTCTGATATTGTGTATGCTGTATTTGTAAGCATGCGTGAGCAGCAAGTTATTTATATTTTTATCTCATTTGTCGAGCTGTAATCTGGGGCCCAGGTTCGATTCCCCCCGCAGTAGCACATTTTTATTTGAAACAAATGTAATAATAAAATATTTTTATTAATAAATTTTTAAAAATCTATTTTTAGACTCATTTTTTTTTTTTTTGTAAATGCTGGTTACCATATAAGTAAGCACAGTTTGTTATTTGCGAGAAATTGCCACATAAATGTAATAAGAAATGCAATAATTATAACCACATATTTATCTGACAATGATGTTCTACGCTGGATTTCATCTGATCGCATTTCCAAGTTGTGACTTCAAAATTATTTTCAAATGATATTTTTATTGTACTCTATACAACTACGTGGTCGGTATATAATGACATTGTATTGATGTATGTAAATACAAGAATATCGGACTTACACTCAAAAAAAATAAGAAAGGGGTTGTATATCATGTATACTAATTTTCTCCAATTCTTTTTTGCAGAAATTGTATTTTCAGCAAAAATTTTAATTATATTGTTTCAACAATAAGCTAACTTTGACCTAATTTTTTACTAATTTATTTTTCTAACAAGAGTGTGCTGATCAACATATTTATAGTGAGGACAACAATCAGAAAGACAAGAGGAAGATGTCGCAGTTTGCCTAAGTGTAGTACAGGCAAAAAATAATACTAAAAATACAACTTTTCCAAGACAAAAAAAAAAAAAAACAACAACCGTGAAAGATTTTTGTATCTATCACAAAAGGATGCCAAAAATTAGTGTAGCTGGAAAATGTGAATACTTATAGAAAAAATATAATATTCACCCTTATTCTAGTTGTCGTTATCAATGTCGTCGTCGTTTTTGAGTCAACATCACTTTGCTTCGACGTCGACATCACTTCGACACCAAATTGGTATTCTAAAACAGTGTTGTAACGACGTCGACAGTTTACCGATTTAAACAGAAACACATCTCTAAAAATTGAGTCGGCAGATTTATTTTGTTTATTATTTTTGCGAAAAAATGTTTTGTATGTGTAATCTAAATTCTGATACCAGTGATGAAGAAAATAAAGAAAATCTAGTATTGGAAAGAAGGTTTCTCATACAGTTGGATTTCTGTCTGATAACAAGTGAGTAGCAAAATCAAAGTCTGTTACTTTAAAGAATGTTAATCTTCTAATTTTTTTAAAAGGTTGGAAAGTTACTTTCGGCTTAATAAAACAGCCTTCAAAGATGTGCTGGAAACAATAGCACCTAATTTGACAACCGGAATCAAGTCCACATTTATTTCCAAAACAATAAAGTTGGCAGCTACATTAAGATTTTTAGTTCAGGGGTCGTACCAGCTCAGTGTTGGAAACGACTTTAACTTAGGGTTCAGCTGTTTCTGAAACTGTAGAAGATTTGCTACAGCTTCCTCCAGCGGGCTCAACATAAATTGCTTGAATCTTCCGCCACCTGTAGCATTACACTCGGCTTTATTGGCTACCATTTTCTTTTTAACTTTAAATTTTAAGTCTCGCCTAACCTATAAATAAATTTTGTTATATTTTTATAATCCACTTTATATGATCATGCTTTCTTTACCTTCTGCCATCCATCTCACATTATTCTCGGTGGGCCAAGTGCATTTAATAAATTTGATATTTCTTCCCATTTTTTCATTTTTTTTCAGTCATTACTTTTCCTCAAGTCGTTACTAAAAATTGTGTCGACAAAATCAGAGTCGTTTCAAGACAATATCGCCGTCACATTTTCTTACAGAATACCAAATACTTGTCGACAGTTATCAATTATTTTCGATAACGACAACGGGAATACCAATTTCAAAAAAAAATCCCAAGACGACATTGTCTTGTGTCGACGACGACAACTAGAATATGGGGGATTGTGTTAAATTATACACAAAATAAAAGATTTAGATTAAATAAACATAAAAATGAATTGTGTATATACAGTTTAGCGCAAGTAAAACTAATGTGCAGCATGTAAGTAATTGGAATAATTTTGTTATATCCTCCACCATATATGATGAGGGTATATCGTATATCAGTTTGTTATTCCGTTTATAATATGTCGAAATATAGGTCTAAGACTCCATAAAGTATAAATATTCGTGATCTTTATGCAATTCAAAGTCGATTTAGCGATATTCTGTCTATCTGTTGGAATGGCGATCGAGGCGCAAGGGGGGTGCTCATTTTTAAACAGATTAGTGGACATCCTCCCGAGAAGTTTGGTATTGAAAGTAAGTAAAATTTCCATACATTTAGTACAATTTCATAGTAGTGACTAGCAAGTTAAATATTTTCACTTGGTTTTTCAACAGTTGCTTAGAATTAAATAAAA
This sequence comes from Eustalomyia histrio, assembly GCA_949748255.1. Lineage (NCBI taxonomy): Eukaryota > Metazoa > Arthropoda > Insecta > Diptera > Anthomyiidae > Eustalomyia > Eustalomyia histrio. Next base: position 15,545,021 of record OX456527.1, read on the forward strand.
TTTTATATTCAGTCAAAACATTTTTTTTAAACCACTTAAACTTTTTTCCCTTCCAAATTTTTTTTCACCTCAAATTTTTTTTCCATCACAACATTTGTTTTCACATCCAAATAAGTTTTTCAGCTCACAAAATTTTTTTCTCCTTTATAATTTAACTTATAAAATTTTTAACATTATTTGTATCAAAAGCAGTAGAGAGCACTTTTGTAGGATGTTGGTGGAGGGTATTCAAAGATTCGGCACAGCCGAATTTAAGCAATTTTTAACTTTATTTATTTATTTTTTATTTTATTTTATTTATAATTATTTTTATATATTTTTTGATTTTCAATTAAATCATGTCGACAATAAGGAAGTCTGGATATTTTTATATTTTACAAAGTGTTGTAAATTATTTTCAGAATCATAGAAAAAATACAATTTCTCGATTTAATTTTTCAGCAAATAAATTAACAAAAAATATAATTTTTCTACAAATTTTTTGAATGAACTAATATTAAGCAAGGAATTTTATTGGTTTAGCAATGATTTTTTTTTTATTAATAATCGGCTAGTTTTTTTTTTTTTTTTTTGCTAAAAATGAACTCGTTGATTTTGCTTACAATAGCAATTTTTCTGCAACCTGACTTAAATTTTGCTGATTTACTAACTTTATTTTTTGAGTGTACAATACAAATCGACTCAGAATCACTTCTCGATTCAATTTAGGTATGTCAGTCCATCCGTGTGTCCATGCAAGTTTTGTAATCAAACTACGTGTTCCAAATATAAAAATATTTGTAAGGGATCGGGTGCACTCAGAATATTATGTTGTTTATTGTTTGCAGTTTAACAAAAAAAGTTGTCAGTTCATTTAAAAATAAAGGAATATGCATTTATTTTACAAAGAAATATTTATTTTTAATTTTATATACATTTTTTCAAAATGATTTACAGCCGTTTACCGATTTTTTTCAGTTTCCTCAATTTTTTTCATTTGTTTGAAAAATTTACCCACAAAAATGAAATAATAAAATATGTGTAGCTGTTTGAATATTTTTAAATAATTATTTAGTTTATATTATTGCATTATAATTCTCATTTTCTTTTTTATAAAATATTTTGTTTAAATAGATTCTATTAAATGTAAAAAATATAAGAGTTTAAAGCTAAAAATTTGAAAAATGTTGAATTCGAAAGTAAAATGTAAAAAAATTTAACTAGATTTATAGTTGTGTTTAACTATATTTGTAGTTGGTTTTAGCTATGTTATTTTTTACCAATTTTTTTTTTTTGTAAAATTTTATACATATTTTTTTGTGAGTTGGTTTAAAAAATTATTAGAAATCCAACAATAATCTGCTAAAAGATATGTAACATAATTTATCCCCAAATGTAATATATCTCTAAATCTTAATAACACTTTATTTACCATATAGTTTTCTTGAAATATTTAGCGTAAAATTTAAATTTTCTTACTAAAACTCAATAACATGGCATAACTAAATCGTTATTTAATGCATGAAAATCAAAAATTATTGCTAATTGCATAAGTCATTTTAGCATTTTTGGCAATTAATTTGAAATTGAAAATAAAAAAATAATCTACAAACAAAATCAAATGGAAATTAAATGTAAAATACACATATTTATATAAGACGCCACTACTGTGTTTAACGTCCAAATCATATGATATATAATGGATTTTGTTTTTTTTTCTATGCTTTGCTTCGCGACTAAAGACCATAAACAAACCAAAAATTAAAAAGTGTTAACGCCTAATAAATCATTTGAAATATGTGCAAATGCATCAATTTAAAGCAAATTTTTTCTAACACACCAACTTTACAATGGGTGAACGTTGGGAGCGAGTGAGTGTATGAATGAGTGAGTGACTGACTGACTGACTAAAACCATAAATAGTATTTTCTGCTTCTGCTGTTGATTTTGATTTAATTTCATTTTGTAGATAATTTCCGTATAAATACTTTGTACAAGAAATGGATTAAAGCCAAAAATATATACCAATTAGCGAAATTGTTTATATGTCAGCAAAATGAAAAACGCAAAAAAAAGAAGAAAATAAATGAAGAAACTGCCAATTTATACAAGACATTTAAAAATCTGAAAAAACTGCATTTTTTTTCTTAATGCATACGATATAAAAAATTGATTTAAATTAGTGTTAACATTTAACAGTGGTGTCAATGATTTGGAATTTGAAATTAATTAAAGCAAAAATTTCGTTTATATTAATTTTTCATTCTGTTGGTATTGCATTGATATACATATACCCCTAAGATCCATGCTATAAAGCATATAAATATATTTATGATGCCTTTCGTTTAGTACGAATAGCTATGGGATCGGTCCACAAATAAACCCATTTAAGCGTTTAAAGCAATAATAAATACGAAAATGGAACAACAATTTCTGGGGGCTACTTCTTTAGTCCCAAGAAACGAAAGAAACATCTAAGCCAATTAAGCCATGTTTTTCTGTCTGTCCATTTAAATTTACTCAGATTATTATCCTCACAAAGCAGTTGGGTATTTCAAAATCGGTTTAGCGGTAAAAAAAATGGATAGAAACAAAAATGAGAAGGTTCCTCCAAATTTGATAAAAGATTTTGTTATATTTCTCCACCAGGCGCCTAGAGATGAATAATATTTTATTTACACAAAAAAAAATGTTCACCACAAAAACAGAAAGCTACAAAGGTCTTCAATTAATCTCCTGTCTTTTCTGTTTAAAACACTGAATTAGCCTCGATGCACACAAACGACTACAACTTCAAGGGCTGTTCAAGGGCAACTGTGCTTCTCGAGGTTGTACACAGAGAAAAAGAGTCATCGTTCCAACCGAATTTCTTGTCAACTGAATATTTTGGTTGCATCAACCGAATTATTTAGTTGTCACAACCAAATGTTTTCCTGATACAATTGATATATTTGGTTTCTACCAAAATTCTGTTGCATTAATAAAATTTTGGTTGCGACAAACAAATATGTCGGTGACCCCAACCAAACCATTCTTTTGGCAAGAAATCCGGTTGTTACAACGAATCTGTTTCCTTCGTGTACCTTGGCTGCTTTCTTAGATTAATAAGGAGCTTTTAACAATGTCAGAACTGTTTCAATACACACAGAGAATACATAATCGGAATTTGTAGACACTCGAATGTTTCGGTTGTGGTATCCGAATATTTAAAAACAGAAAACCAATTGAGATATGAGTAATTTGTAGCGAATATAGCAGTTTCAGGGCTGCGAACACAAACTCTCCGAACATGCTAAATATTTGGCATTGTCTTAGACTTCAAATTAAGATTCCTCCTTAAGATGGGGGTTTAGTTTAAAAATGGTGTTGTACATCGACAAATACCAAGCCGGTGGCTACGGTGGTTACGGTCAGGGTTCAGCGCTCGGCTTGTATTGGGTGCAATAAATAACTTCCCCTCAAAAGCTCCTAATGTTATGATTCATATTATTCCAATTGATTTATATGTGATGACGGCTCTGCTTAGAGGGTGGCACGACTTGATGCTTCCGTTTTTTGGAAAGTCAGAACCTATGGACGTTAGACTCCAACTTCCTCCGCAGCTCAGACTATAATCTGACTGCTCCACTCCTAGAATTGACTTCGTTAGACCTTTTCAGGTCACCTTCCTTCTGGAGAGGATAGGAAGGGAGGGATCCAAAAGCAGGATTTCATATCAGGGTATACACACTTAAAATAGTTTGTAAGTTAAAATAACAGAAAATGTCATTTACAAGAAATGATATTTCATTTAAAAACCGGTGTACTTAATTTTTATTTAAGTTAAATGCCTGTTGTTATTTATTATTAAATGTTGATTAAAAACTGACACATCCGTAAGAAACAAATGATATAATCAGTTAAAACAAATGTCAAAATTTTACCTACCAATTCCTTAAAAATTAAATGTTTTTATCATTTATTTGAAATTTTGTCCTTTTTGTATTTTTTGTTAATGCAAAATGTATGTATGCATTGCTATAGACACTTTTTGTGGGAATGTGTTTGTTTGTGTATGTATGTGTGTGTTTACGAAGTTCTTGTAGGGGTATACAAATACTGACTATGTAATCTTATAAAAAAAAGTCAAGGTTTCATTATTATAAATAATTTTATTAATCAGATTAGTTTTTAAATAATTTTTATTATAATTTTCATTTTGATAGATTGTGGTTGAATCAAAAAATATTATAATTATCAAAAATAAATAATTGTTTTAATTTTGAATAAAAAATATAAAATATATTAATTAATGTTAATTCCACCACAGTTCTTGAATTTAAATAATTTTGTATATATACAACCAATTTAAATAAAAACAAATTGAAATTGTTTGAATATTTTTTTTTGACAGCAAATAAAATTTGAATTTGTAATAACTTTTACGGACACAAATAAACCACAAATTTTCGTTTTGTGGGTAAACTTTTGTTACATTTCAAACAAATGAAAAAAATAAATGAAACTGAAAAAAATCGGTAAATGATAGTAAATTATTTTGAACAAATGTAATAAATGTTTGTTCCTTTATTTTGAAATGGAACGGAAAACTTGTTTATTAAACTACAAACAGTAAATTAAATAATATTCTGAGTGCACTGATGGTCCAAAGATGTGTTGTGGGGTAGGCTTTGGGTTGTTCTCTGGTGATTGTGTTACCTAATAGTGATATTGTCTTTTAGGAGGAGATTCAGGGTAGCTTGCAGAATCTCGTGTGCGGTTGGTGCTCGGGGAATAGTGGGTGTCTTCGTCGATAGCATGCAGACGAGTTAAGTTTAAGTTTCTCCAAAAAACAAATATAATTTTGTCGCAAACTTAAGATGTAAAAATGTAAATAATGTAATAATTATTGCAAACTTTAAATTTTACGTATTTGCAATATGGAATTCCTCAAGTATAATGTTCATCATACGTAACTTACAAAGAACTACTTCATAATTAAAATTCATTGCAAACTTTAAATTTAATTTATATGCTACGTATACGTAATATGAAATTTTTAAAGAATCATATTAATCTTACGCAACTAATACGGAAAGTACTTCATTTTAAACTAAACGCTTTTAATTAAAAGTGGTAGAGTAAATTCAATATGTCTAGAGATAAATATAATATTTTTTTCACTAAAATTATCATTTAGTTCACTCAAAAACAATTAGATCTTTCTAAACCACTGTCCCTTATTATATTGTATGATGGCCCTCGTGTTGTTAGCAATTGTTCAGGAAAGGGTGGTGTTTAATTTGATTCATTTGTGAAAGAATTTTTTAATGATATATCAAAGCGGTTTAATTGAAAGAGATTCAGAAAAAATTCTTTACTAATTGCTAAATCATATTTTATACAAACGAGCCAATTTAAAGACATAAAACAATATGGAAATTATAAAGCTGCTTATGGGAATGTGTTAGTGTGTGTGTGTTAAATGGTTAAATGTTTAAGCAATTATTTCATCTACAGCTCATTGCATTTTAAAATGTAAGTAAAAGTGTGATCATATTCTGTTGTCGCCAGCAATTAAAAATAAACTTAAAAAAATACAATTAAAATGAAAATGAATAAAAACTCCTGCATAAATCTTGAAAATATCAACTAAATGTTTTCAATTTCAATTCAGTTGAAACTATGTTGTACAAATGAGTTCGTTTTTTGGTATGTATTCATATGAATGTTTGAGGTTGCTTTGAGTATGCACAACTATTTATAATTTGACATTGGAAATATGAATCAGGGAACTTCAAAAAACGCAAAATAATATATATAAACTAAAAGTTAAAACATAAAGTAAAGAAACCAAAAAAAAAAAAAAGATTTGTTGTTTATAGTGATTTATGTTGTATGGTGCAATATGATGTTTTTACACCAGCACCAACATCACCAATACTATACACTGACTTGCCACACTATATAGTCCCTGGAATGGCAACAAGTCTTATAAGAAGCTAAAGCCACCAACAATAGTACTTAAAATACGCGTGTAATAATAAATCTACTTAAGTGTTTTTTGCGGCACTGAAATGCCATTTTTAATATAGCTTATAAATAATTTTTTTGGTTGGTTGTTTAAGAAACAAAAAAATTACCAAAAGAAGAGAGAACCCCATCACCATCATCAGCATCATTTGGCTGTTTCGTTTGTATAGCAGTTTCTAACAAAAACATGTGTATTGTACTTATTGAATGGTGTTATACAACTAATGGTTAAATGAATATGCTGAATATTTTGGTACCCTACATGCAACAAACAAGGCATTCAGCATTAGAAAGTCGCCCAGCAAAACTTTGGTAATGTCTGCGATATTCTTATGCGTTACATTTTTAATTATTTGCAAACATAAAGTAATAAGTTACAGATTATTGGTTACGTAATATATGATTTATAAATGTAAAGTAATAATTGAAATAATTTTGAAAATCTATTTTTAGATACATTACTTTGTGTTTTTTTATAAGCAAAAGAGTAATATATGTTTATTTTGACAACACTAGCGAAAAAACGAAGCGCAAAAATTCATTTAAGTTTAAAGCAATCAAATACTATTTGCATCGATATCTCAGTGGTAAGAGTTCTTGGCTGGCAACCACAGTTCCCTGGTTCGATTCCCATCATGACCACATTATTTTTAATAACGTTTAAAATATTTGTAATAATTTTTTTTTTATAAAAATTTCTCTTTTTTAAAAATCTATTTTTAGACACATTACTTTTTCCATTCTCGTAACCATATAAGTAACCCCTTACATTATCACCTCTAAAGTAATGGGTATATACATTACTTTGAGGCTTATCGCCTGTATCTACACATTACTTTACACATTATTTGGTAATGTATGATTTTGCTGGGCACTTGATTCTTTGACGTCCTTGTGCACTTGTGCGCTCATTTACTTCTACTAATGCTGAGAGATGTCAATTTATCACTCCATTCGGCTAAAAAGTAGGGCAGGTCAAAAAAGGTTTTGCTAGTCACCGCTAGCATTAAAGATTTGTTAAAGACGATTCCAAGACTCTAAATATTATTGGTGCACTGTCCCGTAAAGCGACATTTTCGTTTTTTTTTTGCTAATAGCACCGCCATTTGAAATCGAAATCGTATAAATGGTGTGCAGTTGTTTTGACTACGACATAAAAATCTAGTTATGATTTCTGAAACACAAATCAATTCTATCAATCAATTTTCAATAAATATCATTTATTTATACAGATTTTGTAGTTAATTTGTTGACAGTTAAAAAACGAAAAGGAAAAAATATTACTATTTAAAGATTTTGTAGTCAATTAGTAATTGTCAACTAAATGCAATAAATTAAGAAAATATCAGTTGTTTTTATGGTTTTGTGGTTACTTTGTTAACAGTCAAAATAAATGAAAACATAATTTATTATTTACGGATATTGTAAGTCAATTTGTTAACATTTAAATATGAATGAAAATTTCTACTGATTTAAATGAAAAGTTTAAATCCGTCATTTAAATGATTTTTTTATTTCATTTAAATTACATTTTTTTTTTATTAATTTTAACTATACACTATTTTGAGAATATATTTCGAACCAGAAATAAAACAAAATTTTGCAATATTTTTTTTTTAACCTTTTATAGATACAAATCCATTTTGACATTTTGAAATTCAGGAACCAAACTTTTGTAGATTTAAGAACTGGCTCACTTCGTACAAATTTTTTTGTAGGGTACACACATATTCCATCATAATCGCTATTTAAAGAGGAAAGTGTAAAAACTACAAGTGTTTTTTTATGATGCATTATGAATATTGTTAGCATGGGTGGTATGTGAACACTATCCCAGCAAAACCTTGGTAGTGAGTTCGACCAATTTCATTAATTAATGTTAATAGGAACCTTTTACCCTTTGCATTATTTTAAATTTTAAAGTAACATGTTGCTGCTATTGTGATTAGTTAGTCATTATCAAGAAACTATAAAATAATGACTTATAGGTATTGTATTATATAACCACTTATTATGAAGCTTGAAATAATTGGTTATAGATTATATGATAAACAATTACTTACATTCAAGCTCTTATCTAATTGCATTTTTAAATTTTTAAGCCTTATTCCCGCAAAGCTAAGAATATACATACATCAACATTTTTGAAGTAATTTTTTTTAAGAAAAAAGCTAAAAAAAATATTAAAAACGCAAAAATAAAAATTCATTAGCTCAATTTCATTAGTTAAAAAATATACAGAAAATATTAATGCAACATCTTAAATTTGCACCGCAAAAGTAAGGACATACCTGTAAAAATAACAAACATTTACTTTAAAAAATTACAAATATAACGAAAATCCTTTAATCGTTAATTTATAAAATTAACTAATGTTTTCGTTGTTTTAGTACTTATTTTATTCCATTTATCCAAAAGGTACTGTTTCAGTTAATCTTTGCTTCGTATTTCTTGTTTTCGCACATTTATTTCCAAAGCTGTCCATATGTGATCAATGGGTTTAGGGTCAGGACTTTGTGGAGTGATAGGAAGCCACATTTTTATATTGTGGGCTGTGTGCTTCGCGCCATTGTCGTATTAAAAATAGTACTCGTCAGGTAAACCTTTTTTTAGACACTTTCCTGCACATTATTTTTAAAAATATATCAATGAAAAATAAAATACTTTGTTTCAGCGCACATGTCATTGGACCCCAAGTAGTTAAACATCTTCTATCAGTATTGAGTGAAACTTTTGTGTTTTGGTACTTTTCGCGTTCATCGGCAATTTTTTTGGCACTTCTGAATTGATTATATATCAACAGTATGCTTTATGACTTACAGGCTTTTTTCTATTTGGCTCTAGTTTATTTTGCGTTGAATAACTTTTCTCATCTTAGAACGACTACGGGACACTATTTCACCGATTTGTCCATAACATCCCTGCGGAAAAAGAACCTATTCCAGGGCACGTCACGTGACCGGTTCATTGTGATAAGAACCGGTCACGGTACCGGTAACTTTAACATGGGCTTGTCCTCTGTGACATGTCACAGGACTGGTCTAAAAGGACATGCCGTGACTTTTAAACCGATCACGTGATAGGTACTTTAGGAACTGGTCCTCTTTACACCTATCTCGTGATATGTATTTTCGCAACCGGTTCAGTTTTTACATATCCCTGGACAGGTCTCAATTCCCAACTGACCCCTTTTTTCCCGCAGGCATGCAAATCGGTTATGATTTGTCTATCCGCAAGAGTATTATAGATATATTAAAGTTGCTGCTTACCAAAACCGGGAATCAAACCAGCAGCCCTCTCTAGGCTTTGACTCGTATCATCAACTCTTAACGAGAAACATCGATGAGGGTGACTAATTGAAGTTTTGTCAACCACAGCATACACAATGCGTATTTTTGTAATTAGGAGATCTATTATTAACTATTACGTGAAGAATTTATTTTTTAATTATAATGATTCATTTTAATTCTATTGTAATCTCCTTTCGACAAATATTTAACACATTATCATGATTTAAACTTATTACTGGTAGCGTCGTACTTTAACTCCTACAATGTAGCCTCTACAAGCATTCACTTATTTCAACTACTATAGGTAACAACTCATATCAGAACTTTCTTATTAATCGCTTATATGTAAATATACACCATTAAACTACAATTACACGATTATTTTAAAATAATCTGGCATGTTATGGAATTAGTGGGGATTCAAATCCGCATGAAATTTAAATTTATGGCACCTGGTTCACTGTGTAACAAAGTTTTATTTGATTCTATTTCAACTTTACTGCATTGATTGAATGTGTAATTTTAAAAAAGTGTAAGTATTTACAATTTTTTTTTTCTTATTCTATTTTTCATTATTTTGTAATAGAAAATTTTGCTGGGATGTAGGTAGTCAAGTTGCCAGGGTTGATGGGGCTCATTAATAATTTTTCTTTTAGTTAGTGCTAGTTTTTTTAAGATATTTTTATTGACTCGTAAATGATTTTATGTCAAACAACAAATTAGCGATATGTTAAAATAGAAAATAAAAAAAAAACGGAAAAATTTAAAAGAAAAAAGAAAAACTTTCAAAAAAATTATAATAAAAAAACTGTAGTAGGAAATTTTTAAAAGTGATTTTAAATTCTTAGCACATTTTTAAAATTAATCAATCAATATTTTAATTTTGAGTGGGAATACGATTTTTTTTAATACAAAACAATTTAATTAATTAAACAACAAAATATTTTTATGCATTTTCAGTGGAGTTGTCGGATTTTTTAATAAACATTTTTTGATAAGTGGCGTCAATTTAATGTGTTTTGTTTTCTTTGTGTGTGAGTCAAAACTTGTTAACCATTGCATTTATCCTATACACGTATGTATGTACATAAAATCAATAAAATTCGTTTATTATATAATAAAGAAAAATATGAATAAATTCTAATTTAATTGATATCTTACATGTTAATAAAATGTAATGAAAAAAGACCTACCACATTGATAAAGAATCACAAATATTTTTAATGAATTTTTTTTATTTAATAGTAAATTTTTTTAAAGTTTTTTCTTTCACTTATATTTTAAGCCATTATTTATACTATGTTCAATCTTTGTTTTAATTTTTGTTACAAATTCAGAGAGATTCCATGAACTTGGTTGAAATTGACTTGTTTTTCAGTTTAATATTAGTAATTCTACAACAAATTTAACATAATTTTACAGAAATCTCTCAAAACAGTGTTAACATTTTTTTTTTATTTATACTTACACTAAAATAAATATGTTAGTAGAAATATAGTAAAAAATTTTATGTCCTTTTTACAGATTTCGTAATAATTTGTTATACAAAATAATTATAAATTACAATATTTTTTTTTACAAATTTTCGCAAAATATTTCACCAATATTTTAAAACCGAATTTTTTAAATTAGCAAAAAATTTTCTCATTTTTTTTTAATTAATGGCAATATTCTTAAGATCAAAATTTTTATACTCGTAAGCTGAAATAAATATAAAGAAAAATTCCAAAGATACAAGGGTCAGTCAAATATAGAAAAACACATTTTATTGGGTTGAATTTTTTATTTTTCAATATAGTCTCCTTTTAGTTCGATACATTTCACTCAGCGATACTCAGCAAAACCACACATTACCAAATAATGTGTAAATAAATACATAGCCACAGGGATGGATGTATTTCTTTTAACCTTACCTTATTGATGAATTTTAAAAGCCATTAGCCTCAAGATAATGTATGGACCCATCCAGTTGGGTGCCCAGGAGGTTGGAGAAGGTGGCAAATTTGCAATTAGGGAAATTTTCTCTCAGTTACCGAAACTAGTAATATGCACAAAATTTTATTTGGTCGCTTCTTTCGATGAAATCCCTATACTTATTCTTCACCCATTTATTATTAATTATTTCCAAACTTCCCATCTAAAATTGAAATATATATGAGCATACATGATCAAACATGGGCATACATGGTCATATACGTCCATACATTGTTCAATATATGACCATACATGATCTCATATATGATCATATATCTTCGGATCCGAAATTTTAGGGTATATGGACGTATATGATCATATACGAGCATACATGAATAATATATGAGCATGTATGATAATATATGCACATATATCACCATATACCCTCAAATTTCGGATCCGAGGATATATGGTCATATATGAGATCATGTATGGACGTATATGACCATGTATGCCCATGTATGATCATGTATGTTCATATATATTTCGATTTTTACATGGGTTGTAACATTATTTGGGTAAAAACAACTAAAAATCCACGTAAGTTTTTAAAAACCTATCAATTGCCTTTTTTATTTAATTTAACGCCTTTTATCTTCTTTCGAACGTTTTTGAAAAAGGAGTAATTAAAGATTGATTTACACGTCGACTATCCTTATCTGCTATTACTCAGTATTAGGTTTAAAAATCAGCAAAACAACAAAATAAGAAAAACGTTACAAAAAAATTTATGTAGTTTATTGTTTTTAAATGTTCTATTTTGTTAGATTTGAGCTAGCTAAATAAAATTTAAACTAAATTAAAGTTTTTAAATATCTTTGAAATTTTAAAAATTATTCAAATATCTTGTCAAAGAAATTTTAAAATCATTTATTAATTTGTATTTAGTTTAAAATTTATTTCGCACAGGTTCTAAGTGGAATTATTAATTTCTATATTTTCTTTTAAAACAAAAAAAAAAACATGTTTTAAATTAAAAATCTGAGATTCAAATACCATTAATCTTATCTGGAATTCCCATTTCAGATTTATATATTTTTTTATATCAAAACATATGTATTTAAAATTGAAAATATTTAAATAACAACACTTACATGGACTTTCAAAAGTAAGATTTTATAAAAATGCTGCCAAGTCTTGGCAAATCTTGGCTTTTCTCTTTTAAATGTAAACAAAAATATTTGTCTTAAAAATATTATGTAAATGTAGAGCAGGACATACAATATAATTTCTAGATTTCGTATTCCATTGAAAGATATACACAAAGTTTTTTTATAATAGAAAATAGATAAAATTTTTCAAAAATGACAATTGAAATTAAAAAAAAATCCTAAATCAAAAATTCAAATTCAAAAAATTACAAATAAAATTCAAAAATTCGCAATCGATACTTAAAAAATCAATTAAACAATACCAAACGCATTATAAAAAAATATTGAAATTTAACAAATATTTTTTTTATTTATTTTGCTGTTTTTGAATTTCAATTGATGCTTTATAAATTACATTTAGAGTTATTCCAAAAGTTTTTGAAACAATCTAATCGTTTTTGAAATATACTTCACGTTCCCATGATATCTTTGCAGTTTTTTTTTATTTTTAAAATTCGATGTAGTTCACAGTGGTGTTGTGCAAAATGGCCCCAAGAATAATGATCACAATTTTAAAATGTAATTAAACCACATTTTTTGTGGAAAATTAATAATGAAACAAAATCCTGGGCACGACCCTGGACCCATCACTTTAATAAGTGGTTAGTTATGTTATATGATTACGAGGATGTGCATCTTAAAATAGATTTTTATAAAGAAACATTTTTTAAGCAAAGTAAGGCTTACTATGATTGTCTACTATTTTTACTTTACTAAAAATAACAGACACGATTTACTAAAATTAGTTTTTTCTCTAACTTTTACAGACTTTTTTATTTGAGTGTATAAATCTTGATAAACACTTGTTAATATAAACTTCATTTCAATTTTTCTAGTGAACTTAATATAAAAATATTCATCATATTTTTTTTATTCTTATTCTTTAGAAAATCCACTTTACATATACGAGTATTTATGTAATTTCTCAATAACTACCATAATGATAATATATTTATATAATGTCATCTACTTAATGTCAGTTTAAAAGATCACAATTTGTTTTTCAGTTAACAAAAAAAAACCTTAAATGAATATGAAAACATTATGGCCATGTTCATTCTGTACATTTATTTCAGAAAAAAAAATATTTAACATCTAAAATAAAACCTAAACAAATATTTTCAACCAACTGACCTCAAGTAGTTAACGAAAAATAAGAAACTGCAGCATTTATTTACTTTAATCATTACCAGATGAAAATGTAAAAAAAAAAAAACTAAAAAACTCCCAGAAGAAGAAGAAAAGAAGTGCTAAGTGATGGCGCTAAGCTTTACAAATAGTTATAAAACCCATTTTAATAGTTTGTTCATTTATGTACACAATGTAATGGCATACATTACATTGGTAGGTAGGTTACTTCCATAAGGAGGCGCCACGTAAACAAACATTACCATATTTACCTTACACTATTGTTACAACTATTGTAATGTTTAAATATTTTAAAGAGTTTAAATATTTTTGAACAAATAACTCATCATCATCATCATCGTAATAATAAATACTGTTTAAAATATGTAGTAAATAGAACTACTATTTTTGCAGTTAAGATGAATAGAAAAAGAGTTGAAATGTTTAAAATTAGTCTTGTGACATTCATTGTTAAACATCAGGCCAATAACAGTTAACATAGTGCTAAGAGTTCTCAATAAGGTGTTAATTTTTTAGTTTATACATCAGCATTTTATAATGATGAATTAAGATTTTTCCTGATGTTCATATTTGTAACAGTGGACATATTTATTTGAGAAAAATGTTGTTTTTTAGATGTTATAATTTGATATATATATACTTCTAATGAGGCCTTTTGTGTTCCAATTTTAATGGCTGCGAAGTTTTAGACCAAACTATTTAAAAAGAATTATAATATACAATCGTTTAAGCGTTATTCGATTATTTGAAAAATTTTGGTGAAATACTTTTTCGAGTAATTTGTGGTTTTCAGCATAAGTCCATTTTTATTGATTTTGAGTTATTCATGTCAAATGGCTTAATTTTTATCGCTCTTTATATTACTCCAATTTTTTTTAGAAAAATGTAATTCGTTTCCGATTTCTTTTTATGAAAAAAACTTTAAAATTTAGTTAAATATTTTTAAGCAATAGCGACGTTTGTTGACACACGTTTGATGGCAGTTTGGCTCACAGAAGAATTTTTTTTGCAGAAGTCATTATAGCAGCACATACATTATTTTGGCTGAACGCAATTCTCAATAATTTGTATATATTTTCATCACGCCTTAAGTTGTTTTCACCACGCCTTAAGTTGTTATTGTCTACAAATAGGAAATAAATATGGATTTAATGCACAGGTCCAAGGCCCCAATTATAAGGCCCCAATTATAAGAGCATAATTTTAAAATTATTCAAATATCTCGAATAATTTCAATAATTATTTATTGATAATTTAATATTTTTTAACCAAATCTAAACTTTTATATGATATGATCTTAAAATAAGCATAAAAAATTACCGATATAAATAAGCAAAATTATTAAATCGGTTTAAATGATTACTCGATATGCGTTATTCCTTAAAGTTGTGAAAATGTGCACAATTTTGATGAAATACTAAAGTTAGTAAGACTTGGAACGATTTTGAAACAGTTTTATCAAAACCATTATAGGGGGAATTTTCCTCTTTAAAACTCCTATTTTCACCATGCTCCTTGCCCTTGTCTAGTGTTTCAATTCCACTCGTTCTCCGTTCCATTCGATTTCGTTCCTCTTGAGTGGTATTTGAATGCATAATGTTCCAATTTCACTCTTTTTTTATTTATATTGTCGTTTTATTACAATTTTGATGTTTCAATTTTATTCGATCTTCAAATTTCGGGGTTCTAGTCAAAACGGTTTGAGTAGGCTGTAAAGAACGGCACTTTCCCTCTTTGGCAGCCCTATTTTAAATCTGTCCAGTGAATAAGTCTATACCGCCGAGAATTCGAATTTTTAATTTTAGGCTTCTAACCAAGGGAGACTGTTAGGGGGAAGCGTTCCTGAAGAAAATTACGAAAAGTGCTTAATCAAACACAAAGAAAAATATTGTCAGAGAGTACATATATTTTTTTTTTAATTTAAAGTTTCTAGCTAAAGCGGCTTAGGATTGGGGGGAAAATGTTCCCTTTTTGAATTCATATTAAGCACATAAGTGGCAAAATATTCCAAAAACTGCGGTAATACGTTGATACCGCATACTCCAAAGAATATAAATTTTAAAATTGAGCGTTTTCCGTTTCTTAGCCCCCATTTTGAACATTTGCCTGATGGAAATTTAATAAATTACTTTCTCAGTGAATTAGCCCATAATTTATGGAACACATATTTTTAATTTCAGGTTTAAGGTCAAAGCGGGGAAGGGGAGACTCTTTCCCATTTAAGCCAAAGCGGTTCGGGCAGTGCGCTTAGGAGAAGCATTTTCCCATTATTCCACGTTCCTGACGAAAACTTTCAAAATTGCCTTATCATTAAATGTCTAGCTCCTGCAGTATAGGCTGCGCGTTGTTGAGTCAATGAGTCATTCAGTAAGTAAAATTATTCCTGTTGAAAAATTTTGAGTTTTAAGGATACACTTTTTTTTGTACATCGTTATAAACATGAAATCACTTTGTGTGTGATTCGTGGCCATTTCCGGTCAATGATGCCATATTTCATCACGAGGATTCCGTTAGATTTTTCGGTCTGCCGCGTTCTATGAACACACGAAAACATCATTTACCACGCTTGTTGGTCCATTCTCTGGAATCAGGACGGGCGAGAGCATTGCTCGCCCCAACAAAATAATATTATTTTTTACTGGATTTGGATTCTAGACTTTCCATCAATCTCATCCACGAAAAAAATGTTCTGACCCAAATTGGGTTAAAAAATCGTTTTATTCTAAAAAATCAAAAGTTCATTTGTACCGCTATAGAAATATATTATCTGTCACATTAAAGGAGATATTGAAGTGCGAAAATGAAATATAGACAATATTATAATACATATATAATTTTTTTTAAGAAATGAAGAAAAACATGCATTTGTAATTCTGGAATTCCCAATAATTTATTAGCTAATTTTTTTGCCCAAAATAAAAAAGACTTTATTTGAAGAGGAGTTGCCACCCACATGTCAAACCATTAGCAAATGTTAAATTATTAAAGACAAACAATTTTATAATATATGA
Source organism: Eustalomyia histrio (assembly GCA_949748255.1). Taxonomy (NCBI): domain Eukaryota; kingdom Metazoa; phylum Arthropoda; class Insecta; order Diptera; family Anthomyiidae; genus Eustalomyia; species Eustalomyia histrio. The sequence continues at coordinate 15,561,587 of OX456527.1, forward strand.
TCAATGTCAATGAGAAATTCATTAAACATTATTATTATATTATGATGGTAAATGTATGGCCAAAACCAAAGACCACCAATATTGAAACATGTATAGAAGATTTTAAAGAAAAAAAAAAAGAGTTATTTGTCAAAAAGGCCAACAAACAAAAATTGCAGGTGAGATAAACAGCAATATGCACAAAAACAAACGAAGAAAAAAGAACGCAGTTAGAATATGATATATGTTTAAAATTATACACTGAGAGAATTGAAATTCAATTTTATGACAAAATTATTTAAGATTTTAAATGTATATTAAACAAAATAAAACAAAATAATCTATGATAAATTATTTTTTGATTTAAAATTTTGTTTTCGTTTTATTTTTTTTTTTTAATTATTCAATAAACATTTTTCCTTTGAGTGTATACTTAAGATTAATGATGCATATCCGTTTAGAAATAATGTTTTTGTTTGTAACTTTTTTATTATTATTTTCGGAAGACATTTATTGCAAGTTTTCGGTTAAGAAAACTTAGTCATATTATCCCATAAAAATTGATACATTATTTTCTATCATTTATCATTTGAACAATAAAAAAACATAATTTTGCATAAAAACTTTAACAATATTTTTTCCCCATTAAACAAACACTTTATAATTTGGTTGGTTGCCTGGCTGACTTTTATGAAAAAAATAATCAATAACGCGTTGCAACGCAATGAATATCTGTATATGGCCAACAACATTATTAAACATAGAATGTAAATACTATACATTAAGTTTTGTGAAAAACTCCAATGGAAATTACAATAGATATGGACCGACTATTATAAACACTAAAACTTTTCTTGGAAAAAGTATTATTTATGGCGGTCCTAAAAAGAAAATAAAGATAATTTGTGTTTTTCGTCGAAAATTTTATTTATAACTGCCGACGTTTATTAAAAAAGAACTAAAATCGCTTTAAGTTGTTTTGTCAAAAACTATCTTTAACAGTTTTTTTTTACTACAATTAACACTTTTTGCATGAATTTTTTTAAATATTATAGAACTTGATATAAATAAAATATCCAGATATAATTTTTATTAAATTTTTAAGTTTGTATTTTTTTATTTATAGTTAATCAAAAATGTCAAAAATTTATAATCACCCACATTTATCACTAAAATATCGTTCATAGCCCAAAGTTTGGTGTAGGGCATTAAAAAACCAACGTATGAACATTAACTTTATATTTTGCGTAGCCAACCAACATCATAATAATGATGATGGCAAAGTTGTGTTGTTGTTGTTGTTGACTGAAATCCATCATCAAATATGCCGCCTTATTAACATTATTTACTGTTTAAGCTTTTAATGCCTTTTGTATGGTTTAGTTTGGTCACTCGGGTCGGTCGATCGGTCGACCAGTCAGTCATCCATCTAGAAACAAAGAAAAACACTATTAACAGTCGTCACTGCAATATTAAGAAGGAAATTTATTTGTTTGCTAGCTAGGCTGGTTGGCTGCTTGGTTGGCAGTGGAATGGCTGCCATAGTCAGCAAACGATTAGATGCAATTAAATGCAAATTAATTACTAGAACTACTAAAAACGCACTTGCATTTGTATGAATAACGATGATGAAAATTCGACTTGAATGCCGACAAAAACTTGCAACTACTAAACCAATACAAATTTACTAAACACCGCATATAGCATTTTAATGAAAATGCTAGTACACGTCTGTCAGTATGACTGTGTCTATTTGTGCAATGGTATTCGTACAATATGTGCGAATATTGTGGCAACTTGTGAACAACAAGTGCAAATGCATTTTAATGCATTTTTTCAACTCATTCTCGTTCTTATTTGCTGTGGCAGACTAAATGCAATAAGTATGTAAATATACTGTGGTCGAATAGTATATAGTGGTTTTATAGAAATTTTATATGATTTAATTTTCTAAATTCATTCATTCTTCGAATAGTCTACGAACGCGTGGATTTTGACGCAAAATTTTCTTAAAACTTTCAAAAGCACGTATTTCAAATTTCAGGTTTATAGCTAAATCGGTGCAAGCAGAGCGTTAAGGGTGAGACTTTTTGCACCTAACCGTACTAATTTCCAAAAATCCGGCCTCGGTGGGTATCTACGCTGAAGGAGGAACCTATGTACCAAATTTCAAATTACCAGCTTCAGCGGTTTTCGCAGGCCGTCAAGGGGAAACTTTCCTTTCTTTTGCCCCTCCTCGTGCGTTTTCCCTTCTTATCTTATCTGATGTCTACACCGGAGGAGAAACCTTCAAACCGAATTTCAACTTCCTAGTTCCTGCGGTTTAGGCAAGCCGTTAGGGGAAGACTTTTCACCTTTTTGCCCCTCCCCGTAGGAATTTACAGAAATCGCACTTCGATGGATGTCTATTCCGGAGGAGGAATCTATGTACCAAATTTCAACTTAACAGCTCCAGCGGTTTTGGTATGCCGTCAAGTGGACAATTTTCCCTTTTTTTTGCTCCTCCCCGTAGGTTTCTTCAAAAATTCCGTTTTATCTGATGTCTACACCGGAGAATTTCAACAAGCCTACTTCTCAGAGATCTGAGTCAGCTCCCAATACTCCCATACATTTTCTGCACTGTCTGCTTCACTGTTTTCACAGCTCCTACAGTAATTCTAACGGGAGTGATCCCAGCACACATCCATACCGCCTATCACGCTGTGACCTTTGAGAATTGCTATAATTACACTATTGTACGGTATGAGTCTACGGCCATAGGGTCCAAAATATCCTACAATCGGGAAAAGCTATCCACGTTGCCCTCGTGTTCCAATCTATTTTTTTTCACTCCTTGGTATTCATCTTAATTAATCCAGATTGAAATTCCGAATCATATCATGTTAATAATATTTTTATGAAACATCTTTAATATAGTTATAAATACAACACTCAGGAGATGAACCTACTACTATTGCAGTGCATTGAGTAGGAATTATTGTAGAAAAATAGATTATGGGAAGGAGAAAAGAGGGATTAGTATTTGTGAACATTTAACTAAAATGTCTCTATATTGTAACAGGAAAGATTCCAACGAGGAATTTATTGTGCATACGACTTGTACGATTGAAAACGAATTTTCCCTACAATGCATTGTGCAGTTCACTGGACAGTCGTCTAAACGGATAACTGAGTGCTCTAAAAATAAGCCCGGTCTCTAGAGATCATTTCACTTATGACGGCAGAATAATTCATATGTTAATGTCTATAAAACAGTAATACACAATCCACATCCCGACGATGCTCCAATGGGTCTTTCAGCTAGATACCCTGCTCTCATAAATAAGCGCCGAAGCCCTCCTTTTCACATGGTACAAAAGCTCCAAAATACACTTGTCATATACGGAAGTTGTATAAATAGTAAGAAAACACTTGAATGCTTCTGTCGACACTTCAAATAAGTGTTCATTCCAACAGGCATCACACTGAATACTGATGCCCAGAACAACAAGTTTATCAGATTCCTCGATGTTGGCACCACATATATCTACTGATGACATTGAGGACCCCATACAACATTGAGTCTTCTGTTTAAGGAAACCTTAAGATTTCAACGCTTCAATTCCTAGCTAATTCTAAATTCCGATTTATTTTGGAGCATAGTGCTGGTGTATGTAGTTCATTATTTTAAGTATTTATCCATTTGCTAACATTTTCGCACTATTATTGTAGTTGTTGCAGTCGTTAATGTTGTTTATCGTTTGTGGTCGCCTTTATTTGTTTATGTTGTTTTCATATATGTTTTCTTTTATTTAGTCAGTCGCTTATTTTGCTCTCTTATTATTGCATTTTGTTCTTGTTATATTATTTTGTTATTGTTGGTTGGTAGTATTTAGTTATTGTTTATTATTTGTTCTTAATTTTCCCCATTTTTTTTTTCTTTTTTTTCGGTATTTGGGTTGTAAATTAAAGCTGTAGTGTTACTTGTAATTGATGGCGTGCGAATTTCAACGCTTTCTTTCAGTTGTTGTTTTGCTAATTCTTATATTTTGTTGTGAAAAAAGGGTTTTACAAATTTATTATGTTAAATTACTGTACAAATAATAAACGTACAAATGGTCTCGTATGTTTAAGGTACTTGTTTAATAAAATAAAAAGAAAAAAGAAAAATTTACATAATCATTAATGATTGTAGAATTGCAGTTTAAATTTGGTTTAATATAAAACGGAGGCTAAAATTAAATTTGAAGATGAGGAAAACACAAGGTCATGGACAAAAATCAAATTTAAATCAATACTCTAATCCTGTAAAGGTTCTGAAAAACAACTTTTTTTATCTCTTATTTTCTCTTAGATTTCCCACAAGACAGTTCTTAGGATTCAAGTATCATAAAAGGTTTTCATCTTAATTGATTTACATTTTTCCCCCTATTGTTATTCAATTTTAATTAATTGGTCTTATAATTTACTATTATTTATTCTAATTACAATTCCATTTAAGACCTCATTTTGCATTCCTTATTTTTTCTATATAAATATCTTTTCATTTAAATATAAAAACCCACCACACCATATAGTACGAAATTACTACTAAATAACATAGCAACGGCTCTAATACCATGTGTGGTCCATTTAGAGAAAATAATTTTACTGTCTGCTTGTGTTAATTAGGTTTTAGCAGAAATATTTCGTGTTATTAATGAGTTCTGTGACGCTATCAAAGCGATCTACTACCACAACTTACTACCAAACACTACTATCGACCATATCATGATCATCACCATCATCATCATCATCATCACTATAATCAACATCATGATCATGTTAATTATTTTCATACCAAATTGTGATCGTAGTAACTCACTATGTAGTAAACAAACATACTAACATTAAAACAAATACTCTAATACAGTGTGTCTAAAGTATCAAAGTGATCTTTTAACGATCGTAACAGGTTCAAATATACAAGTGAAGATAGAAAATAAAACATTCAAACAGAGCATATGAAGAACTAATTCGTTAGTTTGATTTATCTTATAATTTAGAAACAAATATATAGACATTTTTTGAGAAGGGAAAAAGGTTGAAAGAGTCGTCACTTCTTCATAAAATATTAATTTTAGCACAATCTATATTTTTACCTAGGAGAGTACTCACAAGAAAGGTATCCCAAGCCGAATTCTTAGATCTTAATAAAACTTGGATATGCTTTAAAAGGGAAAATATTTTGCTTAAGCTGCCCAATGCCATACTTTTGACAAAAAAAAAATGCGTTCTTTTTTCAGATTTTTACAATATTTCCGTATACCATCAGATTAACCACTCAAGTACCTTTCATTTGACATCTATTTTTGTTTAGTAACTCGTGGAAAAATAAGTATAAGACAGAAAAAAATATAAGACCAAGGTAAAAAACTCTCTTTTTTAACCTAAAGTAAGGTATTGAGCAGCTTAATAAAGCTGAAAAATATATTATTAAAAAGATATGAAATTTTATCTAGAAAAAAATTTCTTGTACAGTGGATATCAAAAATTTTCGCCTGAAATGCAAGAGGGTTTATGCTTATAAGGGCGGATCAGAAAGGAAACTTTAACAACTCTTGTACTGGAATAATTGCGAAAATATATAAAACTATTTTGGAATAGTTTCAGGAATGATTCTACAACTATATTTATTTATTTATTTATTTATTTATTTATTAATGTCATATCCTGCACAACAAGATTTAATCTTATAATTACAGTACAGGAATTACCAAGCAAAAATAATAATGACAATTGTTAAAACATATTTAGGAATAGGTTGCAATTAGGTAAAATATATTTAAAGCTTAAATTTAAATTACACAAGATTAAAAATAAAAATAATAATAATAAAAAAAAAAATATTTAAAGCCAAACAGGAAAAGTAAGAAAATATCAAGAATAATTTAGAAAAACAAATTTTTTAAAATGAGTAACGTTGCTGTTAAGTTGTTGGTTTTGTGGAACCATATTCCAGAGACGAATTGCATTTATATAGAATTGCCACTCAGATACTAGACAATGATGTCTTGGTAAAATAATCTTTTTGCCCCTATTAGACTGAGCAAAACGAAGTTTTTCATATATAGGCCATAAAACCACCGAGGTCATCATAAAAGTGTTAATTAAAAGTTTTCAATACTGTTATTTTGTTCATTCATTTATGATTTTTTTTATTATAAATTTTTTTTTATTTGTTTTTAAATCGATTTTTTTTTTAATAAAATGTCTTTTAAAATATGTAACTGTATTAAAAACTTGTAGTAATTGGCTCGTTGACATTAACTCGGTACATCCTGTACAGTTTTAGTATCCTTGGTTTCAAATCAAACTGTGATCATTTCTAAGTTTATATTTGTATATAAAAATTGGAAATTTACACCAATAATGATTCGGTTACCACTTTTTGTGGATCATTTTATTTTCAATGTAAAAACAGAATAAGAACGTGCCGTAAAAACACCAAGAAATAAATTTGTGAGATAGAATATATTTTATGTTGACGATATTTTTTTCTAATTCTTTAATTAATTGTTTCTCAATCTTTTGGCAGAGTTAACGCATTTAAACATTTCTTTGAAAAACACTATACATTTTTTTTCATGTGAATAAATTTCCCTCGAACTTTAATGGCCTCAAATTGCAATGTTAATTGTAAAAACTAATACATTTTTAATTTATAGGAAATACAAAATGACAATAAATCCAAAATATCAGTTTTTCACTAGAAAAATAATAGTCTTGTATTTGCGTGAAAACAATTTGTACTAAATTTTTACATGAAATTTATTATCGTGAAAAATAATTTTTTGTTGTACAAAGTAAAGTAGTTTTTTCCACATGAAACCCGAAACTTACTATGCTTAAACAAAAAAATGTAACGAGTAAAGATAACATATATATTCTCTGGCTCTCATGGGCTTTAAGTGTACTGGAACGAATGTACAATGTAATATAAAAAAACTTAAAATGTTTGACTTCTAAAGTGTTATTTAAAAAATTAAATTTGTTATCATATTTGCAGGCCCAGTAAAAATTATAATTTTAAATACTCTAAAAATCATAAGATATTTTTTCTGACGTCGAATCTAAGTTTAAAATAAAATTTTTTCCATTCCCTTAAATTTCTTTAAAACTGGAATTATTTTTCTACAGTGCTAAAGCCTAAACATTAAATGCTTTATTTCTGAAAACTTAATTTGGAGTTAAATGGTGTTGATAAGATCTGTGATATTTTCTCTGCATAAGAAATCATTTAAAAACTTTTTAACTCACCTAGTTTAGATATTAAATAGGACAAAGTTTTAGAAAATTGTAAGAACATTAAGATTTTAAGTCTGTACTAGGGCTGACTAACCAGGAGCTAATCCAAAAAAGTTAAACAAATTAGGTATCAAATGAAAATTTTATTGAAGATATATTTGAAATATGTCCTAGCATGCCCACCCTTTTCTGTTGCTTGAATAGTAAACTGTTGTTCGGTTGAGCACAAATTTAGTCCACTTTTTGCGAAAGACTTTTTTTCATCCATATATCAAATTTTTCAAATATGTGGCTACCCTTACAAAAAACCATAAGAAATATGGATATTTAAATTTTTGTTTTCTTGAATGCCCTAAATAAAAAAGTATTTTTAAAGAATTATATATCGATGTTTTTGTCTCGAAAAGGCCAGCCTTTACTCTAGCACTTAACCCTACCGAAGTAAAATAACATAACAGGGTTATAAACTAAACTGTTCATAACCAACTCTTCATCAGATGGTGGGCAACAACTGTTCTAAGAATTATCATCTCGCGCAATTGCGGTGTTGAAATATATGAAGCTCTTCATCTTTCACCACCTTTCATCCCCTTTCCAAAGAAAGCAACACATTAATTAGTAGGAAGAATTTCCTGTGTTGCTCCTCTTTCCAAAAAAACAAAAAAAAAAACATTGACCTTAAGTACCCCGACGAAAAATTTGAAAAAATTTCGGCAAAAATAGATTAAAATTATTCTGCTGGAATTATTGATTTTTTTTTTTTTTTTTGGATAGAACTTTTCGGGATAACTTCCTTAAAGTTCATATAATGGTGCCAATGAACGAAATTTAATTGAAATATGTTTATATTTGCAGTTTGATTACAGTTCATTTAAGGAATACCGGGTCCCAGCAAAAATAAATGGAAGTGATTCTTAAGGAATTAATTTTTCATTGATTCCAAAGTATCGTTTAGTTCTAATTTTTCTCTTCCAAGGCAGTTCATTTTCACAACTTTCAAAAATGTGATTTTTTGAAGAAATTTAACACTTTTTGTATCTATGACGGGAAACTTATTTTAAAAACAACCAAAGTTAAACATTAATCATAGATATTTCTCTATAAATTTGACATTTATAACTATGCTTTAAGTTTAAGAGATTTAAAATTCTTAAAATCGTAGTTTTTACACAGTACGACAAAATTAAACTTTGAGTAATGTTAACAGAATATGAAAATAAGCTTAAAATAACGAAATACGTGTCTCGGCGTTTTGCTGCAGCACGTCACAATTATGAGAAAATCGATTTCGTACATTTTTGGTTCTTTTTTAACTTTACATGTAAATTAATAAAAAAAAAATCCACATTTAATTCCCTTTTCAAAACTGGCTCAAGCATGAAAATCGGTTGACCCATTCCTGTTTTTATAGAACTTTTTATAATAGTATTACATTACAAGTGAACCTCCACGGTCCTTCGAAGTTTAAAAAACGATTTTCTCAAAATTCTGACGGGCTACAGTAAAACGCCGAGACACGCAATTCTTTATTTTAAGCCTATTCTTTTAACATTTCTTATGTATACCAACCACTCTCGTACGGTGTTATTGATACAAAAAGTAAAAAATTTATTGTGGAAAAAATTGCAAGAATTTCGAATAAAGTTATTTAATAAATAAAAGTGTCAGTTAAATTTCCAGATAGAAGCTAACGGGAGTTTGTGAAAATGTGGCTTAGGCCCGATTACTGATGTCCTGTTTAAATCTAAATTACAAATTCAAAATTTATTTGGGAACATCAAAAGATCCCATTTTTCACTGAACCATAAGAAGGGCTTTTGATGCAATGAAAAGGGATCATAAAAGAAAACTTCCACCCTATGACACCCCTATGTAAAAATCATCGGTTCCGATCCAAATTTTTTTCTCTTCTTTTGCCACTTTTTTTTTGCTGGGGGTAGTTGGGTTTAGTGGATCTAGGCAAAAATATGGTCCGATTTTCTTCTAATTTAGGGGCATGATTAATGGTCCAATGTAACATTCACAACCTAAATTTCCACCAGATGTCCACATTTGTGTGTGTCTAAATGCTATTATAGTCCCCTTCACAAAGGATTCTTCTATGGGTGTTAAGTGTGAATATTGACCGATTCTAACCAAATTCAATAGGCAAATATATTTGCAAAATGTACTTAGATTACAATCGTTAAATAAAATTACATCAATAAATCATAAGTTCATTAGTTTTTTGGCATATGTACTGTTGCTTATGTCGATGAATTGCCGATCATCATTTAACTCTAGCAAGCACCATGATGAGTACTTTGATGATTCCTTTGGTAAACTTGCCAATTAATTAGCAAAAATCATTGGTTCTGGGAGTTTTTCCTTTCAAAGTTATAAAATTTATTATAAATTTCCTAGTTTGAATTTATGATAATATGATCTTGAACAGAGCAAGGTAAAACTCATGTAAATGTTTCTGTTTTTATAAAATTTTTCATAAAAATGTTTAATTTTTTTCATAAGAGTTCAAAAATCCGAAATAAAAAAATGCATATTTGGGTAGTCGCATCTGATTAAGTGAGGGAGGGAATATAACTCCAAAATTTTTGTTTAAAAATTAATTTTTATTAAAATGGAGGTATCCGTTAATGGAACTGTACTATATTTGTATAGGGTGGGCCATTTAAAATTTTAAATTTGAATCGGCTTAAAAGAAAACTACTGATTATTTTTTTTTAAATTTTTGGTTTTATTGGAAAAGTTTTACTTTTTCATTCAAAAATGGAACACAATATCATTCATATGACTACCACGACTGGGCCATTTTTCTTCGAAAATGAGCAAGAAGCCGCCGTAACCGTCAACGGTGAGTGTTACCGTGCCATGCTTAGCGAATTTTTGTTTCCAAAAATTCAAGAGAATGACATGGACGACATTTGGTTTTAAGAAGACGGGGCCACATGTCACACAGCCAACGCTTAATCGATATTTTACGGACTGTTTTTGAAAATCGAATTGAAGCTGCGATTTGAACTCTTTGGATAAATGTTACGCAAACCACCCAGAGACAATTGAACATGATATCGAAGTTGCCATTAAAGAGATTCGAGCCGAAACAATTGAAAATGTACTGAAAATTGGGTTGATCGGATGAGCTACTGCCGAGCCAGTCGTGGTAGTCATATGAATGATATTATGTTCCCCTCCTAAATGACAAAGTTCAACCTTTCCAATAAAACCAGAAATTTGAGAATATAATCAGTACTTTTTTATAGTCGATTAAAATTTTAAATTTTAAATGGCCCACCCTGTAGGTTTCACTGCTTTTAATAGTTTTTTTTAAAAAAGTGTGAGCTGAACATATATGTTAACATGTAGAAATTAATTTGATTATTAACCAAAGAAATAATTATATTGAAATTACACCGATGATCGTTATTAGGAGAAAAGTGAAATCATGACATTGGTAAACCATAATGACTATACCTCTTAATATATTTAATTTTTTAGCCTTTCGAAAAAATAACTAGATATTGGAAGTAATCCAGTCTGTAATTTTTATTGACTTATTTTTATGGGTATATGATTCTTAGAAGTGAATGTAAATTTAATTCAAAATTAAACTGACAATGAATTCATTCTTTTACAATCTTCTACATAAACCCATACAGCTGGTAGTTTAATGTAGTTTTTATATCAAATTGGTTTGTTAGATATTTAGTTATAGAGCTGTTGTTTGGTTGAAGCAGATTCCTTGAAATTTGTGTTGCAGAACAAATGTTTTCGACTAACTGCAACATAATTATCTACAAGCTACTGTTTTGAGTTTGAATACAAAGCATTTTCAGTAAGCATAAGGAGGCTTCTTTCTTTTTTTTTTTTTTTGTTATTCAATAGGGATTCAACTTGAATAATTGTTTCAAAGAGGAATGACCACCACCACCACCAACGCGCATTAAAACCATTAACATCTATAGCAGTCTACTGCTACTGAATACCACCAACATCACTACCAATTAGAAGGTGTTTATATAATGAGGTTAATTTATTTTATTGGTTAGGTTTTATATATCTCTCTTTATTAATTTAGAACATACGAGTATTTTTTTTTGTTATTTTCTTTAATTAATTTAAGTAACAGAAATTTTTCATAATTACATTTCAGCTGTTCAAGGGAATTTACAAAAATCGAATTAATTGAAAAATAAAAAAATTCCACATACATGTTAAAAAATTATTCAAAAATTTCATTATTAAACTGTAAATCTTCTTTTTAAAAGAAAAAAAAAACAAATACAATCACATCATAAAACCTTTACAACCCAGCTGAGTCATGTCTCACTCAGTAGGAGGGAGTTAAAATCATGTTATATTGTAACTTAATGACCAATAATGACAAGAAATGTCAAAATATTTAACGATTAAGGTTTCAGAATTGTTTTTAAATCTTTCTTTTAACATTTTTTTTTTTAATTTTTTTGTGTAAGATTTATGATTAATAAAGATTTTATGAAGTTTGATTTACATATGACATTAAATACAATGTATATTATAGCGTATTTTTAACGGTTTGAAAAGAAATTTTACAGATTTAAAAATTGAAAATTATAATAAAATTAATGGAAATTTTATTTATTCTGAAGTCTAAAGAAAATTAAAGATTAAAAAGCTACACAACATATTATTTAAAAAAATATATTTCAGAAATCTTATCCCCTTTCTAAATATGTATGAAATTATTTCTTATTAGATTATCATTTTAATTAATATTTTTGTAAACTGCTTGTAAATTTTTACATTTGTCACAAACATCATGTAAATAATAGTCTAAAAAAGTCCTCAATAAATTTTCAACTTCTTTCTGAAAAAATCTCTTTACTTTACTTTTAAAAATCTCTCTACTTTTTTCTTAAACCATTTATCTGCACTATAAACCATTTAAAAGACTCCATAAAGTTGTGAGTGTCTGTTTTTTTGTTACAAGAAGAAAAAGCTCTATTTGTACGTCAATTAAGTTTCAAACCTCATACTTCCTTTTCCGCCTAAACGATTTACACTCAAAATTTTGTTTCTATTTTTTTCTAATGCATACAAACATATAAGGAAATCTGTTGCATCTGCACAGTTTTCAAAAAGTTTTGAACACAGAGAATTTTATTTCCTAAGGATTTTTAAATAAATTTTTATATAATACAATTAAAGTTTTAATTATATATTGAAAAATTTAATACATTAATTATATTTTAAATAATAAACAAACTATTGCAAAAACTTTTTCAATAATTCAATATTTTTATTTTTTGTTAATTTGTATTGCTTTACAGTTCTCCTTTTCTTATTTTAGAAAATAGTTTATATAACCATTTAATGTTGATAAAGTGTAAAATGCTAAATACACAAATAAAATGTAAGGAAATTTAACTGTATTTGAAAATATTTTTAACTACATTTCTTGCTGTGTTCAACTACATTTGTAGTTGTTTTCCAAGGGGTTTGAATAGAATGTTTAGGCAGAGACTTTTCCCCTTGTAGCCCGCTTTCGAAAATTTCAAAAAATACAGTCATACCCAGCAAAAAATTGTGGAACCTGTTGCTATAGCTATCTGTTCTAGAACAGGTTCTCTGGTAACGAGGCCCCGTTCTATTAATGGTTCCACTGAATCGGTGGCACTAAACATGTTGTAGAACACTTTGTAGAACTAGTTCTTCAGAATTAGAACACATTGAGTTTAGAAACATAGCTCCAAAAACACGAAGTAAGGGGTAAAATAGATGCCCATATTTTTCCAAGTTCTTGTTAAGCTTTACGGAATCTATTCCTTTTTTAAAATTCCCATATAAAATTCACCAATGGAACAACATATTCCAGAACAGGTTCCAAAGAACGGGTATATGTTCTACTTTTGCGTTAAAGAACCAGTTGCTTTTGGGACAAACTCAAACAAAAATCATTGATGATAGAACCTAAAGTAGAACAGGTTGCACGCAAGTACAAGTTGTTCTACAACCGGTTCTTTTCAGCCGATATTTTTGCTGGGTAGTTAACCCTCGTATATTTTTTTGGACCAAAAACAGTACATTTCACTGAAGTTTTTTAAAAAACTACTTTTCGCAGTATATATTTTATTCAATGTATAAAAAAAATTAACAATCATTTCCATCAAAATCAGCTTTTGTGGTTGTTTTGTATTTGTCGTTTGAAGCAATTTGAATAAGCAATGCCGGCTTTGTTTTGAGGTAATTATAGAAATCAACGCATTTGTACTTCAAATTACATTTGACGGCCAGAATCGCCTTCAATGTTTGCACATCTAATCGGTTTTTGTCTGACGTCCAAGTTTTGTTCACCGCAGAGAAGATTCGTTCCACTGATGCTGAAGTTCCAAGCAAACATAAAATATATTTAACGGTCGTGGCCATTTCTTTGAATTCGCAATCGGCGTTATTGAGATGAATAAATATCTCCACCCACCGATCCACAATCGAAACATTGCCTTCTCTCCATTGCATAATTTTGTCGCTCGTACAATAGTTTTTGATATATCGAAATTGGGTGTGCAAATTTACCGCATTTTCATTGGCATTGTACAAATTGTATTCGCTCAACTTGTTCATAACGGCTTCGACTTCATTCTATGTTGGTGTTTCTTGCAATACTGCCCACGCAAAAAGTTTCAGTGGCTCGAACGGTGCTGTCCATAAATGTAAGTAGGAGAGTGCAGCGGCTGCGAAATTAGTTTAAATTAGTTTTAAAGCATTCAAATCAAAGCAGGCAAAATTACCGAAAAAATCAGTGCGTATAGCAGCCATGTCAATCGAATTGTATCCATTGTCAATAAGTTTTTGCTTTTCTGCTGCTAAAGCTGGTGATAAAAAATCATCCTCTTGACGCATTTTTAGTATTTTTTCGAGCTCATTTAAAAAGTGTGCAACTTCGATTGCAGTGACACCTTCAATTTTCAGCACATATTTCCCGAATAATTCAGCCTGATGAAAGAAAAATAAATTAGAAAGAGAAGAGAAAAATACTATATAGTTAGAGAAATTGAATTGGCACCCCCAATGAAATTTTATAACTGCTCTTGAACAAATAGCAACCAAAATTGTGATGATTCTTCACTGAAAAAATCCTTCAACTTTTTTTCTCGTCCTTCAAGTCCAAGAAAATACATTTGAAGAGCATTATAGAGTTTCAAAATACGCTTGATAGCTGGTCCGAGAGCCAAAAATCCTGTTTTTGCATATCTTCACAAAAAGCTTTCAATGCTGTCATGCGTACAGTGTTAAGGTAGAAGTGAGAATATGTTTGAACGACATAAACGTCGAATGGTATTTCATCACATCTGAATTTCAATGCATTGTGTGTTATGTGAGCGGCACAGCCGATGCCGACCAAATGTGGAAGCCACTGTTTCAATCGGTGATAAACATTATTCTTTCCGCCACGAGTTTCTCCACAAAAATTAACTTTTGCATTATCGCCACAGAAGCAGACGATTTTCTTCCTCAGATCGTAGTCACTGGCAGTAGACGTTATTAGATCCGATATTAAGGTGGAATTTTCACCAGCTTCTTCGGTTAAATTCAAAACTTTAACGTGTACTCCGACAGTAGGGATAAAATATCGAACGAGCACAGGAAAAAGTTTGATATTCCCATGGTTTGATGCATCTGTGTAGATTGACACATTACTACAGTCTTTTATCTTCTTTAAGCAATTGTTGGGCGTGCGGCGCGAAAACATTGGTGACAATTGCTTGACATGCTTCTTTAAGCAATTGTTGGGCGTGCGGCGCGAAAACATTGGTGACAATTGCTTGACATGCTTCTTTAAGCAATTGTTGGGCGTGCGGCGCGAAAACATTGGTGACTATTGCTTGACATGCTTATTTTTGAAGTAAACAATATTATTGCATGAATTCGCTGTTCGCCGTTTTTATTTCTATTATTTATCGAAAAACAGTATTTTGAGGAAGAAAAGCAGTACGCATTTTTTGATGTCGAAAAACAGTATAATACTGCGAAAAACAGTACAGATATGAGCATTAGTCATAGTGGATGTCTATCATACATGGGAGTTATTAATTGAGTGGGGATGATTTTAATACCATCACATTCATATCAATTATAATGGAACTGTATTTACTATTTTCATTTTATAAATTAATAATGACTTAAAAATTTGATTTCATTGATTAACGATTAATTAGTAAAAATAATTACCATTGACAGACAAGTTTTCAAAAACGTAAAAATCTCGAAAAACACTTAAATAGAAAAATATGTTTAAATTGATAGATATCACTAATATCCAGGCTTGCCCAACTCCACTTCCTCAAACTCGATCTCCATCCAATTTTATTTAGTTACCTGTCTAGTGTTTTAATTCCATTCGTTCCCCCATTCCAATCAATTCCATTCTAACTCGTTCCTCTTGCCAAGTATTTCAACTTCATTCATACCCCTTCTATTGCGTTTCCTTGACTAGTGTTTCAATTCCACTCAGTCCCAGTTCCAATTTGTTCATATTACAAAGTGCTTCGTTGCGTACGGTTTCAATTGCCCTGTTTCATTCTATTTCGTTCCCCTTGTCTAGCGTTTCAATTCCCCTCGTTCAACAACCCAATCCATTCCAAGTTCAATTGAACCCAATTCCATATGAACGATATTTCTAGTGTTTCAATTCCACACATTCCATGTTCCATTACATTGCGTTTATCAATTTTAGTATTTCGATTTCGCAAAATCGTGCCTTTCAAGGTTCCAGCACAAAGGGTCCTCAAGAGGGAAACTTTTCCTTTTTTCGGCCCACCCCGTAGCAAATCCCAAATGTTGTGTCTGGGTGGATGTCTACATCGTAAAAGGGGTATTATTCCAAATTTCTAGCTCCAGCGGTTTTGCTGGTCAGTCAGTTCTTAAGGAATACCTCATATTTTACTACTAGACATTAAAAATAAAAGACTGTATCTCAGACTATCAGACATAGTGTTGAAAGCATAATATAAGGGTAAACACAACAATATAGAACTTCAACTTTAACTGCAGCAGCAAATTTGGTTTGTGTTTTATTTTTTTTTTTTTTTTTTGCCAAAGTACGTGAACGTGAATGGAGAGATAACACCAAACAATTTAACATGGCGCGCAATTTTTCACTTTGAATCGTCCTTTTTTGTGTTTCTTTTTGTAAAGTCCTGTACTTTATTCATTTTATACTGTTGGTGAATTTTTATAAAGCCAATGTGTTTTTTTACTGTTATACATTTAAGTGTTTTTTTTTTGTATATTTATTCTCATCATCATCATCATCATCATGGCCATCACCATCTTTTGGCACAACCTTCTAAAGACCCCCTCTTCGTTTTTCATCTAAATGTTACTTTATATCATTGTGCCTGAACGTTCATGTTTCCCTCCCCACTTCCATCTGTTTACACAATATCAAAATTCAATTCACACCGAGATCACGTTTTTAATTTGAAATTTTACAACACTTGTTTATTTTTTTATCGTGATTTTTTCAGCGATTTTTTTTTCGCTTTCTACCCTTAATGTTTGTAAACGGGGAAAAAAAACTTTTTGCAGCAGATAAAAAATGTTGCTACATATTTTTTATTTTGGTAGCTGCTATTCAGTGTTTGGTTTTTGTTACTGTATTTTATGTATTTTTTAGTGAAATTTGTAGTCGTTTTTATTTTTATTCATTTATTTCTAGGGGAAGTTTTTTTAATGTATGTAATTTTATATTGTGTATATAATGTCTTGGTTGTGTTTTTTTTTCAAAGTGTATCCAAGATATTTTAAGGAGTTTTATTGTGATTTTTGTTTTTATTAAACCAACACGTATTTCAAATAAAAATTAATTTAAAAATACAAATTAATTGAAATAATTAAAATAAAAATACAAGTATTTTAATTTGAAAGCAAATGATTACTTTTATTATGATTTTTATTTGTTTAGAATATTCTAATAACTGAGAGGAAAATTTTTGTATTAACCCTTTAAGGCTTAAATTTTATCTTTACATGAATGAAAACTAAATAACGAAGGTGTTTTTAAAGTTTAGGCGACAACGACCGAAGAAGTTGAAATAAATTTTTAAAAATCAATACTTAAACAAACACAGAGCAAAGTCTGTAAAATTTGATACTAAAAGGGCGCCGAAGAGAAATCTACTGAAAATATCAAGTTTGTTTTGCTAAATATTAATAAATGTAACATTAGTAAAATCAAAATTTACTTTGCTTAAATAAGCAAAAAAATTTGCTAAATATTAATGACTAACAAAAAAAAAAGTTGGACATATTGGCACATGTCCCAAAACACCTTTTATTTGATAAAAAATTTATTTATAGTCTTTTGAAATTCTAAGAGGCCAGCTTTAAAAGCCCTGCTGCCAGAGAAAATCTTTTTCAATTTTGGTCCAATATAACAATTTCATAATATAATATTGAAGATAAAACTGTCTATATGCCCACAATTCATTATGAAAACTATAAAATCGTTCAATTAAATCTTAACTTTATTAATATGATAAAAAAATCTTCATAAATATTATGAAATATTTCATGCGTTTTATGAAATGTTTTATAAATACTATGAAATGAAAATCTATGAATCATTTCATAGATATGATAAACCTTTTTTCTTTGAATAAATACTTCGTTACCGGTAGTTTTAAATATCGGAATATATTAAGAAAATCTAAGGATTTCACTTATTTTTTTTTAAATAAAATTGTTTAAAAAATTTTGTAGTAAAGGTTTTAATTTCAAGTTTCAGATTTCTAGTAAAAATGGTTCCAACAGGATACTAAATGGAACTTTCCGCCTTAGTAACCCCATTTTTACCACACATTAATTAAATATTCTAATAAGCTAATAAGCTTATACTCCTGGGAACAAATATTCTAATAAGCTAATAAGCTTATACTCCTGGCTCACTACTTGAAAAATCAAGCTTAAAATTGGTATATTTTATTCTGAACTCCACAAATAAATGATGCAGTTTTGTAGATAATTTAGTCTTCAATATAAATCACCAAAAAAAATTACACAAATATCAACATTGAACGATTTTTTAAAAGCAAAACTAAACAGATACATAGTTTTCATGTCACTGCTTATTTCGTGTATTGAAATAGAACATTAAAAAAAGTTGTTGAAAAATCATTATTTAATATTTTGTAGGGTAGCCTTTTTGCTTTCTTACTGCTTTAAATCTGGATAGCATTGAGTCAACCATCTTTTTAGTGTATTGTGGCGATATTTTTGTCCACTCTTCCTTTAGTGCCGCTTTCAAACATTTTACATTAGAAATATGGTGTCTTCGAATACCCAGCACTAGATTGTGCCACAAATTTTCAGTTACATTTAAACCTGGTGATTGGGCAGATGTTTGGATGGCGTGTGGGCAATTTCAAATTAGCCAAATTTGCACTATACCGGCTTTGTGCTTGGGATCAATTTCTTGGTTGAAGCGGAATTTTTCACGTATGCCCAAGTCTTCAGCACTTTGGAGTAAATTTCGATTAAGCAAATCTAGGTATACCTCTTTAGTAATAGTGGATTCTATGAATACCAATTTACCGACACCTGCTGACGATATGCACCCCAAACCTTTAAAGGTTCGTATCCATGTTTGGTTCACGCCACATATATACCTTATCATCTGATGCTGAAATATTAAAATTGCCCTCATCCCCTATGTTCCAGAAAGAAATTTTTGTTTTCATGGTATTTTGCGAAATGTATGTGGACTTTTTGATTTTGCTTATTAATAAACGACTTGTATCTTGATGTTCGCCCATGAAAATTAGCATATCTAAGTACCCTGCGTACAGTTTCTGGATGAAGTTTTTTTCAAAGAAACATTTCGACACAGCTGCCATACTCAACATGGGATCTTCTTTAATCTTTCGCAAAATCCACCTCTCATCATTTTTAATAAATTTTTTTTGGCCTTTCTTCCTTTGTTGTTCACACGATTTTCTTGGAAAAACGATGAATAATATACTATTTCGTGAATGGACTTCAATCAACAATTTCAGCAATTTGTTTTTATGTTTTCTCACTTTGGAAGTTTTTAAGAACTAACTCACGTTTTCTATTGAAGTGCGTCGACCCATCTTGTAAAACCAAGAAAATATAACTGATTTTAATACTTTTGAATAGACGAACTATTTCTGATATTATTATTGTTTATGTTTTGATCTACAGTTAGTTTTTAGAATCCATTATTTCAAAAAAGATAAGAATAAAAATGACATGAAAATTATCTGTTTGTTTAGTTTTGCTTTTAAAAAATCGTTCAATGTTGATATTTCTGTAATTTATTTTAGTGTTTTATATTGAAGACTAAATTATCTACAAAACTGCATCATTTATTTGCGGAGTTCAGAATAAAATATATCACTTTTATGCTTTGTTTTTTAAAAAAGTTACTCACACGAAATAAGCTGTGAGCCACTGTATGTTAAATGTTAAATTTCCAGGACACTAATGGGCAGATTTTCCCCTTTTTGTCTTTACCTGCAAAAGTTTTTAAAAATCCCGTCTTTTTTAATGTCTTTGCTGGAGAATGAACTTAAATTAAAGATTTCGAGTTTCTTTCTTTAGCGGTTGGGCTATGGGATAAAGCCGTCACTTTTACTCTATATGTTAGGAAACTCT
Organism: Eustalomyia histrio; assembly: GCA_949748255.1. Taxonomy (NCBI): domain Eukaryota; kingdom Metazoa; phylum Arthropoda; class Insecta; order Diptera; family Anthomyiidae; genus Eustalomyia; species Eustalomyia histrio. The sequence continues at coordinate 15,581,486 of OX456527.1, forward strand.
TATTATATATTTCAAGCAGTACGTTATCAGTATTTTTCCCCTACCACCGTGAAAACATATTTTAAACTTCATTTTTCTAGCAGAAGGGATTTGGGCAGGACATTAATGGGAAAGCTATGCCCCTATCTACTTCACCCCGAAAAAATTTCCAGAACCCCAGTCTTAGCGGATGCTTGCGCTGAAATAGCAGAATACAGATTTAAAAATCCTAGCTCTGACAGCTTGGGATGAATTACTAAGGGCACGTTTTATTCCTTTGTAACATAATTTTTTCACATTTTTATTGGAAATTACAAAAAAAATTCGCCCTGCCCCATGACCCAGGCAGCACATAATTTAAATTTCAGCTTACAAGCCGAAGGGGTCTAACATTCCCGTAAAAATTTCTTAAAATCCCGCCTTGTAAGATACACAAGACGCAGTAGAAAACTAAATACTAAATTTCAAGTTCCAAGCTTCAGCGAAACTTCAACTTGTTCCTCACTTTTTCTCTTTTTTACCTCATTGCTGTAATGGTATATTTTCAGTAAATTAGCACAGTAAATAACCCCAAGGAACATACGAGTACAGGTTGGTTGAAAAGTTCCTGCGCTCACCAAGAGATGGCACTGCTAGCTATAAACTTTTTTTTTCTCAAGTTGGTATAACTGTCCTGAGAACACATGCAAAGTTGCAAGTCATTCTGTCAATTCTTTCTTTGTTTACAAGCCATTTGAAGTTGACGTGTCATTGATTTTTTTTAATATGGAAAAAATTTAATATCGTGCAGTCATTAGATTCTTTGTTTTGAAGGGTTTAAAAGCAAAGGAAATTTATGAACAATTGTTAGAAGTGTCCTCACCTTCAAAACGCACCGTTGAATTTTGGGCTGGTGAATTTAAACGTGGTCGTACCAGCCTTAAAGACGATCCACGCGAAGGACGACCAAAACCGGCAACCACAGCAGAAATCATTGAGCAGGTACATAATATGGTTAGTGAAGATCCAAGTTTGACTAAGCGTGAAATTGATAATGCCATAGGCATCTCAGACGAACGAGTACTCCATATTTTACATGAAGAATTACGTATGAAAAAACTGTTTGGAAAGTTAATGCCGCACACATTAACAATTCAACAAAAACTGGATCGAAAACAAATTTCTCAGCGTAATTTGGAGCGTTTTAAGCCGAATAAAACCGACTTCTTGCGTCGTTTTATAACTATGGATGAGACTTGGATCTACCACCATGATCCTAAATTGAAACAAGAACGTTTACAGTGGACTGAAGCTGGTTGTTCAGCTCCAAAGCAGGTGAAGTTACAACGATCAGCAAAGAAGGTTATGGCATCAGTTTTTTGGGATGCAAAAGGAATTTTTTTGATTGATTATCTTCAGAAAGGTAAAGCAATCAACTCTGAATATTATTGCAGACTTTTGGATCAGCTGGATGAAAAAATTCGTGAGAAAAGACCTGGTTTAAAGAAGAAAAAAATCATTTTTCATGAAGACAATGCACCTGCTCACAAAAGTGTTTTGACGATGGCTAAATTCAAAGAATTAAAGTACGAATTGCTTGAACGTCCACCGTATTCGCCAGATTTGGCTCCCAGTGACTACTATCTCTTCAGAAATCTCAAACAATTCCTTCGTGGAAAGCATTTTTCGTCGAATGAAGAGGCCATAGCAGCCGTAGACGGTTATTTTGCAGAGCTTCCGGAAAACCATTATAAGGAGGGGATAAAATTATTGGAAGATCATTGGAACAAGTGTATTGAGCTTCTAGGAGATTATATTGAATAAAAAAATATATTTCGTAACAAAAACAGTATTCTTTCATTTCAAACACAGGAACTTTTCAACCAACCTGTACATTTCAAAGCACACATAATTTATAATTTTTATCTTATTAAGCGGTTTGGACAAGACGTTAGGAAAGAACTTTTCACTTTTTTGCCAGCCTTAAAAATGTACACTACTCCGTTTAAGAGGACCTACCATATACATAGCACTAGTGAATTGAGCAGACTAATTAATTGATGATTACATTACCATATCATTACCTTACCTTCATATCAATTGCAAACAGAGAAAACAAATTAATTGTGACAACCAAATTTCTTGCCAACCGAATGGTATGCTTAGGCTACCCCTACTAAGGCAGTACACTGCGTTGGCGAAAAGAAGTTGCATTAACAGCTAAAGGAAAGAGAGAGTAGTATGTGTGGATATTTCACTTCAATTTCTATAAGTTGTAAGTGACAGGAAAGATCTCTGCAGGGAGTTTATTCTACATAGTAAGACTAATAAACAAATTTTCCCTGCAATGATTTTTGTGATCCACTGGCAAATCTACAACTGCGACCTAAAGCCGCAAGGATAAGTTAACTTATCCCGGCAGAACAAATCCTATGGTAATATCGATAGGAAAGTGTAATATAACCCACGTCCGACGCTGCCCCAAAGAGTCAATTGAGTTGGTTACCTCATTGATAAGGCAAGACGCTCTCTTTTGAACACGGTCTGGAAGCTGCCATATGGACTTTGAAGCTCTTGCCCATATGAAGTTTATTTCATTTTCGGGCGAATTTAGGTAGTAAAGATAATGAGAAAATCACATGAAGTGAAATAGTTTCTTCACCGGTTAAGAATATCATTAGCATCCGATTGCTTAAAATAGACAACCTAGATTACAATTGTGACCCGAATGCCCGTCTATGGGTCATGAGACAACATTGGGCGTCATAATCGAACCTATTAGCACGACTCTACTCAGTCATTATAGAAAGGTCCATATTGAGTGTCTCATTCATATTTTTTTCTCATGCCCCCAACCCGCAAAGAGCTTGGCCTATGATCGAAAAATATAAATGTATAATGTTGATGTCATCTGTGAAAGAATAGACAGAATTTGTAGTTTGGCGCAAAATATTAAAAAAAAAATAACCCGGAACTGCAGAGGTTGCAACTACGAATCTATTCTCCATGTTTAAGAAATTAGTGATACAACTTATGAAAAAAAAAACTTCATTACTTTACTGAAATATTCAATAAAATCCCGTTCAATAAAATTCTCTCTGTGTAATTTAAATATTATTATTGATCTTCAGTAATTTTTCTACCTAACAAAAATTTTGAGGTAAAAAATCTATTTAAAAAATTTAACCCTTATTTACAATTGGTTCTTTAGTTTAAAACTGTACAGTGACTTATCACAATTCAATCTGTCCAACAAATATTTAAGTTTGTTGATTAGTGTAATCTACTTGATTATTTCTGTTTTACAAGTGACGTCGTCAATTTGGTATTAAGTTTTAATAGATCTCATTTAAAAAATAAAATCCAAATACTGATAACGACCTAAACTGACATCTATGAAACATATTATATTTTTATATAATCTTAAAATATAGTAAATATTATTATAAACAGTTTGCTTATCAGCAAAATACTTAAATAACACTAGCTCGTTTTTAAGGTTTCAATGAAAAACTATAAAGAAATAGAAACAGTTTAAAACCAGACTTCAAACAGTTTGCAGCAGAAATATGGAAACATTTAAAATATTTACAATATTTTTAATAATATTTTTACAATTTTTTATGGTGAAAATTGGTAATGCAGCAAATATGGTGTGTTATTTGGATACAAGTAGAGTAAAAGAAGGTAACAATTTTATAAAATTATCAACAATGAAGAGAAATATTTAAATATAAAAAATAATTTCGTTTCAGTACAACAAACAATTTTCGAAATAGATCCTGCTATGCAGTTTTGTAATTTCCTTATCTATGGTTATGCTGGCATAAATTCGGATACATTCCAATTGAAAACACTTGACCGTGGTTTAAATTTTGATTTATATCATGCTGTGACTGCCTTAAAACGTAAACATGCTCATATGAAAGTTTTACTGTCGGTGGGAGGTGATCGTGATGTTGAACAGGAAGAGGAGCCAAATAAATATTTAATGCTCTTGGAAAATATAGCTCACCGAAATGCCTTTATTAATAGTGCTCAAAGTTTTGTTAATACTTATGGATTTGATGGTTTAGATTTAGCTTGGCAATTTCCAAAAAATTCTCCTAAGGAAGTTCATTCGGGCATACGTAAAGCTTGGAATACCTTTAAGGGTTGGTTTAAAGGACGTAAAGTTGTTGATGAAAAAGCCGAAGAACATAGAGAACAATTTGTAAGCTTTATCAGAGAATTACGTCAAAGTATGGATTCATTGGGAGGTGTATTGACAATGACAATGTTGCCACATGTTAGTGCCGAACGTAAGTTGAAACAAATTTTATTTGCAATAGAACGTTTTTATAGCCTCTACATTAGAACGCACCAGAAAAAAAGTTTGCTGTAAATCAGCGAATATAAAGTGTTTTTAAAAGGCGATTTAAAAAAAAATAAATATTTTTTTGCCGAAAGTAGCGATCGCCTTTTTAAATTTTTCGTTATATCTTCAGTCCGATCTTAAAGCATGATATGTCGATTTTGTTGACTCGGGGAGACCAATATTTTATAGTACTTACTCCCCAAATCTAATATCATACCCAATGTGCGACCCTAATGTCAGAAAATTAAAGCTCGCAAAAAACCATAAAACTATTGATAAGGAAGTAGTTTGACATAAGAACATTAATATATTGTAAATACTGAAGATATTAGGAAACATTTAAAAATGTGACCCCTACATTCCGCCATAAAAAAAAATTATAAAAAAACGTTTTTAAAATAGTTGTGCTGGAATTATCGAAATACTTCCTTAGCAAACGTTTTAAGATTTTTTGCGAGCTTTAATTTTCTGACATTATGGTGGCACATTAGGATGGTAGGATATGAGATTTGGGGGGTAAGTACTAAAACGGGACACTTGAGGTCAATGGACCTTAGACCCCGACACAAAAAAATCGATATATCACACTTTAAGATCGGACTGTAAATATTGAAGATATAACGAAAAACTTAAAAAGGCGACCCCTACGTTCGGCAAAAAAATAAAAAAAAATTTTAAATGGCCTTGCAACAATACTTAATATTCGAAGGTGTACGGTGCACATTTTTTGCTTGTGAGGTGCTACGCTCTACTCTACATATCGAGGGTTAACTAACGCAACCTCGTATATCAAGAATTATCACTTTTCAGCAAAGACAAAAAATAGGTTTTTTAATAGACTTGACATTTTTTACTAATTTTTTATTTTTGAAATTTAAAAAGTAAATTAAATAATTATAAAAAAATTTCACAAGTTTATTTTAAAAATTTTTATCTCTCCTGAAAAGTAGTAGTTATTAAGACACGATGTTGTGTTAGTAAACCCTTGATTGTAAAACATCGAAATATAGGTGAAGTATAAATCATATATATTCATAATTCTATATAGCCATGTCCACCTATCCGTCTATCTGTCCGTTGAAATAGCAATTTTGGCGGATTTGTTTTTTCTCATCCTGAGCGGATTGATATTGCATATGGGAGAAATCAGTCCAGCGATTTCAAATTTTCCATAAAATTTTTTTGTTCATGTGAACAAAATCAGTCCAGCGAAGGAACCTTCACATTTTCCATAAAAATTTTTGTATTTAAATATTTACAATATGAGAATAAAACATTTTGCCATATTTTTTTACCTGATGCCATAAAGGTGATAATATTTTATATTCACATAAAATTTTTTTACCTTAAAAATTTTTTCACCAAATAAAATTTTTTTATCTCAAAAAATTTTTTTTTCACCATAAAAATTTTTTCATATCAAAAAACGATTTTTTAAATTAAAGCACTCATAGTAAAACCTTAGAAATATAACAAAACTACTTTTGTTTTTGGGAATAATATCTAATTTGTCAAAAATTAAACAAATTAAAATAAAAAATAAGTAAATCAACAACAATTTTTAGCCGAGAAAGTGTTAACGCCAACAAAATAAATTTTAGATTAAAAATCCAAAGTATTTCCGTATTGTCAGTGAAAAGAATTACATTTTAAATATTATAATTTAGAAAGATGGATGATTCGCAAACCAGATATAACCGAACAGTTGCTGATTTAAAATTAAATGATTTTTTAGTTACAAAATAGTAAATCTACTAAATTGTAACACAATTTTAGTAAAATACTTTAACCCTTTATTCCCTTCTTCTTTTCAGTTTTTATTGACATTCCAAAAATTGTACCCCAATTGGATTTTGTAACTTTATCCACATTTGACTATGTAACACCCGATAGAGATCCTAAAATTGCCGACTATACTGCTCCACTCTATGAATTATTTGAACGTGATGCCGCTCACAGCATTGACTATCAAATACAATATTGGTTAAATCATACAACCGAATCGACTAAATTAATTATGGGTATTCCAGCTTTTGGTCGTTCTTGGATTATGACCAAAGATTCGGGTATAACAGGTTATCCTCCGCTACCGGCTGGTGGAGCAGCAGCAGGTGGTAATTTAACACAAACTCCCGGCATGTTAAGTTGGCCAGAGATTTGCGTGAAAATACATCAAAATAAAGATTTCAAGGGAGAACAGGCGCCTTTGCATAAAGTAGGTGACCCTACAAAACGTTATGGGACTTATTGTTATCGTGATGCCGATGATAATGGTGAGTATGGTATGTGGGTGTCATATGAAGAGCCAGCTACTGCAGCTAATAAGGCCGGTTATGCCCGCGTAAGAAGTTTAGGTGGTGTAGCCTTATTTGATTTAACTACTGATGATATGTTGGGTACTTGTGGTGAGGGTAAATATCCCATTTTAAGAAGCATTAAATATAAATTGTAAAAAATTATAATACTCTTATTTAAAAAAAAAAAAGAAAAAATATAAATAAATTTTAAATCAAATCCAAAAAACCTGCTGAGTTTCTTATAAAAACATATTAATCTTTAAAAATTGAAGAAAAAAAAACCAAAGTCTTTGAATATTTTATACCACAAAAAAGAAATAACATCAACCAGAAATGGTGCCTCTTTAATACACTTTTGTAATCTTTTGTCGTCAATAATGATGACCACGATCAAGACGATCATCAAGAAACGCCACGCCACATTGACGCGTGTAATTAGTCTTCATCACTACTAAACTGCAAGAAAATAAGAAGGAACAACAAGAAATAAACTCACGACACTTGCATATTAATCCATTAAAAAAGATCAACTCTTGATGTTTATCGATTTAATTGTAATGAATGAAGAATGAAGGAATCTTTTAAGTAAAGGCGTAAAATAATGCATACATACATACACAGATATAATAATACATTCACAATGTATAGGTCGCATATCAATCACTGGTCAGCCAGTTAGTCATGTGCATGGACTGTCTTTTTTTTTTTTTTTTTTTTTTTTTGAGTGTAATCAATCTGTGTAATGTAAAGAAGGAAATCAAATAATATGTTTTTAGATTTTTTTTAAACAAAATTTATGTTTTGTTTTATGGACTTAATTGAGACAAATTTGTCAATTTTTTAATTGAGGACACTCAGACAATAGGCAATTAGGATTAGTAATTATTATATGAAATATCATTGATATTTTTTTTTTTTGAAAGGATGTTCTATATTTAATGTATTTCAAATTAAAATACATTCACAATATTGTTTCGTTAAAAATAATCTAAAATACATATTAAATTAATCGAAAATACAATCAAAAGGAGGACTACTTATTTTTCATTATATTCAGCCCATTTTGTTGTTTATTTTTAATCCTTGTTTTATAATTCACAAAAGCAGTAAAAGCAATTGAAAGTCGTTTAAAATAACCATCAATTTTTAACTGACAAAACGTAGAAGAAAAAAACGATTCTTGTGGTTTGTTTTTCAAATTAAAATTTTTTTATTTCTATTTAATTTTACAAACACACACACAGATGTATATATTTTGATTTTCTATGTGTGTATCTATATTTGAATAATTTTTTGTAATTTTTATTGAAATAATTTTGTATATAAATAAATTATTTTGGTAAGAAAAAACAAAAAGTGTGAATTTCTATAAAATTTTACATTCCACAGAAAATATCAACTCCGGCTGAATGTCTGTAAATTTGTATAGTTTGTTTTTTGAATGACTGATTCAAATAATTAAAAAATATATTAATATGAATTTCAATTGATTCTTCATTTAAAAACAAACTACAGTCGGTAACTGAAAATATATTGTGAGTGTAGTAACGTTGGTGTTTTTTTGTTTCATATTGTAGTAACATTTGATTATATGGTCTCCACCCTAATAATTCTAAATGAAAATGAAAACCGGACATATTAAAAATGCTTTACGATAGGAACATGTTTAACACAGGTATCAAATCTTTTCCCCATAAATGGAAGAAAGGATTGGAAATGTTTGCCACGACGGAAAGATCTAAATGTAGGATTAAAAAATTAGTCTAATAGTGACTAATAGAATATAGAATATGAAAAAATCTCAGCTTAAAGCGGGAAAAATTAATTACGTATATGGGTTTTCTCAGAGTGGTTGCAAAACAACGAGTTGTTGTGGGAGATGGTTCATAATGAGGCTGACGATGACCTGGTCGCTCAGGCCGAAAGTGTGGCACTCCCTCTAGCGCTGACCTCACAATTTTTTCCATTTTCTCTTACATTTTAACGTTGGTGTTTTTCTTTTTCATATTGATTATATGGTCTCCACCCTAATAATAGTTTTTTATATTTCATTGAACAGATTTTTATAATTATACGTTAATACTAAACCCAAAATTACATATTTTCGTTTTGTTCAAGTTGTCGACTTTCATGTAGGAAAATAAAAAAAGAACAAACTCATTTTTTATAAAATTATGGAAGGTATTATTTAGACAGGCGCAGATTTTAGGAAAAATTATTTTAAATAAGATATCAGTTCCTAGAGAGTATTTCTTAAAATTATGTGAAAATTTGCTAGGAAAAAAATGTTTCTTACCAAAATATTTATTTTAAATGTTATAGATTTTTCCTAATACATAGTCTTCAAAATTTAATGGTTTTTTAAAGAAAATTTGTCTGAGACTATAAAGGTTTTTCCTTACCAAAACTATCTTCAAAACCATAAGATTAAAGAGAACATTTTTCTAGATCAAATCAATTGTTTGAAGAAAAATTATTGTATGAAAAAGTACCTACTAAAATTCGATTTATTTTATTGGACAGTTGTGCCTTAAAACACAGCGAAGGAATTCATAGTTTAAACCTTTGGCGAACGAACCTAAGCTGCTAGAAAATTTGCATCCCTTTCAGATTTTATATAGAAAAGTCTTGTAATAATCTTGGGCGACAGTAATAATAAAATAAAATAATAAAAAGAGAATAAGTACATAAAAATATTTTTTTAATATTTTCTTTATTTTCTATAGATGAAAGAGAGTTTCCTTTGGAATCGTTGAAAAAGTACTGCAAAAATGTTGAAGTGGGAGTACTCCGCTCCTATGACAACTCAAAGTTAATCTATTTAGAGTTTCTATTTTAAAGGAACTTCATTTACGTACATTATTAATTGAAAGCCTTTTTCTTCTGATTTTTTATCTCTTTTTTTGTAGGGAATTTAATATAATTAAGATATGAAAATATAATAAAATGAAGCCTAAACAATTTGAATTCGCAACATAAAAAATTGCCATAATATCGTTTCTGTCCTGTCATAACACAAAGTTAAATTTATCTCTTGTTGGTCATAAATTGATAATCAAAAATTTTTTCCATCACACAGAAATAATATTTCATTATTATCTTAACCTTAAAGAAATTTTAAAATGTCATTTTATGAACACAACAGCAAGATCCTTTTATAAAATTGTACCCACTTAAGGACCACCAATTATGTTTTATTTTAACAAATTGTATCATCTGGATATTCTTTATTTATTATATTTTTTGATCCATATGTCAAAAAAAAAAAATTTGATTAAACCAGATATAAAGACATCACAAAAGACTACTTAATGCAATTTCAAAAGGCAAAACAATAACATACAAAAAGCCACCTACGTATTGTATGAACGTGTTAAAATCAAAATCCAAGAAATATCAACACGTGTGGCCCCTACTAAAACTCAGCTAAACATCTCTCAAAAATGTACTAAAAACTTGGTGAATGTATGAACATGATATGGTACAATGCACAGTGGGTAAGAATTAAAATATTTAGCTGTTTAGTCAACCGGCAGATTGGATTTCTGTCAAATTTCACAAATTGTAACGAAAGTAATTTTGATATTTTTTTGCCAAAACCTTAGATATTAATTTTGTAATAAAGAAATATTTTTAGTGAACTTATTGTTATGTAAGGAAAGAACACCAACCTAAACCTGCTATTTTTATTAAAATTTAGATATATGATAGAAAAAAAAAATAAATCTACAAAACCTTTTTCGTCTACTTCGGGGATCTGAGGGGTGAAATAGTGAGAAGAATCTCGGACATTTTTGGTTATTTTTCTTATTTGGAAGCATGTCTGAAAAGTTCATAGTTCAATATAAAAACTCTATTAAAATAATATATTCATAAAATGAAGAAGTTTGATGCCCATGTCTCGCGAAAAATTGGTTAAAATCCAAAAGATCACTGATATGAAAAAATAAGTGTCTCCTGAAATTTAATAAGGAATAAAATATGTAAATCCATAGCAGTATATCTCCAACGTTGATATAAGGTGAAAGAAAACCTTCAATTCCCCAAAAAAATATAAAATAGAATCCCCATGTAAAAATTGAAATATATATGAACATACATGATTATGCATGGGATAGTATATAATCATACATGGGCATTCATGACCATATATATCCGTGAATGGTGAAATATATAACGTATATGGACATATATGATATGAACATATATGATCATATATAATTGTACATGTCCATATACGCTCAAATTTCGGATCTGATGATATATGGTCATATGTGAGATCATGTAGGGTGATATACTGATCCATGCATGGACGTATATGACCATGTATGCACATGTATGATCACATATATTTCGATTTTTACATTTAAAGCAGAAATGGAACAGGACCTATGTAGGTACATTAATGGCACCTTGTAGTATGTTCTTCAAATTTCAATTTTTTAATCTCAGCTTTGCACTCAGAGAAAAATTTTGTTAAATTTGTTGGGGTCTGAGAATAGTAACAACGCATTTAAATGGAATAGTTAATCAGAAATAAATTTCCAATTTGGACACAAAATAGTCTGAGTAACTTTTTGAACAAACAATTAAAAAAAATCGTCATTTTAACCTTCTCTATCAAAGCTTGATAAATTATTGTATTGAAGTTTTCTTTAATTGATAGAATAATTTGTTGCAAACATAATTAAAATTTTTCAGAAAAAAATTTCTCGATATTTGGCTTTTCAGATGGCAAAAAATTAAACCAGATTTTATTGCAAAAATGAGAAATGTAAATGTCAAACGCAAATTACTTTAAAATTTAATGTAGGCCTTTTCGTGGAGATCTCGAAAATTTTTTGTTTTTTGAAACGGTTAATAAATACAAAAAAAAATTGCAAGCTTAACTTTGAACTCTGATGACACATTCTCCCGGTGGGTCTGTGAGACCAACCATCAAAACTTAAGCTCGAATATACTTTGGCTATATTATTTCTAAAATATTTCGATACCACCCCACTGTGCGATGCGATGATAGTAGAATGAGCAGTAGTGAGCAAACATGATGATGAATATTCATGCCTACGTCATTGCACTTAAGTATGCGCCAATGTCATATTTTGTTTTAAATATCAACATAATGACACACAAAAACAACAAAAGGTTATAAACCAAAAAAAAAAAAAAAACAAGGTATATTTTATATTGAGTGGGGATGGAGAAGAAATACCTGGTGCAGGAGAAAAAAGTCGCACGATCATCTTTCTCAATTAAAAGAAATCAAAATATGAACAACAACAAAAACTGCAGCCTCTTAATTTGACACATCACAAGATCAAGTGTCAGTTAAATGTTTAAAAAGTTAAAATCTACCACAATATAATCCTCTTTAACAAAAAATTAAAACTAAGGGAATTAAAACAAAAGCCAGACAGACACACGGATATTTTATTAATAAAATGATATCAAACACCACACAAGGTGTCACGTACGAATAAATTATGTTTATGTTTTAAAAAATTTAAACATAATCTTTGAGAAGAATTTGCAGAACGGGTCACAGACTAGAACTTTAAAATTTATTGCTTAATTATAATAACTATTACCACATGTATGCAATAGTTATTTACAACAATTGGTCATAATTTTACCCAAAATTTGTTATTTTTAAGAGAATTATGGAAATATATTAGAGAATTTTTTAGGAATTTATTAATGTGATCATAAAAAAGAAGTTGATATTTTGAATCACCCCTAAAAAAAATTGTGAAATTATTAAATAGATTCATTCAAATTGATAAAAAAAAATCACAGTAGGATTTTTTTTTAAATTTACAAAAACATTGTCTTGTTAGCTTGCAGTCTATCGCCTCGATTGTAACTGATATTTTTGCCCACATTAAAAATATAACAAATTTTTAAAGAAATCCTTTTATCAAAATAATACAATAAAATAAAAAAAAAAATATAAAACTTTATGAATAACAAAATAAGAAGGAAACATTTGCGTGACTTTATTATTAAAAAAAAACACACTAATATTTTAATAAAATAAGCCTGCTTTTAGGCCTCAACTCTGATTTATGCAAAATGTCAAAATTGTCATTATGATACAAAATGTCACATTTGTTAATGTCATTGGGTTTTATTTGCTGGTACTGTTGTATGGTAGGTGTGCGTTTTTGGGTGGTATTGATTTCTTTTGAAAAACATGTCATATTGTGAGAAATTTTTCTGAAAAGAAAACAACAAAAAAAACGTCAACAAATTCGGTAGTTGTTTCATTTTGGTTGAATATAATGAAATTCATATTTTATTTATTATAATTGTTGATAACGTTCTTAGCATAATTAATGTTTTTTGGTTGTAACACCCTACAATTAAGAAAAGTAAATTTTAAGAATCGTTGTATTAAGTAAACAAAAGGGTATTGAAACAAATGTGCCCATAGTACCAAAAATTAAGTACTAGAAAAGTACTAATTTCGAACACTTTGTCATCGATCATAAATAGTTTTATCCCAGTTTTACTTAATGTATATTTGAAAAACATTATTCCAGGGGCAGGATTAAATTAATCAAATGTAAAATTAATCGAATGTATACGTGACGGATAACACTGGGCAATACTAAGTCTGGAGGTGAATAATTCCAAAGCAAAATTAAACTACTAGGTTAGTGCAGTGACCCACCAAAACTTCGGTAATGCATGCAAAATTCTCATGCATTACCTTGTAATGTTGGCGCGTTATATTTTAAGCCATTTGCAAGCAAAAAGTAAGCAGTTACGTACCGATCATTGATAATGCATTGCATGATTTATAAACGTAAAGTAAATATTAAAATATTTTTAAAAATCTATTTTCAGACACATTACTTTGTGTTTTTTTTTTTGTAAGCGAAAGGGTAATCTTTGCATGTTTCGACATCATGAACGAAAACACCAAGCGCAATTATTCATTTATGTTCAATACCATCAAATATTATACGTGACGATAGCTCAGTGTGAAGAATTCTCGGCTGACCAGCAGAGTTCTCAGGTTCGTTTTCCATCATGACCACATTATATTTAATAACGTTTGAATTATTTGTAGTCGTTTTTTTAATATTTATTTTGTTCAAATCTATTTTTTGATATATTAATTTTTTCATCCTCGCAATCATATGAGTAACCACTTACTTTATCTCCACTAAAGTAATAGATCCATACATTGCCTGGAGGCTCATCGCCTGAAAAAATTCATCAATGAATTAAGGTTTATAGTAATGCATCTTATGGCTATACATAACTTTATACATTATTTGGTATTGTCTGGTTTTGTGTTTGGTTCTGGTACACATATAAAACAATATATAAAAGTAATACGTAGAGTTTGATCTTAAATGAAGAATCAATTGAAATTCATATAATATATATTTTTTTACTATTTGAATCAGTCAAATTATAAAACACTACAAACTTTCATTAGGAGTTGATATTTTCTGTTAAATGAAAAATTTTATGTTTTCTGTTTCTAAAATTAGAAATTTTTTTTTTGTCAAAATTGTTTGTTTAAATACAAAGTTATTTCAATACAAATTACAAGAAATTTTTCACATATATATGTATGTGTGTGTTGTGTTTTATAATTATCTACAAATAAAATAATTTTCAATTTGAAAAACAAAAATCGTTTATTTCTAACGTTTTGTCAGTTAAAAATTGATGATTATTGCAAAAATGATTGAAAGCAATGATTCGATTGTATTTTCGATTAATTTAATTGCTTTTACCGAAATAATATTGTGAGTGCAGGTAAAGCTTATATGTTATCGCTAAATGAAAGTTTAGCTTATTGTCATAAAGTGTATTTATTAAGTCGAAAAAACGGTGCGAATGTACTTTTAAAATGGATTTTATATTTTGGCATCTATAATACAATTTTACAAGGAATATTTCTATTAAGATTTTTATCACCTAATAAACTGTTTTCATGGATAATTAGATACCTCTTTTTTAAACGATTGCAATATCAGACTATTATATAACAAATGTAGGATTTTAATGGGTTCTGAATACAAATCTGAAGTCATAACTGAACATTTTTAAATGGCGAAGCCAATATGGCTTACATAATTTTTGTATATAACAGTTGAAGGACGACTTAAGTTCGCTGATCGAACATAGATTAGATTTTTCAAATTTTAAAATTGGCAGATCCAATATGGCCAATATTTTTTCATATTAAATTAAAATATTACAAAATATTTTAATAGAAATTTTAACATTTTATCCGTCATTTTGTTTAAACAAAAAATCTAATCCGTCCGCTATATTGGGTCCATTATTTAAAGTTATAACTTCAAAAAGTTGCACAAAAAAAAAGGATCACCTTATCAGTTTTTGTTTTAATATTAATAAAATAAACAGATACAGAATATACGTTAACAAGCCATCGAACGCTTCTCAAGAACGGGGAGTAGTCATGATTTTTTTGTAATGGCTCATTTTCTGTCCAAATTTAATTTTCATCTGAATGAATATGTAAACAAACAAAATTCGCCCTTCTGGGACATTAAGAATTCACGTGTCATTGAGAAAAAATATACTTCTTATTGTAATTTTTTTTCAATAAAATGGGTCTTCAGATTTCCAATCGACAGCTCTATCATCTGAGCTCTCTCTATATGTTATATTTGATAGAAAAAATATGAATGACTTGCTGCACACCAAAATGTCATTATATGATTATGTTTATCCTTACTAGAGTTGATATTGAGTGTAAAAATATATGGTTTCAAATAATGCAGAAAGTAAGTTAGTATCATTAGTGGTAGTTGAAAAAGAATGATATGTCATTACCGACTCTTTCATGGGTAACCGACTTATTTCGTGTAGCATTGGAATTATCCACCCCTAAATCAGAGACATGTAACCTCAATATATAACTTTTGTGTAGGGTCTAAAGTGTTCGTTTCTGTTCAATTTTTAATAACATTTTTTTAATTTTTTCTTTCTTAGTTATTAATATTCTTATATATTTTAACCCATAAAGTTACCCTTATTTTAACTAACTAAATTATACTGCAGAGTATATCCAACGTACCTGCAAAAGGGAATGAAATACCGAATGAATGAATGAATTTTCTACATGTGTTTTTTATAACACGTACAATTTTTTATGTTTGCTCAAATTGCGCGGAAGTCTTTTTCATTTTTAATTTTATGTTTTTTTATTGGTTAATTTAATAAAACGTGGAATAAGTTGTTTCGTATGTGGTAGCAGTAACAGTGTTCATATGGTAATTTAGGTTGTTTTTAAGGTAAATAATTTCTTTATGAAATCCCCATATAATATGGTAGTCTTTAAGGATTAATTAGACCACCCAAATTGTTAATGAAAATCAACAATGCTACTTCTTTCTTGCAGTCTTTTCTGCCAAATTAATAATAAATTCATATTGCAGCGAGACCTAAAAAATTGTAATACAAAAATTAATTGTAACAACCGAATTTTTATTAAATAAATTGTATCAAACATATTCTTGAATCAATTCAAATATAAGGTTTAAGTCACCGCCAATAATAAATATCGTTAACTGCAACCGACGGAAGCAGTTGGTGCCACAACGAATCTGTTTTTTCTGGTCTAAATATGTATTATTTTTCTTCCAACAGGTATGATTTTTCTTTAAATCATTTACACATTTTAACCCTTAATTATTTATTTCATGTAATTTCCAACTGTTAACAAGACCATACTTGGGAATTTTTCTTTACCATTAAATATCATAACCTAACGTTTTGGTTAGCAACCGGCCGATATGATCAGATCTCATTAGATCTAGTTGAACCAGATCTAATTAAATCTCTAAATTGGATCAGGACAAATCTAAGCAGATCTGGCGCATCGTAAATCCAATTTAATTTAAATATATAAAAAATATTTAATCATATTTAATTAGAAGGGGTTCAAAAGGCAAAGTACTACACTCAAAAAAGTTGGTAGTTAAAATAACTGAAAATGTAATTTAAAATAAATGAAAAATTATTTCACACCCTAACTTTTTGTTTAATTCGAAATAACTTATTGTTTATTTTTAAATGTAAAAAAAATTAAAAAATAATTTTTCATTTATTTTATCTGCGAAATTTTTATACATGTCACTTATGCGTGCGATTCTAGAATATGGGTTTAAATATGTAATCCTATTTATCAACCTGTTGTTTTGTCTTTGAGGTTTACATTTTAACTTGCCTTCATACTCCGTTCGATTTGCCCTTATTCAGCTTCCTATGACGCTGACCCGCTCAGGAAAATGTGTAAATAATTTACCTAATTATACAGATTTATAGTTTTTTCACTTAATCCTAGTGTAATACAAAATGTAATTATTATTTTTCTGAACTTATAGTAAAGTTATTGTTATAAATATAATTCTAAATTATGTCTGTAAGGAATAAATTCCATAGACAAATAAATAAATAAACAAGCTAACTAAAATAAATGAAAAATCACTTAACACCCAATTTACTAACTTTTGATTTAAATCAAAAGAATTTAATGTTTATTTTTAAATTTTAAAAATTAATGATTTTTCAATTGTTTTAACTCTGAACAAACTAACCACACATCCGTAAAAAAAATGTATTTTGTATTTGTTTCTTTTAACTTGCAACTAATTAAGTACCAAAAATCTTAAAAAGAAATGATTTTTCCTTTATTTCGTTTTTTTTTAACTGTCAACAATTTACCTACAAAATAAATGATATTCCGTTCATTTTATTTTTCAATAAAACTTTTTAAATGAAAAAATTAGCTGTAACAGAAAATCCGTATTTATGTGTAATATATTTTCAAAATAAATGTCAAAAAAAAAGTTGAAAAATAAAATTCTTTGTATTTTAAGTATTTAATCATTTAAAAATAAATGTACGTGTAACTCTTTAGAAAAATTACAGTGAGTTACCGTAAAAATAGTTTGAGTGCAGATATGTAGCTGATATAAACAAAAATAGTAAGAAATCTAGTATATGCCATAACATATAAACAAATCTGTCCACACATATGATCCTATATTACCAGATCTGCTCTTATTTGGCAGTAAAATCATCTGTCACTAAATCTGATCAGATTTGACCATAATGTCATATATAACTTAGCATATATGATTAGATCTGGCATTAGATTTAATTAGATTCAATTATATATAATAACCCCTTAGCTGATCTCATCGGATCAAATCTTTTAAGTGAGTCTACAAATAATAATAATTTATTTTTAAGAATGGAAAATTCTTTTAAATCAGAAAAATATGAAATGAAACGGAGAACAAGTGGAACTGAAACACTTAAAATGGATAACTAAATGCAATGAAACGCGTTACGCTTGGAGCTAAAACATTAAACATGGGGAACAATATGGGACGGGAAAGGAATGGAACTACAACAATAACTACATGGAACGAAATGATATGAAACGGGGAACGAAATTTAAGTTCTCAAAGTGGGTTAATTTTTATTAATTATAGGGTCCGCCATCTAACGTTTTTTTTCAACTAGTGCTTATTTCGTGAATGGTAACACTTAGCTCATGTCTAATTTGACAGATAATTAGTTTTATCCTTCCGCTGAACGAATATGGTTGTGTATACGCTTGAACTACGCTGGGAAATATTGCGACATTACTTTGAAAATCATGGTAATGTTGCAGAATGTGTGCGAAAATTGCGTACGGATTTTGGAAGAAGAGAGGCACCGTCAGCTCCGTATGTTCGTTATCTTGTGAAAAAAGTGAAAGAAACTGGCATTCTCATCGATAAACCAAAGCGTGAAAAGCCAAAAACAGTGCGTACACCCGAGAATATTGCTGCTGTGGCAGAAAGTGTGCATGAAGCGCCATCAACATCAATTCACCGTCGTTCTCAACAATTGAACATTTCGGAGACATCATTGAGACGAAATTTGCATAAAGACCTTGGTATGACGACATACAAAGTCCCATTGGTTCAGGAGTTGAAGCCAACTTACCATCCAATGCGTTTTCGCTTCGCTAAGTGGGCCTGCGATCGACTTACAGAAGATGCCGATTTTGCAAAAAAAAAATCGTCTTTTCAGATGAAGCTCATTTTGGTCTTGGCGGGTATGTAAACAAGCAAAATTGTCGCATTGGGGGCACAGAAAACCCGCACGCATACATTGAAAAGCCGATGCACCCAAAACGAGTCACTGTTTGGTGCGGATTTTGCTCCACAGGCATAATTGGGCCATTTATCTTCGAAAATGAGCAAGGAGTGGCCGTTACAGTCAATGGCGATCGTTATCGGGCCATGTTGAACGAATTTTTGTTCACAAAAATTGAAGAGGAGGATATTGGCAACATTTGGATTCAACAGGACGGCGCTACGTGCCACACAGCCGAAGCTACACTCGATGTTTTGCGCCCTGTTTTTGAAGATCGCATTATCAGCTGCAGAGCTGATGTCGTTTGGCCACCTCGGAGCTGCGATTTGACACCGTTGGACTATAATTTGTGGGGTGCCGTCAAAGATAAGTGTTACGCCGACAAGCCAGAGACAATTGACGCTTTAAAGGAAAATATTTGTGAAGCCATTGGTGAAATACAGCTGCACACAATCAATAATGTGCTTAAAAATTGGACCGATCGTGTAGGCTACTGCATGGCCGGCCGAAGCAGCCATTTGAATGAAATTATTTTCCATTATTAACCGGAAGGATTGTACTTTCAAATAAAAAAAGAAATTTGAGAAAATATTCAGTAGTTTTTTTTATAGCATTTTAAAAAAAAAGTTATTTGCGGACCCTTTACAATATATATAATATAAAAAAATATAAATCAACCTTTGGCTGTTTTATAAAAATGGATCCATAGAGATTTATCCCGGACCTGGCCTATTTCTAGTATCAAAGTGTTCCGGATGATAAAAATTAGGTATGTTAGGTCTGACAGGAATCCCAAAGAAAAAATTTTTTTGAAAATGTTCCGGGATTATTTATATTTTACCAATTTATGTAATAATACAAATTAAATACTCCAATAATAAAAATATCGCTCCCCTTTCACTCTGTTTCAAAATCTGTATTTAGTATTCCATCTTCACTGCCTATGAGCCAAAATGAAAAGAAAATCAATATATAAAACAAATAGTAAATTTTTTTAAAACAAGCTGCATTTTTATCAATGATTTATAGATTAAAGTTTTTCAAAAAGACTATCTGTCAATTATAATTGTTTTTTACTGAAATTTAAAATCATTGCCATTGATCAATAAAATCGGACCATTAAAATCATTATCATGAATTGATAAAATGCTAAAAATAATTTAATTACAACTCATATCAATGCAATGCTAATGAAATCATCAATTAGTCCACTCATATATATAATCCCATGTATGATCTAGGCACACCTTTTTTATGTGGTCAATAAAAAAAGACCCCAGTGAATGGCTAGGCTTGTCTTAAATGTTTTCTTTTAATGAATTATTTTGACAATTAAGATAATATATTTATTCTTTGATGTGGTCTTTTGAGATTCTGCTTACTACTACTACTTGTTGTATTATTTATGGTAGTAAAATAAATATTTTGTCATTAATTATAAATTTTAATCATTAAGTTGTTTTTCATCCTTTTTCTTAGAATTATTTTAAAAATTTTGTCAATCAATTTGTTGCTTATGAATAGAAAACTATGAGACATTTATGTTTATAAAGGTGGTTAAAAAAATTTCAATACATTATTATATGAAAGAAAAGTGCAAGTAATAATTTACATTTGTTTGATTTTTTAGATAAATTCTAAATATTATGATGGATTAAATGTCAAGGGAGACATGTGTTGCAAAATTTTTGGTTTTTTATATATTTAGCAGTTAATATTTTTGATTGAAAAAACTATTGGTCTTTTATTCGTCAACCTTCTAATGCATGGATTTTTTGTCACCCATAAGACCTCTTTAGTGACTGAGCCGATTAATAAATACAAACAATAAATCAGTTTTTTTTTTAATATTTCCTAATTTTAATTTTTTAAATTTTAAATAAATTGGTTAATAAAAGAGCCGTCGTTCTGAATAATCTTTGCGGTTCAATCGAAACACTGTGATTCAATACTTATAAATGGTTTTTTAAATTACACGCAGAGAAAAAATATGGTTGCGACATGATCACTGCTAACATATTGTGCTTGTTGCAATCTGGTATGGTTGTCACAACCATGTTATTGGTTTTCTAACAATCAACATGGTCGCTACTATCATTAGTATAGTAAATATTTTACTATTTTATGATTGAGACCTTCTATTTCATAACATGATTGTCTGTAACCATATTGTGGTAACAAAAACTCTGACTATGAAAAAAATAAACTAGTTATGCAACCATAAAATGCTGGTAACAAACAATAAATAATTATACATCAAATAAAACATGACTTTGACATTTACAGTCATAATATTGTCTTGTTTTCATAAAAACCAAAACTTTATCAGTTCAGTTAGTTTGTTTTTACTACAAAATGACTTAAAAAACAATCATATATTGGTAAATGCTTTGATTTTATATTTATAATATATATATGAGAATCATAATATGCTTATTAATGTGCCATAACATGATATTAGATAGTCATATTATGTATATTAATAATCGACCATATTATGGTAAAATTATGGTTATTTTATTATCATAATATTATAACCATATTATAGTACGACTATGGTTGGCACAATCATAAACCCAAAAATATATGATGCTCTTCGAATATGATTGTCCCAATCATGTTTTTTCTCTGCGTGTATATGTCTTTTTTCTTATTATTTATGTTTTGATATCTTTTTTTAATATGAAATCATCTAACATTTTAGATTAAAATTTTAAAATTCCTTTTTGTAAATAATAATTCCTGAGCACACGTTAATTATAAATACCCATATTTAGTTTGGGGATTATGTCTTCAAATAGTTGTATTATGTATTACTCAATAACTTAATATTTACAGCAATTAAATGTCTATAAATTTATGTTTTAAAACAAAATGTTATTTTGCATGTTAACATGATACTTTGCGGCAACACCAACCAACCAACCAACTAACCATCTAAAACAGTCAACTAACTAAATAACCCACCAACAAGTTCAAACTAACAACACAACATATCTAACAAACTACTACTATTCATACAATTATTTAACTAAAAAAAATGTTTAAGCATAAACAAAATAACCATAAAAATTCTCTATACAATTTTATTAACTTAAATAATATATTTTTTTTTATTTTCTTGAGGTACATAAATACTATTTGCAGTAAATATACTCGTAAAATTATGTAAGTAAAGTTATCTAAAAATGTTTCAGTTATGTAGCAGTAATAATATTTATAGTTATTTATAGAAAAAAATCTTATTAATGACAAATATAAAAATTTGATAAGTGATCATATAATTTAGTGTTTTTCTCCATAGAATCAAACAATATGGAAATTTTTTAAAATTAAATTTTAATGAATATTTTGAAATCTTCAGAACTAACATCCATTATTTGTTTGATGTAGTAGTTAATAATATAACAAAGAAAAAGCTTTTTGAAAATCAACTAACAAATTTAGCATATTTTCTGTTGACCATTTTTCCTAGCTGAAAGATATCTCAGAAATACAGTCAATTTTAAATTCTTATACAGAGCGTCCGCCGGGAAGGTATACTACTTTGTTTTGCCGCCATTTTGGTAAACATAAGTCTTGACAGTTCATATTTGGCAGTCGTGAAGTAGACACGTGGCAAATTTATTATGGAAAAATATTCGATAAACCAACGAGTTTTAATCGTTAAAACATTTTATCAAAATCAATCATCGATTACTGTGACGATGAGAAAGTTACGTGAAATTTTTGAGAGAAACAACGTGCCAACAAAACGCACTATTTATTGTGTAGTGAATGATTTCGAAGAAAGAGGGTCTGTAGGTGATAGGCCCAAGCATGGACCACAACGTACTGCAAGATCGGCTGAAAACATTACTGCTGCTCAAGAAAGTGTTCAAAACAATCCATCAACTTCAATTCGATGCCGTGCTCAGGAGCTTGGTCTTCAAAGAACAACTTTGGCTACAATTTTGCACAAGGATTTGCATTTGTTTCCATTTAAGATTCAGTTGACACAAGAGCTTCTTCCATAAGACCATTTACGCCGCCGTACATATGCCAATAGGATGTTACAGCTTGCCCATGACAGCCCCGATTTTCATGAAAAAATCATAATGAGTGACGATGCACATTTTCATTTGAATGGATATGTGAATAAACAGAATAGTCGGTTCTGGGCAATGGAAAACTTTCAAATTATTTATAAGTCACTTTTGCATCCATTAAAAGTGACAGTCTGGTGTGCAATTTGGTCAGGAGGAATCATTGGACCTTACTTCTATGAAAACGAAAACGACGTAACGGTTACTGTTAATGGGGAGCGATATCGTGAAATTTTTTTAACGCCACAACTGCATGCTTTGAGCTTGATTAACACGTTGTAACAACAAGACGGTGCCACATTTCATACAGCCAAGATTACAATGGAATTACTGCGAGACCTCTTTCCACAACAAGTTATTTCAAGAAGTGGTGATGTTGATTGGCCTCCACGGTCGCCGGATTTGACTGCTCCGCATTTCTTTTTGTGGGGATATCTGAAAAGCAAGATTTATGCAAACAAACCAGAAACGCTTGAGCAACTCAAACAAAATATTCGTGATGAAATTAATGAAATACCGCGTGAAATGTGTGAGAATGCAATGAAAAATGTGCCTAAAAGGGCTCGCATTTGTGAGGCTAACAGAGGCGGACATTTATCTGATATTGTATTCCATACATAATTGCCGACATTAAATTAAACATTTATTATTATAAGATCCATTCTCTTTCATTGTATCAAAAATTATAAACAAACAAAGTAGTATACCTTCCCGGCGGACACCCTGTACAAAAGAATAAAAATTAATTCAAACAACTATACTCAAAATAGTTCGTAGTTAAAATTAACTGAAAATGTAATTTCAAATAACTGAAAAATATCTTAAAAACCGATATACTTACTTATCATTTAAATCAAAAGAACTTTTAATTTATTTTTACATAAATGTTAATAATTTTACTTACAGTACCCGTAAATAACAAATTATTTTACATTTATTCTAACTGTTACCAAACTGATCACAAATCCATAACAAAAATGATATTTGGGTTAGGCAAATGTTTCAACTAATTAACTACAAAATCCGTAAAAAGCAATGTTTTTTTTCTTTATTTCGTTTTTTCCACTGTCAACGAATTAATTAGAAAATCCGTATTATTTCATTTTTTTTTTTCAATAACATAAAAATAACTACAAAGTCTGTAAAAATAAACGACTTTTCATTTACTTTGTTCATTTTAATTATAAAAAATAAAAAATATTTTTTTTACCAATAATTTTAAATTAAAATATTAACTGTAACCAAAAATCACTGTTTACATTCAATTTATTTTTTTAGTAAATGCTAACAAGGGTTAAAAAATATATTTCTTTGTATTTTAACTATTTAATCATTTAATAACGGTTAATATATCTGAGTAATATAAATTTAAATTGTTACCAAAATGCTATTTGTAAGCTAACATTCAAGTTGTTTTTGATTAAATAAATATTAAAAAACCAACTCCTAGGAATAATTAACTGACAAAACTTTTGTGAGTGTATGCCTGAAATAGTAATAATAATATTATATGTGGTATGTTAATATTATACCTATAACTACATTTAGCATTCCATACTCCAACATACGGACTAACTGGTTGGTGGGTACATTCATTAAATTGTTCAACTACATAAAATATATACGAGCTCCTTAAAAGACCCTCTTATTGACGACAACAATTCATGTTCATTTTTATTTTTTGTGTGTAAAACCTAACATTTATGTTTTCTAAGTAATAGATACTTTCCTGTTTATGTTCAAAAAACACGCAGTTATCACAAGTTCCATATACTTACACATGAGGAGTGTGAGTATTAACTTAAAGTTTTACTTTTTTGTGATGAGTACAAAGTATTTTTATAGCATAATTAACCCTTTTTTTTGGTTTATTTGGGGAAAGAAAAGGTATAAATAGGCGTGTTAATTTTGAAAAATATAACACGGTGCAACAAAATTGTGGGTCATCACCAGCAGTCTCCAAGGTTTCTAATGCGTAATAAAAGTACATATGGCTAAAGCAAAACCTCTGAAGGATTTTTTCTAAGTTAGCTCCGATTTCGTTTTTATGGCATCTTGAAATTTAGGGAGCATTCTATCAGATGGCGGGTAACAAATGTTTTAAGAAGCATCATCTTGCGCCATATATAAAGTCCTAAATCTGTCACAATTCATACCATATATACCTTTCATATATTCTCTAGTTGCTTTCTGAAAGTAGCTTCTCTAAAAATGGTATCTAAGCTCTTTGCTTAATGATTAACAATTTTAGAACCTAAAAATTAGGGAAAAATTTCAGTGTTTTTGAGCAAATAAAGGGTGGTTAAATTTTAAGGGCCGATGTTGAATGTGAAACACACCTAAACGTCAAGTTTTTTTCTACATTTCATTTGACATTTCTCAATTTCAAACTAACTCAATTTGAACCATGGAAGAATACACAATCGAGCAACGCGTTAAAGTTATTCAGGCTTATTATGAAAATGGGCGTTCAAATCAGAGTGCATTTCGTGCACTTCGTGATTTTTTTTGGTCAGCATAATCGACCAAATGTGTCCACAATCGGGAGAATTGTGGGCAAATTTCAGCAAACCGGGTCTGTGAAGACACCTGTGCATGCTCGTCCTGTTCGTTCTGCGGAAAACATTGCTGTTGCTTGCTATAGTGTGTCATGAGGTCGGCCAAGCATTTACTGTAAATGGTACTCGCTATCGCGAGATAATAAGGAACTTATTGTGGCCAGGAATTGAGAATATGATCCTGGACGATATGTGGTTTCAACAGGACGAAACGAAATAATGGCTTTTTACGTGACAAATTCAATGGCCGTGTTATCTCACGTGGTGGAGATGTTAATTGGCCGCCAATATCATGTGATTTCACATAGTTAGACTTCTTTCTTTGGGGTTATTTGAAAGAAAAGGTGTACGTCGATAAGTCAGAAACAATTCAAAAGCTAAAGGATGAGATAATTCGGCACATTAACGGAAAAGAACCTTCAGCGTCATCGAAAATTTGGACCATCGGATGGAGGTGTACCGCCGAAATCGCGGCGGCCATTTGGCCGATATTTTGTTCCATACATAATTGAACCATACCATATTATCATAATAAAAAGAAATGACAATAATTTCCTAAATAATTTGTGTTTTATTCAAAATCAACATCTTAAAATTTAACCACCCTTTATATCCAAAGTAATTTTTTTAAATAAATTTTACTTAAAAATTAATTTTCGAAAATTAGATTAATAAATTCCGCATCATTTCTTCATGGCTAATGTCAAAAAAATATTTTGGTCTATATTTTAACAAATTTTTAAATATGCTTAATTTCGAAATTATATTTTTTCAATTTCGCTTAAAATTGTAAGCTGCAGAAAATTTTCTCCACTGTGCCCTGGACCGATTTGTTTTTATCATTTTAAACACTTAACTGCTAAAGAGAATAATTATGATAATTTGGGTGATAATTAGCAAAATTTATTTCGTTATCGTGCCGTGGTCCTAACTGTAATATAAAAATATTGGGTTGGGCAAAAACATCATCTGATTATCTTATACTATAACTTTTGTTTAAATTTAAAACTCATTTGGTTTTTAACTGATTATGTTTATTTACTCTTATGAATTTCGTTTTAATTAACTGTGGAAAATAATGTAGGGAAATGGCTACCGTCGGCGTTGCAGCAAATTTGGTTATGACGTTGTCAATTTTTGTTCGAATGTTGTGCGAAGTTTGTTCGCGTATACCAAAGACTTCGAATACCCCCACAGGAAAAAGTCCGGGACGATCAAATCGGCAGATCTAGCTGCCCAACCAAAATAACCGAACCGCGAGACTACAAGCGATGGGAAGGAATTCTACAAAATACGAAATGTATCATGTACAATATGACAAGTGGCCCCGTCTTGTTGGAACCACATGCCTTCCAAATCCAGATCGTGAACATCAGTCAGCATGGCTCTTTAGCGGTTAAACGCGACCGATGAAACTGCACACCACACGCTGATTTTGAAAGGTGCAATGGTACTCCATCCACCAGAACCCAGACATTTACTTATTGACGTGACCGCTGATGTCAAAATGAACCTCATCGCTCATGATCATCTTTGATGGAAAATCATCAACTTCAACATTGTCACAATTATCGCGTTCTTGAGGCATGTGGCTACTTTACGGATGTAACAACAAAAGTAACATACGATGCCATTGCAATAGCAGCACTTTACAGTAGGGTAAAACTTATTGTCCCACCTTGTATTTTAAGAAGCTAGAAAATAAAAATGCGAGCTAACTTTGTGAAAACCTTTCATTTCTAGTTGCACTGTGTAATAAACAGTTGATTTGAGTAATATATTTTTTGGCAATTAACACGTTTTCGTAGAAAAAAAAATAAAGTACTTTTAAGGATAACAATTAATTAATGAAAGGTTTGGCAAATAAAAATGTTTAATAAGAAAAAAGCTTCTTATGATACATTTAAAAGTTAAACAAAATATTAAGAAACCTAAACATAAAAGTCATCAACTAAAGAATGCGAAAATTGTTAGCCTAATATCAAACAACCACCCCTAAGAAATTTTATATTAATTCAATTACAAAAGTTTTTAAATGGAATTATTTGAAATAATTAAAATCCATCAACATTAGCTCTATATAAAAATCAAATTAAAATAATAACCTTTTTAAGGACATGTTTGTATATAAAAAAAAAACACAATTTTGTAATAACCCAATTTTACAAACTCCTTCAAACATTTGTTTTATCATTAGTAAAACCCAGCAACACACACATTCAATTTAAATCATTTGGATTGTCATGATACAACGTTTATCAAGTGTTTAAATTGATATGCGTGACTAATAGTGTTTAAATACAGACCGTAAAATGGGTGATGATGGTGACGACGACAATGATGACAACCCCAAAAACGGGTGGTGACACCAGTACAGAACTAACAAACGCACATGCGTTATAAAACAAATAAAGATGCAAGTAAACCTAATAATATCGAGAACAAAAAAAAAGGATATTGTTAACTAACTACAACATATGGATGACATACTAACGGGTTAAAAATGCGTTTCACTTTTTTTTTTTGGTAAAACATTAACAAGGGCGATTTTTGATGTCACAAAATATCAAATAAACATTTGACATTTATTTCAATGTTACATGAACAACAAGCATAAAATTTAATTCATTTGTATTTGAAAGATAAAATTACGAGAGAAAAGCTTTAAGGAAGGGTTTATTATCAACAATATCTGTAAAGCAATTTAAAACATTTCTTTAGACCTTAACATCAAATATGGCCAAATATGGCCAAAGTATGGCCAACTAAATTTTTTCCTAAAAGCAA
This sequence comes from Eustalomyia histrio, assembly GCA_949748255.1. Taxonomy (NCBI): domain Eukaryota; kingdom Metazoa; phylum Arthropoda; class Insecta; order Diptera; family Anthomyiidae; genus Eustalomyia; species Eustalomyia histrio. The sequence continues at coordinate 15,609,672 of OX456527.1, forward strand.
GTGACTAACCCTCTAATTCATCAATTTTTCTTTACAACAAAATTCCAACTATGTATGTAATTTTCTCTTTATATAAAGCAATAGCATTACTGACTCATTCACCCACTCACTCACTCAACATCGTCCAGCCCAAACCTCTAGCGCTAGGGCGCTGAAATTCGGTAATTACATAGGATCTTTATCCGGCGTAGACATCCACTTAGATGGATTTATTGAAATTTCTACGGTGAGGGGAAAAGCGGCAGGTCTTCCTCTTAAATTTGGAATTTTCGTCAGGAACGTACTAAAAATGGGGGTTTGAGTGACGAAATACAACAACCGAAAAATACGGTTACCACAACCGAACCATTGGAATGGCTACAAATTCGGTTGACAGCACGAATCTGTATTCTCTGTGCATCAGCTAAGGGCGGATTTTCAAAAATTCCTACGATGGTGGCAAAAGAGGGAAAATTTCTCCCTCTTGACGGCCTGGCATAATCCCTGGATCTAGATAGTTGAAATTCCATCTCAGACGGGAGACCGGTCTGTTTCTTGGTGTATAGGCTAACACTGACAAGATGGGTTTTTTGGTATTTCTGCAGGGAGGGGCCAAAAATGCAAAAAATGTCGCAATTGACGGCCTGGCCAAAGCCGATTTGGCTGAAAATCTGAAATTTAATATTTGTTTTATGAATTTTTATCAGAGACGTGGAACGTATGGAGGTTCAAAGTTGAAAAATTATCTCAGTTAACGGATTGCCCAAACTGATTGGACCAGAGCCATTATAATTTCCTGATAAGGGTTTGACATGATAACCGGATAATTGGAACGAGTCGAATTAAAATACTAGGCAATGGGAACGAAATGGAATAAAAGTGTGAAAAAGTTGAATTAAACACTAGATAAAGGGGAACGGAATGGAATGACACAAAGCCACCAAATTCGTCGAAAAAATTTTATTTCTTCAGCCATTGGATCATATAGTGGTCCCGAAAAAGTTAATATGTAGAAAAATTGCTAGATTAGAAAAAAATCTAAAAAAATTAAAATCCACATTTGGAAAAAGATGACCTGATTCCATTTTTATACTCTCCACCATATATGGTGGCGGTATACATACGTTTGTCATTCCGCTTGTAGCATGTTGAAATATAGGTCTAAGACCACTTAAAGTATATGTATATATGACCTTCTCCGAGAAAAGGTACCTAGTGTGTCAAAAAACGGGTTTGGACTTAAAAGTGGATTCTGGTACCTGAAAGGGTGTAGAATAAGATGAATGAGTTAGATTTCTGATAAAAATTTATTTACCCCATTTTTAAAATGTTCTTCGTACATCAACACTTTGCTGAGAGCGAACAGATAGCTGAGAACGAACAGAGCAGCAACAATAGCAAAGGTATTGTCACACTAAAAGCGAAAAAAATACGTCACCACACAGGCATGACCATACCAAATCGCATCTTCTAATTGAAGGTGTGTTCACAATGATAATGCGTTATGAAACTTTAAATGCGTTTTTCTCAAAACTTCATTCTTAAAACTTCATTTCCCTTTTCTCGGAGAATTTCACAAGTCGATTTAGGGATATCCGTCTGTCTGGCTCTGTGTCTGTCCGGCTGACGGTCTGTTGGAATGGCGATTACTGCCCGAAGATGCAAGCTGCGTTGCTCATTTACCTGGTATAGGAAGTTTGGTATTAAGAATGTGCAAAATTGGTCCAGCGATCAAAAATTACGAGTGAAAATGAGTATTTCAGTACAATTTCATAGTAGCGTCTGGCGAATAATACATTTCCTCATTTTTTTAACAGACGCTTAGCGGTAAATAATATTTTGTATTTACATCAAAAGTTTTTTTTTCAACACTAACATTTTTTCCACCTCAAAAAAAATTTTTTTACCACAAAAATTATTTTCACATCCAAAAACAATTTTTCACCTCAAACAATTATTTCACATCCACAATTTTATTTCTAATTTTTTTTTTTTGTTTTACATTATTTGTAACAAAATCCTACACAGTGTTTTTGATGATAAAGTTTGTACTTACTTTTTATGGTTCTATTATTGGGTGTAAAACTAAAAAAAAAAAAATATAATAAAAAAATAATATGACCTTTGTATTAGCTATGATCTTTTCCCATCTTTCTAGCGACATATGAATTCAGCGCCAAAATAATTGATATTTTTGAGACCAAAAACGAATCAAGTAGTCTTTATCTTCTGTGTCAAAATCATCACTTATTAACCGCACAAAACATCGCTCGCACATTCAAACTGATGGATAAGCTTCGGTGAGACATGGATATACCTTAGCTGCAAATTAAAGCATAAAATGAAACAAAACTTCAGATTCAAATTAAAGAAGTTAAGCAAACCTTCCCGCAAATTATGTTTTGTTTGTACAAAATTAAACATTTTCAATGCAAAAAAAAACTTTGTTGTTTACATTATTTCGTTCAATGATATTTAAGCTTTAAAATAAGATATAAATTATTAAAGCCACAAACCATTTATAAAAGATACGTCATCTGTTGTGAATCTCGCATTATACACCAAATAAAATTTACAGAAAATATCGATTTAATTTTAAAATACTTTTTTGTTATGTTTAAAAAATTACTTTTAGTTTGGGAAATAATTTTTTTTCTTAAGACATGAGTGGAGGGTATTCAAAGATTCGACACAGCGGAATTTTGTATTTATTTTTTTTTACTTGTTTCCATTGTGTTTAGTGATCCAATACCAATTTTACCTGTTCCCTTCCATTTCGTTCCCTATAAAATAATTTAAATAGTTAAAAAAAGGAAATTTAGAGAGCGATAATAATAATCAACTGCGGGAAAAAAATACATAATCATTAATACTTTTTTATTGTTTTCGATATTCGTGATTTTACCGTAGCCCTTTCATGCTACATTTTCAAACAACTTGTCAAAACTACATTAATAGTATGCAGATTTAATTAAATTAAATTTTTGAGATGTTTAAAAACTAAAACCTAACGAAATGGGACGTTATATCCCTCTTTATATCCTCTAAATATCAGAGATGGAAAATAAATAAAATCACTTTATTCCTATTCAAATTTATTAACATCGGGGTGTAATCAGGTTTATTCTCTTATAATAGCCCTGCGAGAAAACGACCTATCCCAGGACACGTCACATAACCGGTTCATTGTGATAGGGACCGGTAACGGGACCGATTACTTTAACATGCGCTTGTCCTAGGAGGGGGTCAATTTCCCTCTGTGACATGTCACAGGACTGGTCTAAAAGGACATGTCGTGACTTTTTAACCGGTCACGTGATAGGTACTTTAGGAACCGGTGCTCTTTTCACCTATCTCGTGATATGTTTCTTCGAAACCGGTTCAGTTCTCACCTATCCCGGGACAGGTCCCAATTCCTAACTGATCCCATTTTTCCAGCAGGGAGTAGATGCGTACGATTAATTTTCTTTTGATTTTTACATATTGCTCATACGTAAAAATACTAAATTCATATTATTTAAGGAATTCGTTTGATTTTCATAACTTTTGCATATGAAAGACAAAACAACAGAAACATTCTTCTTTAAGTGCGGTTACTACCTCACAAAAATATGAATATTTATCCGAGGTGTCTTAATGTCTATTACGTTGTTGAGAGGATTTTGATAAAAGCATTAACAAAATTGTTCAAATTTTAATTCTTTTTTTTTAAGTTAAATATTGAATGGTTCATGATTTGTAATAGGTACAGATTTTTTCATTTTAAACTTTATCTCCTTTCATTATTATTATTTTTTTTTTTTTTCTTGAATCCAGTTTAACTTTTGAGGAAACTTGAAAGTTTTCTTTTTTTCATTACCATACCAAATGAAAAAAAAAAACAGAAACAGTGTTTCTTTTTCTTAGCTTTTAAGAAAACAATATACAGCTGCAACGTGGGTGGTCGTTTTTTTCTAAAAGCCATTAAACTTAAATTAACATGCGTTCGCAACAATACAAAAAGACTTCATGGTATGAAATACTACTAAAATATTGGAGTAGGCAAGCAACTTGAATGAAGAAAAACGAAAAAAAACGAAAAATAAAACCAAACAATTTACAACAACTACAAAAGGCAACATTAATGGTGATACAATTTAAAAAGAAATAAAAATCGAATTAATTACAGGCAAATTCCGGAAAAAAAACACAAAAATTAACTATAAAAAGCCGGTTTCAGTATTAAAATTTTTTCAAAATAAATAAAATAACAACCAGATAAACATACATCACTCAAATCAAGAAACGACAACACAAAACCCATCTAGTGAATGTTAAATAAAAATAACTGAAGAGATAATATAACAACATGAAATATTTAAAAATATATAAATTAATATGTAGTTTAACTTTAGGTCATTGGTCTATGAAAAGGGTTCTTCTTAAATATCTTTTGTCATCAAAACTCAATTTATTGTCCAACTAATTATAGCAGATTCTTAAAACCTTCGCCCTACCATCTTCTACGTGTTGTTTTAAAACTAAAAAAAAAATTAACTTTAACCAGCCGCTTTGTTAAGATCTAAATTTATAGCCCATCTTTTTAGTGCAAAAGATTTATTATCAAAAAAATACGATTTTTTTACACAGTGTGACACATTCTTAAGCACCTCATTCCAAGGCATGCAGTCAAGTCAAGTCACTAACTACTTTGAGCTGTTTAATCTTTTTCTGCTGTTTTAGGTATGATGTCTCATGGACTCATTATGATAATGATTAACTTGGCAAAAATCACTGCAACAACAACAACAAAAAACCAACAACATTGAACAAAGACTATATATAACGCTTTAAAACTTGGACATTTACCACATTTTGTGTTAAAAATTTGTTAAATATTTTCACAAGTAAATTAAAATATGTATATGACAGATGGTAATGCGTGAAAACAATTTGTTTTTAATTTTATGATGTTTCTCAAGAAATTGCGTAGTCTAAGCTATTTTTTATACATTTTTAATAGTCTTTGGTTAAGTGTGATATTTTTAGCTTTGAACTAAATACAATACATTTTTTTAGAAACGTATAATATTATTTGGTACTGCATGTAAATAAGCAGTACTGTATAATATCTTTCTAATCTGGATTATCGGCAAAGGCCGATATCAGTTAAAAACAAGTAAGAGCGGCTAAATTCGGCTATGCCGAATCTTATATACCCTTAACCATGGTTGGGAAAAACCGAAGTTTATATATGGACATATATGGAATGGACAGATTTATATACGGACGCATTTAAGAGGAAATTAACCATTTAGTTTGGTGATAAAACTTTGACTGGGGAAGATTTATGGGTCCAGAAAATAGGTATTTAAAAAAAATGTATGTAGTGGGCATAACTTTTTTGTATCTGAACCGATATTTCCGAGTTTTTTAGCAAATATGTTATACTAAAGATTTTCGATCTTTTGCTATATAAGACGTATCCATAGGTCATATTACAGCTCTTAAATAGTGTTTGTTGTTTGTTTATAAAAGGTGAAGAGGTGAAAAAAAATAATTTTAACAAATCGTTAAAAGAAATCACTAGAACTGCATGTGTTTTATTTCTACAAAAACTTTTGATTTAGCTGGCAAATTTGCAATTGGGATTTTATTTCATTAAAAAATATTTTTAATTTCTTTAGCTTAATTTTAAAAATTTGAGGGAAAATAGTTTATAAATTTTTGTTTTTATAAATTATTATAAGTTATGACCTAAAATAGTTGCACTCAAAGGGAAATTATGTATACAATTTTCTTAATATATGAGAAATAAAATGGTTTAAAAATATTTTTATAAATTCTTTTAAATCGGAGCAAAAAATAGAAATAAAACCGTTTGTATTTTATTTGTATCAGAGGGTTTTTATAAAAATTTTGGTCCTTTTAACCTATTTATGGATTATTTAATTATTAATTTAAAATTTTATTTAAATTAATTATTTAATGTTAAAAAAAACAAAAAAAGTCTAAAGAAAATATTCAATTTTTTTAAGCTAAAGATGTTTTTTTTAAAAAATTTCTTATTTTATTTTCGATATTTCGCTAACAATTTGTTAGCATCTTCAGGAAAAAAAATTTTAATAATTAAAATAATTGAATAATTAAATAATTATTAAAATTTTGTTTTCCTGAAGATGCTAACAAATTGTTAGCGAAATATCGGAAATAAAATAAGAAATTTTATAGAAAAAAGATCTTTATGTAACATTCCTTATCGAGCTAAAGATCCTTTATTTATAAAAAATTTAATTACAAATATTTATTTATCCCAATATTTCGTCATCACATTGGGTGACTTCTTCAGGGGAATTGTCTTTTAAAAAAAAATATTTATTTATCCCAATATTTCGTCACCACATTGGGTGACTTCTTCAGGGGAATTGTCTTTTAAAAAAAGAAGTCACCCAATGTGGTGACGAAATATTGGGATAAATAAATATTTATAAATAAATTTTTTATAAATAAAGGATCTTTAGCTCGATAAGGAATATTACATGAATAGAGAAGATCGAAGAAAACTAAAGTATTTAAAAAGATCTTTAGCTTAAAAAATTTGAATATTAATATTAAAATAAGATCGAATAAAGTTACATAATTAGTCTAAAGAAAATATAAAAAAATTGTGCAAAAAAAAAAGTTTAATAGACGGGGAATCGAACCTGCGAACCCGCGTCTAAGAGAAAAAAAATTTCTGACATACCGTTTAGACATCCGAGCTATTGAGGTCATGCGAAATCATCGTTAATATAATTAAATAAACATTTTTCGTTCATTAGAGATTTTGTTTGGTTTTTATTTAAATGACACATCTTTGTATGTGTTTGTTGTTTGTGTATAAAAGGTGAAGAGGTGCAAGAAAATAATTTTAACAAATGGATGTTTTGTTATGCGTAATATTCAACATACATATAAAAAAAAATAACAAAGGGATTTTACGCAAAAATTTGAGGTAGTCCTGGTTTTTTGCTAATATCTCAGCCATTTATTAACCGATCTGGCTGATTTTTAATAGCAAACAGAAATGGATCACATGTAACAGAAATATATAACAATCAAGTCCTCATCATGTCTGGGGTCTTCGGAAAACCCATTTCAACACACAGACGGACAGACGGACAGACGGACATCGTTAAATCAACTTCGCTCTTCATTAGGACCCAGAATATATATACTTTAAAGGGTCTAAGATCAATATTGTAGAAATTACAAACGAAATGACAAACTTATATATACCCTTCCACCTGTGGTGAAGGGTATAATAAAGTAACATGCATTTATTTTTCAAAGAAATATTAATTTTTTATTTTTTCTAATCTTTTTCATTTGTTTGAAATTTGTTAACAATTTACCCACAAAACGGAATTTTGTGGTTTATTTGTATCCGTCACAGTTATTACAAATTTTAATTTTACTGTTTTTGTTTGTCTACATTCTGCAGACAAAAACAAACAAAATTACAAAAAACCGAAACAATTTGAAATAAATGAATAATCATTTATTTTTACGGAATTGGTAGGTAAAATTTTCACATATATTTTTAACTTATTATTCATTTGTTTTTGATGTGTCAATTCTTTAAAAAAAACATTTAAAACTAAATTAAAAATAGCTTAGTTTGATTTAAATAAAAAGTAAGAAGACCGGGTCTTAAATGAAATATCATTTTTTTGCCTTTATTTTGTTTATTTTAACTTACAAACTATTTTAAGTGATATTGTAAAGATTTCAAAATAGGAATTTAAATCGATGGGATTAAAAATTACAAAAAATTTTGTAAATAGAGCTCTACAAATTTGCTTGCACGCGAAGACGTAAGCGGGTGTGCTCATTTTTATCTAAATTAATGGGCACTCTCCCGAGCAGTTTGGCATTGAAAATGAGCAAGATCGGTTCAGCAGTTAAAAAGTTATTAGTGAAAATGTGAGGGTATCTCTAAATTTTCTATACAAATTGGTGTATTTTTGGTACAATTTAATAGTAGCGACCAGAGAACTGCATTTGCTGATTGCAAAACGTTCATACGCAATCAACACAAGAATAAATATGTGTTTGCGTTCAAACGCTGAATATAATCCAACACACATATTTGTTGATGATTTTAAATCATTCAAACGACGTGCAAATTGTTTTGTCACTGCTTTATAATCATCGGTCGTTGTTAAACCATTGTTTTTATTCTGTTCATTCGAGCCAACAATAATTATTTTTATGTAGAATAAATCAGAAAAAACAACAAACAACGTGTATGAGTGTAATCATAATTAAAACAAAATAGTTTCTTATCTATAAAAAGGGGGTGGTTTTGTAGAAACACATTTCATAAATGTTATATGTATATTAGGGTGGGGTCTAAAATACGTTTTTTTAGAACTTTTATTATGAATACCAAAAATATTGTTCTTTGTGAAAATTTTTTTTAAATCAGGTCGACATCTTAGGCTCGCCCAATCCGGTTAAAGTTAAATATTGCCTAATTTTCCTATCAAAATAAATTAAAAAAAAATTTAGACAATATTTAAATTTTTCCGGATTAGGCAAGCCTGAGATATTAACCTAAATTTTTTTTCCAAAAAAATATTTATATTTCACAAAGAAGAATATTTTTATTACTAATAAAAATTCTAAAAATGCGGATTTAAGTCCCACGCTAATGTAAACAATAACATTTATGAAATGTGTTTCTATTTTGTTTTAATTATGAATACACTCATACGCGTTGTTTGTTGTTTTTTCTGATTTATTCAACGCTGACTTTTTGTTGAGTGATTAAATTTGCAGTAAACATAATCGACATATGATTCAAACTGATCCGTATTACGCGTTCAGTAACATGATGCTGATTTTATTCTACGGTGAATTTTGTTGAATTATTAAATGTGAACAAAAATGTTTGTATATGAATAAATGAAGAAAAAAGTTTCTTTTGCAGTTCTCTGGTAGCGACTGGTACATAATATATTTTTCCACTAGTCGCTTAGAAGTGAATAATATTTTTGTTTACTTCAAAAAATTTTTTCACTAAATTTTTTTTCACCACAAAATTTTTTTTTTCACCTCAAAATTTTTTTCCAATCACAAAATTTGTTTCCACATCCAAACAAGTTTTTCACATCAAATAATTTTTTTTCACCTCCATAATTTCACTTTTAAAGTTTTTTACATTATTCGTATCAAACACAGGACATTGGTGGAGGGTATTCAAAGATTCGGCACAGACGAATTTAAGTTTTTTTTCACTTGTTTTTTTACATTTGTTCAAAATGATTTATTGTCATTTATTGTTTTTTTTCAGTTTCATTTATTATTTTTATTTGTTTAAAATTTATTAAAAATTTACCCACAAAACCGATTTCTTCACTGCGTTTTAACAAAATAGTATCTTATTTCGCTTCTCCATAGTGGCTCCACCATCAATACTCCCATATTGCGCCACCCGAGTTTTGAAAGAAGAGATACTCACCTACATTTCAGACCATGATAAAACTTAATTTTTTAAAACTATTTGTCTTTCATTTATATATTTTTTAAAAATTTTATCAGGCTTTAGATAATAATTAAATGTTACGACTACTAACGAATAGTCACAATTTTTTTATAAATGGAATAAATTGTGAGAATCAGCGCTAGAGGGAGTGCACACTTTCGATTCGAGCGACCAGGTCATCGTCAGCCTCCTTATAAGCCACCCAACCCACAAACAACCCTTGGTTTTGAACAGGCTTATATATCAGACACTCTAAGGAAAACGACTATGCAAAATTCCTTTTTCACAGTTAGTGAATGATTAGCAGTAGAAATGTGTATTTTTCCACCTTTTTATCTTTCTATATTTAAAATAATTTTTCAAAAGGTATTATAAAAGATGTCAGAAATTTACTTTTAAAAAGTATATATGGCAACTCTGGAACAAAAAATTTGAAAATTGTTTAATAAATTTTTATAGAAAAGAGCAAATAAAAATACAATTTTGTGCCAAATTTTATGAAAGTAGGACAGAACTTAATATTATTTTTTTTATTTATATTAATCATATAATTACAAATTATATCCTAATACCCTAACTGATCACTAGCAACAAGGGCCATCGGATCGTTGCAGCGAAAACAGACCAGAGCCTCTGCTAAGCTAGCACACTACCAACTAGCCTACCGAGGCGCTCAACTTTATATCAAAGAGGGTGTTTTTTATGTTCCAGTTCGATGTGTTTTGATCGTCATTTCTGTTTGGCTGACATTTGTCAGTTTGTATTTGGAGCTTTTAAAGCACCAACAACCTTGTCGAAGTTATTAAAATATAAAAAAATATAAAAACCCAAAAAAAATCATTATGATGGATTATGATGATTATTATGGCCAAAAATCATTATGAGCGACGAGGCACATTTTGATTTGGCTGACTTTGTTAATAAACAGAATAGCCGCTACTGGGGAAGTGAAAATCCTCAATTGGCACACCAACACCCTTGTATTTGACGAGAACTTTTTCCCAGCCGCATTATATCAAAAAGAGGAGATTTCAATTGGCCCCCTCGATCTCCTGATTTGACTGCCACCGACTACTTTCTTTGGAGGTACTTGATGGAAAGGGCAACGGCAACAACCCAAATGCTAAAGAACAACACCATTGAAAAAGTTGGAGCAATAACACCCGTAATATCCAAAATGTTATGCAAAATATGATTAAAAGGGCACACATTTTTGCAGCGGCCAGAGATGGCCATTTATCAAATATGATATTACATACATAATTGTTATAAACCAAACTTTCATGCTGTAAAATATTATTAAAACATATTGTACCGTTTAAGATTTATTTAAAAAAACATCGGCCTAGAACATCAAAAAACACCCAAAACTTTCCTGAAAAAGTTAACGATCCCATTGAACGAAAATTTTTAATTTTGAGCAGCTACAACTCAAATATTTTCACGTGATAAATTACTCTCAATATGCTGTAGTTTGATACTAAAACTGAAATAAATTTCTGCGTATACGTAATATGAATTTGAAAAATAAATCAATCATACGCATACAGAGAGGAAACTTTCATATAGAAATATTACAAAAAAAAGGTATCATACTGGTAAACTTTAAAATTTTCTACCGAACTCTTTACAACATAATTTTTTTTATCACAATTTTATTTGGTTAGCAAAACTGGATTTTAGGTAAAACAATGGTTGTCATAAACGAATTATAAAATATCCTGATATTTATGTATTTTTATATCGAAAATATATTTTTTAAACATTAAAAATCCACAACTATATTCTAGAAATTAATTCAATAAAAAGGCAGCGATCATCATTAATCTCAAAAAAAAAATAACATGTCACATCGTTTTATTGTTATTTTAAAATATTTTCATATGGACAAGCTGTGATTTTAATAACCAAATAAAAATGCATTACAATCTAAAGGCTCGATCTCCTTTTTACAGACGTCCTCATAAAAGTGTAGGCGTTTTGGGATTTTAATAATTTTTTTATTTTTTATTTTTGCTAAACAAACATAAGGAGCATTAAAACACTTTTACTTAACATTTGGTATCATGTTTTATTTTTTTTTTTGTTCACTGTGTTAAAGGGTCATTTAAAATTATAAATAATGATTTTGATATTTGGTTGTATTTCTCAAAAACAAATCGTAAATTTTCTACTTAAAATCACCCATTAAGTTGTTGGTTTATAATGAAGTTGTCACAACACTCACGCATACGACTGAATATTTCAAAGTGTTTTCGAAAGGTGAACCAAAAGCCAAACATTCGTAAAAACATTCGATATAAATAAAATACAAAAAACAAAAATTTACATTTTGCTCCAATATTGGCACCTACCAACTAAAACAAAATATATACAACATTTTACAACATCAGTAAGAGACAATCTGTATTAAACCATAATCAACTTATACAACCCAGCAACATTTTTTTATTTAGAAGTCATTATCAATTATTTGCATTTCGTAAACACTCACCGAAAAAAAGCCCGTAATGGCAACTAAAAATTTTGTTTATTTGTGCCCAGCGGTATTTTTTGCTAATCTTAGCAACACATGTCTGCTGAGGTGAAATTAGTAGAGAAAATAAGTAGCAGCTACTAAATTTTAGTAAATTTTTGTAAAGTGGAATTGAAAATCGGTTTGCTAAAATCAACAAAAAAATAATAAACATTATTAATATTAGTACAATCAAATTATTAAAAAAAAATAGTAAGCGTTACTTAATTTTACTAAATTGCTATAAACTCAGTAAACTCAGTTAATTGTAAAATATAGCAAAATTTTAATTTATAAAAAAAATTATTAAATTTACAAATTTTAATTTATAAAAAAAATTATTAAAATGCACATATGAACTCAATTTTTTTTAGATACACTTGTTACCCTTTAAAACTGCTAATTTTTTTTTAAATTGTCTTACGAACTCGAATATACATATTTATATATTTATATATTTTTATTGAACAATATTTTTTTATATATATATTTTTTTTTTAATATTTTAGACGAAATTTAAAAAAAAAAACCCAAGGATAAAAAATAGTTAAAACATAAACGAATTTAAAATTTTATTTTTGTTTTGAAAAATATTTTTAATAAATTGTTTGGATTTTAAAATCAAGTTTAAATGTAAATGGCTGCTTTTAAAACTAAAAAAATTTTTAGTGCTAATTTAAGTGGATGTCCTATTTTTGAAAAGTATCTTCACTTCCGACCCTTTATTTTCAACCTATGTAACATTTTAATTTAAGTTTGCACACCCAGAAAACAGATTCGTGCTGACAACCGAATTTATTGCCAATCGAATGGTTCAGTTGCATTAACCTAATTTTTCGGATGAGGCTACCGAATTTTTATTAAGGCAACCGAAATACTGTTGTGATAGTCAAATAACCCATGTCTTTATTGGTTTTCTGTTGCCACAACCGAAATATTGGGTTACCACAACCAGACCATTCGATTGGCTACAAATTCGGTTATCAGCACGAATCTGTTTTCTCTGTGTATGTACACTCAGAATATTATGTTGTTAACTGTTTGTAGTTTAATAAAAAAGTTTTCCGTTCCATTTAAAAATAAAGGAACATACATTTATTTTTCAAAGAAATATCTATATTAACTTTTTTATACATTTATTCGAAATAATTTACTATCATTTACCATTTTTTTTTCAGTTTCATTTATTTTTTTCATTTGTTTGAAATTTAATAAAAATTTACCCACAAAACGGAAACTTGTGGTTTATTTGTGTCCGTAACAGTTATTACAAATTTAAATTTTGTTTATACAATACAAATTACAAGAACTTCATAAACACACATACATATATAAACACATTCATACAAAAAGTGTTTATAGCTTCATAGGCATACATACATTTTGTATTGTACGAGTATATTAAAAAAAAAAACAAAAAATACAAAAACGGAAATAATTTCAAATAAATGAAAAAAAACATTTATTTTTTAAGGATTGGTAGGTAAAATTTTGACATTTATTTTAACTGATTATATCATTTGTTTCTTACGGATTTGTCAGTTGATTAATTAACATTTAAAAATAAATAACAAATGGCATTTAATTTAAATGAAAATTAAGTAGACCAGTTTTTAAATGTAATATCATTTCTTTTAAATGATATTTTCAGTTATTTTAACTTACAAACTTTTTTAAGTGTATAAGTTTTAATTATAAGAAATAACATTTCCTACAATATTCACTTTTTTAAAATTAGTAAATTATTTTTGCTAATTTTAGAAAATCGGTTTTCAAAAATGTGTAAAATGATTTCTAAAGTTAGCAAAATAAATTTTTAAATATTCTGTAAAATGACTGTAATAATAGATTTTTACTAAAAATCAGTACAAAAATAATACAGCGGGATTGAAAACCATTTACAAGTTTTTCTACTAACTTTTCCTTTTTGAGTGTAAAGATAAATCATTATTTTAAAATTTGAATATTTTGACGCGTTCATTATTTGGCTCTTGCAATGTTATGCTGGGCTATATATTATATATGTAGTAAGTGATCAACAAAGAAACTTGAGATCATGTTGTAAATCACAATATTTGTTTCGTTGAACTTTTTTTTTATTTTGTTTCTTCTTGCTGGCGGATTAAGACGTTATGTGTGGTTAAAATAAAATTGTAATCAAGTTTTTTACTTTATCTTTTTAATTTTTTACAACCAAAAAATTTATATACTCAACTCCAGAAAATTAATGCAAAAAAAAAAAAAACAAAATCTACTCATATGACAAATACATTTACTTTTGGTGTATAACCAAAAAAGAAAAAAACAAAAAACACAGTGTGTAACAAAAGATTTGGCACCAAATACGAAACTTAATATTGTGTTGTAAAGAAATAGACACGAAAAATAAGAAATTAAGTAATCAAATATAATTAATTGACAGGTGGGTAGTGCTACCACATCCATAGACATTATTCAGCCACATATTGCCAAAGTTATATACAAACACTAATTATATAAATATTTACTACAAAATTGGTAAATTTTATTTAAAACCAAAAAAATTATAAAACCTTCGGTACTCTACACCACTACGTGACACATAAATAACCATAAATCATACCTACGAATTTGAAGAATATCGGACGAAATTGGATAGCCCAGTCTTCTTGGTTTTTTCCTTTTGGTGAACAGTTTGAAGATTTAAAAATATTCGAATGAAATAGACAAGTTTTTATTGGCGCAAAGACCAAACCTATTGAATTTCTATAGAATCGGTTCATATTCAGACCTACCTCCCACACAAAACCATAAATACCTGGTTAGGTTGTGAAGGTGTATTAGAAGGTGTATTGAAGAAAATTCGACCTATATTTTCTGCCCATAATCAAAGGATCAAGACTACTACACTCAAAAAAAGTTAGTAAAGTCTGTAAAAAATGTTGCTGCGTCAGCAAAGTTTTAGTCAGGAGGGTGCTTGCAGAAAAATTGCTAATGTCAGAAAAATCGTGTTGATGAAAATCAGCTAGCTGATTTTTAGAAAAAAATAGGTAAATTCAGCAAAAGTTAAGCTAAATGTTAGTAGAATGAAAAAAAAACTCAAAATATTTTTAAAAAATTTTAGTTTATTTATTTGCTAAAAATAAATTTACAAAACTTTGTAAAATATAAAAATATCTAGTCTTCTGGATTCACTAAGAAGAAAAAAATTATTAGAAAAATTTTTAAACGGTATTCAATCCCAATTTATTATTTTGTACTGTTTTTTAGTAAAAAAAATTATTATTTAGTAAAATTTTTTGCTATTTACATTTTACAAAATACAGAATTTTTACACAATATGTATGAAAATGTATTTTTAGTCTGGTTCGAGATCATAGAAAACTTAATTTAAAAATAAGAAAATTTTTTCATTCAAAAAAAAAAAAAAATTCTATGATCTGGAACCAGACTAAAAATAAATTTTCATACATATCATAATTATAAAATAAAAACTTCACTATTTTTTACAGAACATTTACAAATTTTCATTGCTAATTTCAAAAATCATTTTACAAATTTTCGAAAACTGATTTGCTAAAATTAGAAAAAAAATTACTAATTTTAAAAAAGTGGATATTGAAGAAAATTTTATTTCAAATAAGGTAAACTTATAATTACAAACTTTTATAATCTTTTTTCAGCCTATGTAGTGTTTGATGGGTTGAAAGGTATCGCAAGTGAAGATTCACTTAAATTAGCTCCAAAAAGTTCTAAAAATCAGTCCTTAAAGCAATTAAAATTTGATATTATAATCCAAAAATTTGATTTTAAAATAGTTTTCAATACAAAAATTTGCAAATTAAAAAAAGATATAAATTCGTTTATGTTTTTACTATTTTTAATTTTGTTCAAAATATTTTTTGAGAAAAAAATAAATAAAATAAAAAATGGTGTTCGAAAAAAATATTAGATTTTTTTTCGTAAGGAATTTTAAAATAAATTAGCAGCTTTAAAGTGCTACAAGTGTATTTAAATATAATTTAATTAATTTGTGCATTTTTAATAATTTTTTTATAAATTAAAATTTTTCTATATTTTACAATTCCTTGAGTTTAGTTCACTTTAATTTGTCAAAATTTTTTTTTAAATTAGAACTTATTTATTTTAATAAACTTTGTACAGAATTTTACCAATGTGTAGTAGTGGGTATTAACTTTTCTGCTATTTCCATTACACTAATATTTAGTAAAAATTTTTGCTGATTTTAGCAGATCGATTTTAAATTGCAGTTGACAGCAATTTACCTTAATTTAGTAGTGCTTACTATTTTTTTATACTAATTTTATTGTACTAATTTATAATATTCAGTAAATTATTTTTGCTAATTTTAGCCGATTTTAAATTCCATTTTACAAAAACTTAACTAAAAGTTAGAAAAATTTAGTAGCGGCTACTAATTTTTTCTACTAATTTCATTGTCAGCAAAAAATACCGATTGGCTCAAATTAGCGAAACTTTCCGTAATAACCACAAAATTTTCAGTTCTCATTACAGACTTTTTTGGTGAGTGCTGTAGAGATGATTTAATTGAAAATCTAAAAATATACAAAAATAATTATAAATAAAATAGAAACATTTAGACTAGAGTGCTATATCTGCATCATGTCAATCAGATTGATTTTCTTACTATATATCTATGGATCAGCACAATTTATTTAGCAAAAAAAATTGTAAAAATTAATTCAAAATTAGTTTATTGCTGAAAAAATATAACTTAAGTTTTTGCTGAAAACCCAATTTCAGCAAAAAATGCTGAATAAGTCACATTTTTTTAAAAATAGTTTCTAATATCTTCTGGTTATCCAGAAGTCCTGCAGTACAGCTGTATATTTTTAGGAAGTATAAGGATTTATAAAATCCTTTATGCAATTATATGATAAGCCATACCTTTTTTAAAAAAGATACATTGCGCTGGCTTCCTTATACCCATTGCTGATGAAGAGATAATAGACATATTTAAACACCCATTGCGACTATTAGGAGTATAATTTCATTAAAGGATTATTTTACATATTTTTTTTATCTTTAAAGGCGATTATTGCAATATCATGGCTTATCATGTTATTGCACCAAGCCCTTCATGTATATGTTATATTATGTTTGTTGTTCCGTTAATAGAAATTCCTTTCCGGAATTTAATTCGCTTCCCGAAATATGACAAAAGTCATGCTGTAGGCTATACTCGGCATGCCGACTTTAACTTTATAACTTGTTTTCAAGTCGAATTTTTTTGAAAATTGATATTTTTTAAATTCGAAAAGAATTTTTGCATTATCAGCAGATTTCATAATATTGCTGTGAGTCACCTCACTTTTTCTACTACCTGGGGGGATTCAGTCATTTTTGGGTACGTTTTTGTTCGGTAGCATGTCGCATTTAAATAATATCTTCCTTAAATGAGAAGATTTGATATAAATAATGGACATTGTGTTAGCATAAGGGATGTCAAGTTGTTCCAAAAAATATCAAAAAAAAAAAAACTTCGTGAATAATTCCTTAAAATCCAAAATAGGGCAAATATCAAAAAAAAAAAAAAAGGAACTACGTGTCAACTGAAATTTAACAAGGAATAAAATTCATATATTTGGCATCCATAGCAGTATACTTCTTCATATAAAGTACCCATAATTTTTGAAATTTTTACAACATCAAATTCAAAAAGGCTAAATAGTACCGAGCAAAGCGTACCAGTAAAAAGCCTTCGAAAATCCCATTCCATACCTGCATACGATTTCTTAATTTAAATACCTTAGAAATCTAAAAATAATTAAAAAAACAAATCCAATTTTAAAGCCCTTTTTTGGGCCCTTTTGTATTTTTGTTTTTTTTAATATACTCGTACAATACAAAATGAATGTATGCATAGCTATAGACACTTTTTTGTGAATGTGTTTGTGTATGTATGTGTGTTTATTAAGTTCTTATAACTTATATTTAAAAATGTTGTATGTATACAGACAGCAAACAAAATTTTAATTTGTAATAACTGTTACGGCCACAAATAAACCACAAGTTTCCGTTTTGTGGGTAAATTTTTATTAAATTTCAAACAAATGAAAATAATAAATGAAACTGAAAAAAATGGTAAATGATAGTAAATTATTACGAATAAATGTATAAAAAAGTTAATATAGATATTTCTTTGAAAAATAAATGTATGTTCCTTTATTTTTAAATGGAACGGAAAACTTTTTTATTAAACTACAAACAGTTAACTACATAATATTCTGAGTGTGGGATCGAGGTCTAAACATGGACCTATTGAAACCAAAATCAATAGACTTCGTCATTTGGACGATATGAGTTATTCTAACAAATTTCATCATGTAGGCGTTGTGGTGTAAATGGTAAGCGTTATGGGCTATAACACAGAAGGTTGCGCTTTCGATCCCCAGCGACTGTAACATCAAATTATAAAAATAATTTGTATGAGTTTTCTATCCCTCACACATACCGAACTAAAAATCTTCAACAATTTCACCAACTCTCCATCCGATGGGCCCTTCAAACGACGAAACATTTTGATATTAGATTTTTGTTTTCTATCTATCTCATATCAAAATTTAATCAAAATCTAAGTGTTTTTTCAGTGCTTTCCTTGAAAGGGTATGACATCTTTTTCTCAAGTACTTTAAAGCCGTTTACACAATAATCAAAATTTCGTAAATTTCAGACTAACTTTTATATAAAAACCCAGATAATTATTAGCTTAGAAAAAAATACGTACCTCTTGTTTTATTTTTCCTTATCACATAAAGATGGGAGGAAACCCATCGCGTAGTTTCTTTGTTAGCTATTTTTAAAATAAATTTAAATTTCTGTTCTTATCTTTCTGAGATTTTTATTTACTGAGTTAACCTCAAAAAAAATTTTTAAAGAATTTTTTTTTTTTACTTTTTAATTTTTTATTTAAAACTGCATTTTTTTAAATCTTTATAAAGGCATCGCCATGTTTTACTTTCTTTTTTACCTTTATTTGTAAAAAAAAACATTTTTTTTGTAATTTTCAATACATAGTTCTATTTATTTTCTTTAAGTTTTTTTTTTAAATAACTAATATAAACAATTTAAAACTAAAAAATCTAATTTTAAAAAATAACTTATGCTACGACTAGAAACTCAAAGATGTTGTTTTCAATATATACACTCGAAAAATTATGGTAAGAAAGGGGAATTTATGAAAAATGTAGGTTTTAACAAACAAAAATTTAAAAAGTTTCCATTAAAGTATAATCCATAAAAAGGTTTTTAAAATTTTAGTTTGAGTTTTAATTTAACTGCCACTTTTTTCGAGTGTATGTTGGCAATAATCTTAATTTGTAAACACAAATTTTGCAAAATATTTCACTTAAAAATTAATATTGCTTGCATTTTCAAAATTTATATATTTTTTACAGAATTAACAACAACTTTTTTTATTTACAACTTTGAAAATTGTTTATGTACAAAAATTCAAAAATATTTGAGAACTTTTGTTTTTTTTAAGAGGACACAGTACTGGTAGCTGGTTGTTGAGGCATATTATTACTATTGGCTTTTTCACGTTCTTGTAACTCTTGTAATTCTTCTTCCTCTCTTGTTAGGGGTATGGTTGAGTGATTATATAAACCCTGTGCCATTAGCTGTAACGCTAAAGGATTTTTAACACCACTGGATTTTTTCAATTTGGCACGTTTATTTTGAAACCAAATTTTAATTTGAGCTTCATTTAAACCCAATTCAGAGCTTAATTGTTGACGGCGTTTTTCAGTTAAATAACGATTTTCATTAAATTCATGCTGTTAAGGGAAGAAAAAAAATATAATAATAATAATTCTCATTTAGTTTATGTTTCGCTTTTTTCTGTCATTTTGAAACGAACCTTCAGTCTTGCTAATTGTGAACCACTAAATGCTGTACGCGGTCGTTTATCTTCGTTGGTGTTTGTGGAGGTTGTTGATGATGAAGGTGAATTGGCTTTTTCTGCTGTGGGTGTTGAGGATGACGATGATGTTGATTTCGTTTTTGGCTTCCGTACTCTGGGACCTAAAAATATACATAGAACACAATATTACAGAAACAATTAGAAAATTTTAAAAGTAAGAACATAAAAATTCCTTGTAACAAATAAAACAAATATAATTGCGCCACAATGACTGGCCAGTGGAATACATGTATTTTAGTTGGACTTAATTCATTTTCATTTCCCCAAAAAAATACCAACTACCACACCCATAAATTAGTGTTAAAAGTTCTAGCAAGAAAAAAAGATTTATGAGGAGTTAAAAATTGCACGCAAAAAAAAAATTTAGAATAATCATCATATAAACACCCACCTACCCTTAATTTGGTTAAATGAATGAAATTTATATGGATTGAATGAATAAATCTACTGTTTTGAATAAGTGACAGAGTATTGAAGTATAAATTCTTTTTTTTTTTTGGAATAGATTTTTTTATCAATCAGCTTAAAATCAAACGTCATACTTTTATTTGAAAATCTAAAGCCGGCTTCATATATTTACAAATTCTAAAATCCTTAACAATCTATTAAATAATCATTGTATATTTATTCTATTACACATTTTGTTTCCCCAGATTTCTGACTAAATTTTTTACACTATTATATAAAGGAAACTACAATTAAAATATTTTTTCACTAATTGACTGTAGTTTATTTAAAAACTTATTCGTTCATTTAAAATAAATATATATAAAGGGTGGTTAAATTTTAAAGGCCGATGTTGAATGTGAACCACACCTAAACGTCAAGTTTTTTTCGGCATTTCATTTGAAATTTCTCAATTTCAGACTAACTCAATTTGAACCATAAAAAGATACACAATCAAGCAACGCATTAAAGTTATTCAGGTTTATTATGAAAATGGGCCTTCAAATCAAAATGTATTTCGTGCACTTCGTGATTTTTTGGTCAGCATAATCGACCAAATGTGTCCACAATCGGGAGAATTGTGGGCAAATTTCAGCAAACCGGGTCTGTGAAAACACCTGTGCATGCTCGCCCAGTTCGTTCTTCGGAAAACATTGCTGTTGTTCGCGATAGTGTGTCATGAGGTCGGCCAAGCATTTACCGTGAATGGTGTTCGCTATCGCGAGATGATTACGAACTTATTGCGGCCATGAATTGAGGATATGACCCTGGACGATATGTGGTTTCAACAGGACGGTGCCACTTGCCACACAGCTAACGAAACAATGGCTCTTTTGCGCGACAAATTCAATGGCCGTGTTATCTCACGTGGTGGCGATGTCAATTGGCCGCCAAGATCATGTGATTTGACACCGTTGTACTCCTTTCTTTGGGGTTATTTGAAAGAAAAGGTGTACGTCGATAAGCCAGCAACAATTCTAGAGCTAAAGTATGAGATAATTCGGCACATTAACGGCATAGAACCTCAATTATGTAGTTAATTTTTTGATTTTTGTGATTTTTCATTTATTTAAAATTACATTTTTAGAAATTTTAAACATAAACTATTTTCATAACTTTATAAGAGCTAATTTTTGTGGAACCTTTATATGTGCATTATTTATTATATTTGATTATAATTTTATTATAGATAATTTCTTAGGGGATCTTTATATGCACTTAAAATAGTTTGTAAGTTAAAATAACTGAAAATAACTGAAAATATCACTTAAAAGAAATGATATTTCATTTAAAAACCGGTCTACTTAATTTTCATTTGAATTAAATGCCATTTGTTATTAATTTTTAAATTTTGATTAATCAACTGACACATCCGTAAAAAACAAATGATATAATTAGTTAAAATAAATTAAATTTTACCTACCAATCCTTAAAAAAAATGATTTTTTTTTCATTTATTTAAAATTGTTTCCCTTTTTGTATTTTTGTTTTTTTTTTTTAATATACTCGTACAATACAAAATGTATGTATGCATAGCTATAGACACTTTTTTTCTGAATGTGTTTGTGTATGTATGTGTGTTTATTAAGTTCTTATAACTTATATTGAAAATTTTTGTATATATACAACCAATTTAAATAAAAAAACAAATTGAAATTTTTTGAATGTTTTTTTGAAACAGACAGCAAACAAAATTTAAATTTGTAATAACTGTTACGGACACAAATAAACCACAAGTTTTCGTTTAGTGGGTAAATTTTTATTAAATTTCAAACAAATGAAAATATTAAATGAAACTGAAAAAAAATGGTAAATGATAGTAAATTATTTCGAATAAATGTATAAAAAAATTAATATAGATATTTCTTTTAAAAATAAATGTATGTTCCTTTATTTTTTAATGGAACGGAAAACTTTTTTATTAAACTACAAACAGTTAACTGCATAATATTCTGAGTGTGGAATCGAGGTCGTAACATGGACCTATTGAAACCAAAATCAATAGACTTCGTCATTTGGACGATATGAGTTAGTCTAACAAATTTCATCATGTAGGCGCTGTGGTGTAAATGGTAAGCGTTATGAAATATTACACAGAAGGTTGCGCTTTCGATCCCCAGCTACGGCAACATGAAATTATAAAAATAATTTGTATGAGGTTTTTATCCCTCACACATATCGCAACGTCCTGTGAACTAAAAAGCTTCAACAATTTCACCAACTCTCCATCCGATGGCCGGCAGCAACTGATCACAGATTTATCATCTCGCGGAATTACAGTGTTGCCATATTTAAAGCCCTTTATCTTTCACCACCTTTCATCTATCTGCCTCAGTTGGCTAAACTGTCAATATCTTCCTAATTCAACGATCTCTTTACAACTCAATTCCAAATTTTTCAAATTGTGTTCAAAATTAATGTTGACAAATCAATTCTTATGCAGCTCTGACCAACGAAATTGTTGTTTGGTTGGTAGCAAGCAATTAATTCAAATGTTAAAAAGTCAACTTCCGTTTTAAAAGTGTCTATGTCTATGCAGTGTCTCTCCATCTCAATTGTTTTTCACAGCTATTACGAAATTATTTATTTGTGAAAATAATTAAAGTTTTAGCAATTTGGCAAGTCATTGGAGTCATTTGAAAAGCATACAATCATTATACAATGACTTATAGAATGATGGGGATGAGGATGGTGATGGTGATGAGGAATAAGGAAAACAATTTAATGGCTTAAAGTTTTCTTCTATCTAGACAGACAAAATGTCTAGCTCAGGCCAAAATATACAAAGAACAACAACAACTACAAAAAAGCTAATTTGTATTTTAACTTTATTTAAACTGTCAGTCAAATTGAAACAACAATTTCAATTTCATGTTAAAACATATTTTCATTGAAAATAATTTTCAGCTCTAAAAATCACTTCTTCAGTTGAGAGACAAAGATATTTAAAATTTTAATTATACTTAAACAATTTAAGAAATCATTATCAACTTCTTTTTATATTCTTCTACATAAAATGAAATTTCAATTTCTAAACCTTTTCATAATTATGCAAAACTTTTCTCTATTATGAAGCAAAATGAATGTTAATTTTAAAATTACTATTTAGTGCTCTATTTGGAAATTATTGTGGATTTCTAAATTGTTTCTCTTTTGAATAACAATTTGTTTTATTTTGTCGAAATAATATATAAAGCAATTTAAGGTTTTACTAACGAGCATTCTTTTGGCTTTTTGAAAATTTCACCAAAAAAAAAAGTGAAATTAACAATAACAACAAACCCCTTTTAACACTAACCACCACCGCTGACACCATCGTCATCATCATCATCATCTGAAGGAAAAGTAAAATTTCTTTACAAAACAATCATTAGTAATGGTAAGTATTGGTGTTGCTCAAGATAGTTTTTAAGAAATGTCATAGTTTTAACTTCTTATTGACCACAACTTGTTCTTAATTGTTTTCTTGTCAAAAATTATAGTTAAAAACTACTTTCATTTTCATTTAGAAAATTAATATTTAAGATGTACAAGTATTTACATTAGTAACTTAAATATTGTCATTGATTTATGAAGTTTTCTAAATATTTTTTATTGTCAACTAAGGGCCATTAACAATAAATAATATAACCTTAAGTTTTAGCTAATTTTAGGTTATTTAATTTAATAAAAAATGTTTGACTTTGGGGCACAAATTCTTTTGGTATAATAAAATCCTAGCGAAAACTTTCAATCCCAAATAAGTTGTTATATAATAAAAATAAAATATTTTACTCTTTATAATTCGGCGTCAGTAGGGTAGAATGTGGAGCATTCACCAGTGGGGCACTAACGGTGAATTTAAAAGATTTAATAAATACAGTGGTCGCACAACTATGGACAGAACATTATGTCTTTAGGTTTTTTAATTAAATAAAAAAATAAGTAAAAAGGACTTAAAATCTACTGTTTTTGATACAAATAATATACAAACTTTAGAAATGAATTTTTGAAGGTGAAAAAAAAATGTTGAGGTGAGAAAATTTTTTGGATGTGAAAACAAATTCTAAGCGACTGGTGAAAAATAAGTGAAAATATTTTTCTATCCAGTCGCTACTATTTGTATGGAAATTTAGAGGTACTTTCACATTTTTGCTCATAAGTTTTTAACCGCTGGAGCGATTATGCTCATTTTCAATATCAAACTGCTCGGGTGGATGTCCATAAATCAAGGTAAAAATCAGCACCCCCGCTTGCGTATTCGCACTGTAATCGCCATTTCAACAGACAGATGGACATCGCTCAATCGACTTAAAATTGCATAAGAAACACGAATATATATATATTTATATAATCGTACTTTGTGGGGAATGGAATGACAAAAAATACTCAATAACGCAAAATTCAAATATATATTGCAGTAATTCCGTCTTATTAAAACATTATGAAATTATTCTTTTTTAACGCAGAACAATACAAAAAATTTTAGTGTAACATGTGAAATTTGCACCGCGAAAGTTAGGACACACCATGCAGCCCGATACAATAACACCTCTACCTCCATTTTTAACAGTCTTTGCTGCAATTTTTGGATTTAAAGCTTCCTCTTTTCATCGTCACGCATTTAAATGGACCAAATATTTTATATTTTGATTCGTCTGTAAAAATAACTTTTTTCCATAACTCATGAGAAGTCATCTTCGAACAGTATCGGGCGAAACTCTTGTGTTTTATACTTTTCGAGTTCATCGGCAATTTTTGTGGCAATACGTGTAAAACGACTACGTGACACTATTTCACCATTTCGTCCATAAGGTTTGTCTTATTTCTCATATAAATCGATTATAAATTGTATCTTCTCAAGAGTTAGATGCTGGCGAGATATATTTATGACTTAAGGAATTAATTTTATTTGTGTTGTTCCTATTGTTTACGATTCTGCTTACACAATAATTGACTTTAGCTTCTCTGTGGATGCACTGATTTTTAATATAAACAATAAGTGTGCCCTTATTTTTGCGTTGCCATTATCATGAGGTAATATGAATATTCCTAGTATTTTTTTTAAGAATTTGATATAAATTAATAATGTTTTTAATTAAAAATAAAGGACAAACTCAAACAAATGTAAATTGTAGAAACCTAAAAAAATATTTGCTGGGTCCTTAGTTCTGCGTGGCACTCGAACACGTTTCAAACCTCCAACGATGATGGTTTTGCTGTGCAGGTGGTAGCACACAATTTGTATTCGTTCACAATTTGTAATCGTTCCCTAAAGAAAATTAATTTAGTGAAATCTCCCAATAATGGGCCTTAATAGTAATTATCATGTATTTATTTTCAAACACCTATTAAAAATGGAAACTTTTTAATTATTTTGTTTAGCTCATCCTACTGACAGTTCAGTAGCATGAGCTAAACAGATTCGCCAGTTTGGGCATTGTGGTGTAATGGTTGGCGAGCTGGACTGTTAGACAGTAGGTTATGGGTTCGATCCCCAGCAACGGCGACATCAATTTAGAGTTTCCTATCCCTCATACATATCGCAACGTTTTCCTTTGCTGTTCGCATAACACTTTCCTCCACCGAAGTAAAATAACACAAGGGCCAGAAACTCTGTATTAGATATAATTGCGCTAGAATTATTATCTAACGCAATTACAGTGTTGCCATATGTTAAACCTTTTATCTTTCACCACCTTTCATCTCCCTTCTATACTCTTTAAAAAGAAAGCAAACCCCTTCCATTTGAAAAAAAAAACCTTTCCATCAGATGACGGTTAATAAATGTTATAAGATTTATCATCTTGCACAATTACAGTGTTGCCATATTTGAAGCCCTTCAATGAAAGCAATGCATACATTACAGAGAACTGCATTTGCTGATTGCAAAACGTTCATACGCAATTAACACAAGATGTAGAATAAATCAGAAAAAACAACAAACAACGTGTATGAGTGTAATCGTAATTAAAACAAAATAGTTTCTTATCTATAAAAAGGGGGTGGTTTTGTAGAAACACATTTTATAAATGTTATATGTATATTAGGGTGGGGTCTAAAATAAGTTTTTTTAAAATTTTTATTATGAATACCAATAATATTGTTCTTTGTGATTTTTTTTTTAATTCACGTCGACATCTCAGGTTCGCCCAATCCGGTTAAAGCCTAATTTTCCAAACAAAATAGATGAAAAAAAATTTAGACAATATTTAAATCTTTCCGGATTAGGCAAGCTTGAGATATCGACCTAATTTTTTTTTCCAAAAAATATTTATATTTTACAAAGAAGAATATTTTTATTACTAATAAAAATTCTAAAATAGCGGATTTAAGTCCCACCCTAATGTAAACAATATCATTTATGAAATGTGTTTTTATTTTTTTTAATTATGAATACAATCATAGGCGTTGTTTGTTGTTTTTTCTGATTTATTCAACGCTGACTTTTTGTTGAGTGATTAAATTTGCATAAATTCGACATATGATTCAAGCTGATCCGAATTACGCGTTCAGTAACATGATGTTGATTTTATTCTACAGTGAATTTTGTTAAATTATTAAATGTGAACAAGAATTTTTGTGTATGATTAAATCAAGAAAAAAGTTGATTTTGCAGTTCTCTGATTCATTAGTAGAAAGAATTTCCTAAGTGTGGTTTAAAAAAAAATGGTGAATGTGCCACAGTATACCCTACAGGTAGCCATCCTAATCATCTGAATTCCATACATTTATTCATATTCTACCAAAAACTTACCCACCTTGAAGAAATTGAAAATAAATATTTTTATAGTGTTAACATCAGTTTACTTACTTCTTCCTGTAAAGAAATGTAAAAAATTAAAGAAAATTAATTTATCTTTAAATAAAATATTTAGTTTAAATTGTAATAAAAATCGATTTAAATTAAAATAAAAAATTACAATGGCAATCAATAAAAACAACAACAACAAAAACCAAAGTAATATAAAGCATCTTAAAAACAACAACAACAATATAGAAGACGACGAGATATAAAATTGATTAAATTCCTAAGCAAAACAAGAGAAAAATCTTGTAAAAAGACATAAATGATAAAAACGTGCAAAAATTTTTATAACCATCAAAAAAAAACAACGTACAACAAATTGTAAAACCAACAAAGCAGCGGTACCTTAAAAAGTTTCTAAAAGACACACGGAAAAATTTGATGCTCAAGTGTAAATTGAGGCGAGATACTTTTATTTAGTTGGAAAAAAAATAAAAATTTAATCGTTGGAAAAATTTGAACAAATCAATTTTAAAACACAATCATTTGAAGCTTAACAAATTACAACAGAAAAAAAAAATTAAATAAAATGTAGAGAGTTTGAAGTAAACAGGGTAATCATTTCAACAATTGAACACGTGTTTTTCCATTTTAAACATTTATACACTAGTTCAAATACCACCCTCTTTTTTTATGCCAAGAAATTGAAATTGAGTTGATATAAAATAATGTTTTATCAGGGATTTCAATTTCACACTCTTTGTATTGTCATCATCGCATTATACAGACTTTAAGTCTTTTTTTGTATAAAAAAACACACAGAAAACTTTAGTGCATTGAAGTGTCAAAAAGGAAAAAAGTAAAACCTTGAACCTGTCATTGATACGTTGCTTATTTTACACTTTTAAATTTATTTCCACAGATATTTTCAAGTCCAGTTAAATGTTATTTCTTTTTTCAGTTTGCCAAAAATATATTTTTTTTATTTAGGGGATGCTTAGACATTTACAAACTTTATCTTAAATATAACATACCGAAACGTATGTGTTTGGACTATAAAAAACATTATTTATTTAGTGGATATTAACAAAAAGTATATAAATGTATGACGAAGGGTTGCCAAGACCACAATAAAGATTTATGGCATGACAAATTATAATTTTATTTAATTGTATTTTAAGTTGGTAGTCGACACTCATACACATATGTACGTGAAAGTTTAAGATAAAAATTAAAGAGGTTATTAGAAAGCGGTAGCAAGATGGCTTTAGCTTCATGACATCAGATATTTGATCGCCCCTCGATGACATGGATGAAGATGCAAAGCTGTTTTGACCGATGTTATTTTCGACGATGATTGCATCTCCTAAATTTTAATATTAAATTGGCGGTAGTATCGAACGTGGAATAATCAGCCATAGAATACTGACTTAAAACACAACTTTTTCCCTTATTTTTATATATTATACCACAAATTTTATTTTGCTATGGAGGTGAAACTTTTGGACATAGTTCGTGACGTGGTGGCGAATTTACCCTTTTTAATTTAATTTTAAAAAAATAGTTAAAACATTTCCTTATAATTTTTTTTTTTTGTAAGTCTGCTACATTTTTATTTCAACAAAAAAAATTAAAAATTATCTATATATTTTTTTTTATTTCAACAAAGAGAGGGTAACATTTTTCCAAGAAAGGTTCCCAACAAAGCAAATTTTTTTTAAAAAATATTAAAAAAAATTTCTAAAACTTTTTTAAAATCTTAAAAATGTTCCCAAAGAAAATTTTGAGATCTCTGCACATTTTCATTTATAACTTCAGTGGCATAAGTAAATGGACGCTCGGTGGTGTACTGTACAAGGGCCCATGGCCGACAGAGACCCTTTGTTAAGAGTGTAAATAGTTTTGTTTATGTATTTTTTTATTTGTGTACTTAAGTAGACAAACCTTTATTAAATTAATTACCCATCTAAAAATCGAAATATATATATGATCATACATGATCATACATGGGCTTGTACATGATCATACATGGGCATACATGGTCATATACGTCCATACATGATCTCATGTATGATCATATATTTTCGGATCCGAAATTTGAGGGTATATGGTGATATATGTGCATATATTATCATACATGCTCATATATTATTCATGTATGCTCGTATATGATCATATACGTTCATATACCCTCAAATTTCGGATCCGAAGATATATGATCATATATGAGATCATGTATGGTCATATATTGAACAATGTATGGACGTATATGACCATGTATGCCCATGTATGATCATATACAGGCCCATGTATGATCATGTATGCTCATATATATTTCGATTTTTAGATGGGTAGCGAAAAAAATAATTCTCTTTGTAAACCAGCGAGTTGATTCAATATTTTATATATCAATTTACTAAATCAGATTTAAAATTGTAATTGTTTTATAAATTTCATTTGAATATTTTTTGATTCAATTGAATCAAATCATTTCAAACATTAAAAAACATTAAAATTGACTTGCAAATCTCGCTTATTTTTTTTTAGATATTCGCCATTTTGTAAAATGGTAATTTTTAAAATGGCTGGTATCTCGAAAACTAGGTGAGTTAGGGCAAAACTGACAAAATGCTTGACCAATTTTTATACGAACAAAATGGAACGCAAAACGAAATTTGTATTATCGGACTGTGTTAATTTATATTATCATATTAATTGATAACAAAAAAGTCACCTTTTGGATGTTTTATAAAACCGCATCGAATGGCAACCACGAGAGCCAAATGTTGGAGCCTTATGATGTTTGCAAACTTAAAATTTTATTTTTTTATACAAAAAACCTTTGGCACACCCGAATTATAAAACAAAAAAATTCAGGGACCAATGTTGGGATTCTGATACTTTTCAATCTACAATATTTTTTTATTAACCAATTAAACTAACTGCAGATATGACACAAAATATTTAACCTTTGGCCCCTAATAGTTTCCAATCTATAATATTATATAAATAACCACACAAAATTCAGCCTTGGGCCCCCTGAATCTTATTAAAAAACAAGTGCAGTTATCGAAGGTTGGCTTTGACAAAAACTGAATTAAAACTAAATTAATTGTTGAAAAAAATTCAAATTTGGCTCAAAATTTTAATTTATTTTTCAAATATATCTGCATACAAAATATTTTAAGTATTGAACTTCTATTAAATAACTAAGGATAGTGTTAAATTCAGCCGACCTTATCAGTTAAGGTACAAGGATTTATATTTTTTAACTTTTTTGACATTCATTTTTAAAATAAATTATTGTAAAATAAATTAAAAATCTTATATACATGAAAATGTATTTTAAGTCTGGATCGAGATTATAGAAAAAAATGTTTTTTTTCCAAATGAAAAAATTTGTCTTATTTTTATTTAGTAAACACAAGCTGAATGGAATGCATCTTCTGGTCCGCTACGACCTTCATCAACATCCTTCGTGCCCTTGAAGGTGCCTATTATATAAAAATAAACTTCCCTTTTTAATTACAAATCCATACTAGATTTTTTATTGCAGTTAATATTCAAAATCTTTTATAAAAAAGTATTATTATTTTTTATACTAAGTGGGCTGATAGTTTTATGAAACAAAATAAATAAAAATTCGTTTATTTTTACAAAGTTTGTAGTGAAAGATTCATATTTCGAAAACCTCAGATTCGCGTTTAAAAGGCGAAAACACATTGAAAATATTTTAGGAGAAGTCGGTTCCAAAACCCTGTGGACCCAATTAATATTTAGAGGGCCACTAATTTAACGAATATTTGCCCGGACAAAATAAAAAACAAATTAGATTTAAAGAAATTATACTTTGAAAAGTTGATGCGAAGTCGCAAATCCAAATCGGGTGAAAAATGGAAATTTTATTTTTTTTTTGGTTGGTGTGGGCATGGTTTCCTCCCGAGGCGGAGTAATGGAGGGATGGCTGATACAACATTTTTTAAGACACAATATATTCCTAAATTCGGTTCCATGTACATATGTTGTCGTGTTTTCACCTTCGCAAACTAAAAATTTCACAGAATCTTTGTCATGCAATATAGTTTCACTATCCGGGAATTGGCTAAGAAAAAAAGCGTCGAAAATATCAATACTAATAATAATTTGAAATGCGTAAATATATTTAACATATGCAATAAAAAATTTATTGAACACTTCAGAATTAAAAAAAATTCTCTCACTTTTTCTCTTTTCGACGGTATTGTTTACCATTGCTTAAGCAATCGCAAAGGCACAAACTAAATCTTATATTAGATACAAGAAATTTAAATATCCCAGCAAAACTTTGGTAATGGGTGCAATATTCTCATGCATTACCTTGTATATCATTACTTGCAAGCATAAAGTAATAAGTTACCGATTATTGATTACGTATCTATTTTTAGATACATTACTTTGTGTGTCTTTTTTTGTGAGCAAAAGAGTAATGTATGTTTGTTTTGACAACACTAGCGAAAAAACGAAGCGTAACAATTTATTTAAGTTTAAAGCAATCAAATTCCCATCATGACCACATTATTTTTAATAACGTTTAAAATATTTGTATACTTAAAAAAGTTTGTAAGTTAAAATAACTGAAAACATAATTTAAAAGAAATTATATTTCATTTAAAAACCGGTCAATTTAATTTTTATTTAAATTCAATGCCATTTGTTATTTATTTTTAAATGTTGATTAATCAACTGACACATCCGTAAGAAAAAAATGATATAATCAGTTAAAATAAATGTCAAAATTTTTCCTACCAATCCTTAAAAAATAAATGTTTTTTTTTTCATTTATTTGAAATTATTTCCGTTTTTGTATTTTTTTTTAATATACTCGTACAATACAAAAGGTATGTATGCATATGAAGCTATAATCACTTTTTGTGTGAATGTGTTTGTATATGTATGTGTGTTTATGAAGTTCTTGTAATTTGTATTGAAAAATTTTGTATATATACAACCAATTTAAATAAAAAAAACAAATTAAAATTTTTTGAATATTTTTTTTAGAAACAGACAGCAAACAAAATTAAAATTTGTAATAACTGTTACGGACACAAATAAATCACAAGTTTCCGTTTTGTGGGTAAATTTTTAATAAATTTCAAACAAATGAAAAAAATAAATGAAACTGAAAAAAATGGTAAATGATAGTAAATTATTTCGAATAAATGTATAAAAAAAGTTAATATAGATATTTCTTTGAAAAATAAATGTATATTCCTTTATTTTTAAATGGAACGGAAAACTTTTTTATTAAACTACAAACAGTTACCTACATAATATTCTGAGTGTAATAATTTTTTTAAAAAAAAATCCTCTTTTTTAAAAATCTATTTTTAGACACATTACTTTTTCCATTCTCGTAACCATATAAGTAACCCCTTACATTATCACCTCTAAAGTAATGGGTATATACATTACTTTGAGACTCATCGCCTTTAAAAGTCATCAGTGAAGTAAGGTGTAAAGTAATCCATGAGCCCATATGGCTACACATTACTTTACACAATATTTGGTAATGTGTGATTTTGCTGGGATCGAATGGTACTTGTCAAATTGGCGAACTGTTAAAAATTGCAAATGCCAGTTTGGTTAATACTTTATAGCAACTTTTGCATCCCCGTTGTATATGAGTTAAAACTAATTTTTTGTTAGCATTTAAGTTGGTCAGTCTAAAACAAGTTTATTTAACATTCAGTCAGCAATTCAATATCCTTTGGTGTATACTAAAGATATTGTCTACAAACAACATATGATGACCCATATAAGGTTATTGTCACCATAATCAATTTTCAATATTATCATAATACTTGGGTCTGGTATTTTGTGTTGAACAAAAAAAATATCCCAACAGCTTGAGTATAAGGAAAGTGTTGAAAATAGAGTAATATCTTCTTACTATACAAACTGGCAATAAAGAAGATGTCAATGTAAATAGTGATCTAAATAATGCAGTTCTTCTTAGTTTTTAATACAAATGATGTGCAGTGTTGCAGAAATGCAGAAATGCATCATCATACTTACGGACATATATTGGCAAACTATTGCATATTTATATAAAGTGTGGTCTGATTTGCTAAGTTTTTTAATTTTTTTTTTTTATTTTTTTATTTTCAAACTGTTTTGAAGAAGCAAACACCTTTAGTTATGGCCATAAATAGGTATAAATAACCAAGTTTGGTTAATGCTTTATATCTATACACACACATATTGCGTACAATAATTTCAAACTTTACTTTTTATACTTAATTAAGAAGCCCTATTTGATGTATTTTATTTTTCGATTCATTGTTTTTGTTTTCCATTATTTTTTATTATTATTTCAATAATCCAAAAACCACAATGTTACACGACTCTTAATACAATGCAATTGAAAAATGTCAATAAGTTATTATGGATTTTTTTTTTATTATTTTCACACCTTAATTGAAAACTGTATACCTATAGATTACTATAATCAGAGTCTGTGATTTAAGTCTTCAAAGTATGCAACATGTTTATTAAAGCTTTTGTTTCTGTTGGCTTTTGAAAGCAAACAACAAAAAAAAAAACAATAAAGATTATAAATGATTATAAGATAAAAACTGAAATCGATATTTAATTCAATTGAATGATATCATTCAAGCATGGAAATTAAGAAATAAATTATATGTGAATTTCGTCAAATGAATTTTAATTATAATAAAGTACACTAGGAAAAATTTCAATAGTAAAAATAATTAGAAAAAATTGAGATGTTAAAAATTACAAAAAAAAACGTATGAGTAATATTAATTCATATGTTAATCATACGCAGCTAGATACTGTAAATAAATAATAATACAAAATTTATTTATTATTTTTGTCTCTAAGAATATAATTAAATATCCTAAACAAGTTTGAAAAAATACAGTGTCATACTTCTTAATAATTTTCCAGTTGTAACTGCTTACATATCAGTAATATTATCAAAATATTTAAAGTTATTTGAAAATTTAGAATTCAATTTATTATTAATTAAGTTTTTATGATCAAGTTTATTTTCCAAAAAAAAAAAAATTAAAAAAGTTCTGTTAGTTACATCATGTTTTATTTTTAATATTCTCCCAAAGAATTAAGACCACACATGTTTGTTTTATTATTAATGCAAATGTGTAACTTAAACTTAATTGATCAACCAATTAAGCTTATTCTAAAAATTGCTGCAGGCTTTCAACTAGTAAGTAAGACGTAATAACTACAGCACTACAACATAATTTAAGAAACAGTGGTAGCCAAACTGTTGCTTAACAAAGTATTACATATTTTTAAATTTTTAAGTGTAAATATTTGTTAAGAGCCAGTTTACATTATGGGATTAAAGCTCGATTATTGAATGTCCAGTTTAAACTTAACTGACAGTTAGACTAAAAATTTTCATGAGAAACAATATCAAATGTAAGTAATGTGTAACCGTAGGGGCCGACGCATTACCTTACACTTTACTTCATTAATGAATTTTACAGACGAAGAGCCTCAAAGTAATGTATTACTGCTTACCACTATGCTTACAAAAAAATTATAAGTATTGGGTTACCTTTATACCTACGTAAAGTTAAAAAGTAAGTGGTTACTTGAAATCAAAAAATAAAAAATAAAAATAAAATAAAACTAAATGAAAGATAAAAAATAACAAAGAAAACTTAAAGTTTAATTCAGCCGTAATAAATATTTTAAATATTATACATCAAAAAAGTTTTATTTATAGTATACATTACTAAAAACCCAATCGTCAGCTTATTTTTGGTTTGTTCCATTGACCATTTAAAAAAAAAATAGTTAGGAATATATATATAAATTATAATATATAATAAAAATATAATTATTCTGACCCGAAAAACTGTATATTGATATCTCATATCATCTTATATCTCTGCATAGAAAATTCGAAAAATGCAAACCTTCTTTAATTTTTTTCTCGGGAAAGTGTCAAACCAATAATAAGCTGACAAAACATATATTTATAAAATTATTCTTAATATCTGTATAATAATTTAATGAGTTTTTTTAAACATCTACTTTAAATGGTTTATTTTTTGTACTTTTTGATACATTATTTTAGATTATCTAGTATGTGATGAAAATACATCGATTATAATTTGAATCGATTTGATTAAAAACAGAAAAAATAAATTGTATAAAAAAAAATAAAGAAGATAAAAATTATTTATCTCACTGTCTTACCAGAGTGCCTCAGTAACAATGCAGACCATTGAAAGCGCCGGCAATTCGTTCAATGGGTAATGAAGCAAAGTGAAGTCAATGCCAATTTTTCAAAAACAAAGTCATCTTCATTTGAAGGATATTTTATTTCACACTTAATCGGAACATTTCTTCTTTACAATCCAATAAAAAATCACAACTATCTCAAAAAAAATACATGTTATTATTTTAAAATGAAAAAGTGATTTCTTACTGAGACACCATTTGCCTTTGAAATGAAAAATAATACCAATTATTAAGAATGGATATTTCAAAAATAATCAATTTGAAATTGACCGATTTTCATTAGAAGTTTAGTATGTCTAGTTTTGGAATTACATATTTATTAGAGTGGCAGTTATTTGGTGAAATCACGAATATGAAGATGTGCACCTGCTATTAGTTTACATACACTCACAATATTATTTCGTTAAAAATAATCTAAAATACATATTAAATTAATCGAAGATACAATCAAAAAGAGGACTACCGATTTTTCTTTATATTTTTTTTTATTTGTATGTATGTACAAACTCTTTTGGTAAAAAAAAACAAAAAGGAATAATATGAATTTCTATTTTTTGAAGCAGAAAACATAAAATTTTACATTTAACTGAAAATATTAACTCCTACTGAATGTCTGTAAATTTTTATAAGTTGTTTTTTGAATGACGGATTCAAATAGTTAAAAATATATTTCTATGAATTTCAATTGATTCTTTATTTAAAAACAAACTTTACATATTACTTTTTAAATAGACTACAGTCGGTAACGGAAAATATATTGTGAGTGTATGAACTCAAAAGAATATGTAAGAATTTAAGC
Organism: Eustalomyia histrio; assembly: GCA_949748255.1. Classification (NCBI taxonomy): domain Eukaryota; kingdom Metazoa; phylum Arthropoda; class Insecta; order Diptera; family Anthomyiidae; genus Eustalomyia; species Eustalomyia histrio. Next base: position 15,645,869 of record OX456527.1, read on the forward strand.
TACATTTTGGATTTTCGGAAAATTTCAACAAAAGCAAGTTTACTTATATGTATTACACGATACAAATATTTTGATATTTTTAATTTTCCGAGTATTTGCAAAAGAAGGATTGTCGCCACGCAATTTTTGAAAGAGACCAAGATCGTCAAAATATTTTAATACCCCTAGTTGTATCACATACCCACGAAAAGATAGTACACATCAGGGGCCTTGAACTTGGGTACTGACTGGCTTTCCTTTATGATTGTATATAAAAATTCTTAGAGTAAATGCAATTATTGCGAGCAATTTTGAGTTGAAGACGAGCGGGGTAGAGAAGCAAGGGGGTAACAAAAAAAGCACAGTTTTCGTTTTGCGTGGATGTTTTTTTTTATTTCTCTTTCGCACTCATATCTATTCTTCTTTTGTTGCTTCAATCAAATTCGGTTTTAGAGAAATACAAAATTACCTTAAAAATAGACATAATTTTGGAAGCTAATTTGAAAAAGGAATTGGTAAAAAAGCATATAATTAATTGCATCGTATAAATTGGCTCTTAATCTTTAACAAATCACTTTCCTCGTGATTCACAAACACGGAACCAAAAAAAAAATACACAGACAATACTGATCACCAAAATTTGGGTAAAACTTTGGGATTGTAGATTTTTTATAAATCGTATTGCAGCCCAAGTCTAGGCAGATTTGACATATTAATTTGGAGAACCTTCTTTAAAAGAAAATAAATCCTTGCTTCATTTTGAACTAAATAATAATGTTTAGCAACACTGATCTTAAAAACAACAATTAATTTCTTGATAATGATCATTAGAGTTAAAAAAATCTTAATTTAACGTTATTGATATTAGGCGTTTGTTAGCGAAAACCTCCTCAATTATAAAATTGAAAATAATAAACGAAGACTTTATTATGATTGAAAAAATAACGAAATTTTATCTATTAACAATTTTTTTTCTTTTTTTTTTTTTTGTACTCAATGATATGCAAATATGTAGCATGAAAGTCTTTGAGGCTAAAAATTTCATGCTGTTTACTGCTTAATTAAATACACATAAACATACAATCACGATCACATTAGATACAATTTTATGAATATTGGGCTAAAAAAAAAGTAGATACAGGTAAGCCCTCGTATTATGCGATTGAATGAGATGGTAAAAACGACACCTTAATTAAACGAAACTTTGGCAGTCAGGTCATTCCCATATGTCTGTTTTCTAAAGTTAGCAACCGATAACCGTTTTAACCGTTATTTGTTTGAAACCATTTTTAAATTGATAACCGACATCGAAACTCATACCAGTATTGTACCTATATTAAATCGGTTTTTAACAGAATCAGTTTTCTTACGTTTTCAGCAAAAAATATAAATTTTTTAATACAAAATATCAAAAATTGTCAATTAATTTAATATTTTCAATTTGTTAATAGAAATTCGTAAAGCTTACTTGATGTACGGGTAAAAGTTCATAATTTTAGTTAGCAATATTTTGTGTTTTACAACAACGCAAATTTTTTATTAATACCGGAACGAAACGGTATTGATGTTTCGACATCGATTATACCGATATCAATACGAATAAAAACCCGTTACCCAATACATAAATAAAAAGCACAAATACAGAAATAACAACAATACCGCTATACTTTTCGGTTGACAACCTTGAATTTTTCAATAAAAATTTGTTATTCTTCTTAGCACTTTAGGTACTTGTGTCTTGTATCGATCTTTTTTAAATAAAGATTTTTTCGGACATTATCACCATTACCATCATGAGTATTATGGGCAAAATTTTTTCGACATAATTCCGAAATAGAAAGTGGTGTATACAAAACGGTCATAGTATCCATGGGGTTAACAGTGATTTGTTTTGGCGCTTATGACCAATAGTTTTTTGGTCTTTGAACTTACCTCAGCGAAACCAGCTTCGGATATTTCACAGCGGAGAAAACACCTACATAGACCACTACGCAGAAAAACTTAACTAGGATTATTACTATCCCCAATATGGAGATTATGTTCTTTTTAAAAACGATCTTATCTCCCTTTTTAATTTATGATCAAAATCATATTCCCCATATTGGCTTGGTGATCATGACCAAAAAATGTTTGGCCATAATTCCCAAATAAAAAATGGAAAAATGGTCGTAAGGATAATGACATTAGAGTATTCAAAAACCGAAACCGAAAAGCGGTCAACCGGTTTCTTTTTTTTTTAAACCGATCGGTTTCGAATATTTTGTAAATTCGAAGAAAACCGAAAACCGGTCTTTTTTGTTCGGTTAACCGGTTTATTTAATTACATCACCAACTGGGTTACTTGGTCTCTTTTATTTTTTCCGAACACTTTTATAATGGTGTGTTTGGTTCTGAAGATTTAGATGTAAGTCTGATAGATTCCGATGAAGACTTAACTTTGGATATTCCAAATTAAAAAAGTTTAATTTCTGATCTAAATAACACAATAAGCAGTATTCAAAATCCTAAAAAAGAGACTGTACAAAATCATTCATCATTATATGTGACCTTCTCCGAAAGGTACCTAGTGTGTGAAAATGAAGTTTTGAGAAAAACGCATTTTAAGTTTCATAGCGCATTATCGCTGTGAACACACCTTCAGTTGGGAGATGCGATTTGGTATGGTTAGTTATGATTGGGTGCCACCTTTGGTGACGTATTTTTTTTCTCTTTTAGAGTGACAATTTAAAAACAATTTAAAATCAAAAGAAGTAAAATTTTAATGTTTTTCTTATTTTTATCGATTTTCCCAAGTTTGTTTTGTACGTTTTTATGTGGTCAATAAATTTTTATCAGAAATCTAAGTCATTTCATCTTATTCTACACCCTTTTAGGTACCAGAATCCACTCTTAAGTTCAAACCCGTTTTTTGACACACAAGGGACCTAGTGTCTCGGAGAAGGTCACATATAATGATTTCATATATCTTGATAAATGGGACAAAAGAACTGAAAAGTTGGACAATTTATATAATTGTCTTTTGACTATTTGTCCAACATCTACTATTAGTGAAAGAGTATTTTCCACTTCTAGCTTTATCAAAAGCAAACAAAAAAATCGTCTTAAAACGAAACATTTAAATTGCATACTATTTCTAAAATATTATTTTAGAAATGAAAAATAGATTTTCTTTTTACATATTTAAAATGTAATATTAAAAAAACTTATTTAATTAAAAACGTTTTAAACGTTCAAATTACTAACGTACCTAATTTTACCCAATTTATAAACTTAATGATCTCTATTCATTTGATATGAATATAGTTTTATAATAATAATTTTTAAGATATTAACTAATAAATAAAATGTTGAAATGAAATACCATAAAAAAATATTATTATTACTTTATATATTAAATTTATTTTTTTTTCTGTTTGTAATTAAAACAATTAACAAATTATATAAGCTTTTTATTCAAATTTAAAAAAAAAACGAAAAAACCGGTTGACCGGTTTTTTCTGCAAAAACCGAAACCGAAACCGGTTTTTTTAAAAGGCCGGTTTTTTGAATACTCTAAATGACATGTTATCTTTTTTTGTAATTCTGAAATTAGATACTTATATTTAATCCCATTGTATCGAAACCTCGTCAATTAAGGCTTACCTGTACTCGTCGAAATAAGAGTTTTCATAGTGTAATCAATTGAATTTAAATATTCGATCGTATGAATATAATAGAAAAAAAATATACAAAGTTTAAATAATATTTTGACACAAATCAAGGAGTGTTGGGTGTACACACTCAATATGTGGAGGAATGAAATTAGTATGGAATGGTTAGGATGGATTTGGATAGATAGATGGATGGATGGATGAATAGATGGGTTTGAACTAGTTTGTTAATATTTATAGAGTTTTAAAGAGAAGAACTACGCAATTTTTACTACTACTTTGTGTTTTTTATGACAGCCGCAAATTGTACTGTAAACACACTGATTACAACACCTACTCAAGTTTTGTGTAAAAAACACGTGCAATTATTTTTTGTTCTTTTTGTTTAAACATTTTTATATTTAATGTCTTTAATAGAGTTTTGTTCAACATGGTGTAATTGTGGAAAAAAAATTAAAAACAAAACCCTGCCTTTTTTTTAATTTTTACTTGTCTTGAAAAATCACCGCAAATGTCAAATGACAATAATAACAACAACAAAAATTATATATAAGCATAATTATGATTGACAGAAAGATCAATTGATCGCAAAATGTATTTACAAAAAAAAAAAACAAAATATTATAGTACTGAAAGTCAAATTGATTGACAACACATTGATGGAAATTTGTACACAATTCAAATGTGACAGCTAACAAAAAAGTGTGAGAGTATTTGGCGATGTGTTGTTTTGAAATATGGAGATTTTTCCGGCAGGCTTTTTCACGGATACTTAAAGAACTTTTAATTTAAGACTGGATCACAATAAAGTGGGCTTAATAATCATAACTGGATCGGCAGCTACAATCCATAAACTTGTGCGAAAAAATTTGCAATTAATTTCATATTAACAGCAATGTGGTCGACGATATTTTGCTCCTTATACAAAACATGAAAAATCCTTTGTGGCTTGTCGACTTAATTGTGATTTGAGCCGAATGCAAATGTGTCACTTAAAAAAACGATTGAAACAGTATTTGTTGGTGTGTTCTTTTTTTTGCCTGCATTTTTCAGGGATACTTTTTTGTGATTTTTTATTTGTAATTATTTTGATTAAATGTTGAATCAGAATCTATTTATACACTTAAAAAAGTTTGTAAGTTAAAATAACTGAAAATATCATTTAAAACAAATGATATTTCATTTAAAAACCGGTCTACTTAATTTTCATTTAAATTAAATGCCATTTGTTATTTATTTTTAAATGTTGATTAATCAACTGACACATCCGTAAGAAACAAATGATATAATCAGTTAAAATAAATGTCAAAATTTTACCCACCAATCCTTAAAAAATAAATGTTTTTTTCATTTATTTGAAATTATTTCCGTTTTTGTATTTTTTGTTTTTTTTTTTAATATACTCGTACAATACAAAAGGTATGTATGCATATGAAGCTATAATCACTTTTTGTGTGAATGTATTTGTATATGTACGTGCGTTTATGAAGTTCTTGTAAATTGTATTGAAATATTTTGTATATATACAACCAATTTAAATAAAAAAACAAATTGAAATTTTTTGAATATTTTTTTTTTTGAAACAGACAGCAAACAAAATTTAAATTTGTAATAACTGTTACGGACACAAATAAACCACAAGTTTCCGTTTTGTGGGTAAATTTTTATTAAATTTCAAACAAATGAAAAAAATAAATGAAACTGAAAAAAATCGGTAAATGATAGTAAATTATTTCGAATAAATGTATAAAAAAGTTAATATAGATGTTTCTTTGAAAAATAAATGTATCTTCCTTTATTTTTAAATGGAACGGAAAACTTTTTTATTAAACTACAAACAGTTAACTACATAATATTCTGAGTGTAGATAATTATCTGTCAACAAATTAATCACCAATAACTACAAATTGCTGTACAACAATTAGAATTAATTCCAGTCTGACCATAATGTGGTCGACGTCATTTTTCTTCCTAATATAAAATATATGAAATATCTTTTGTAGCTTGTCGACCCAATTGTGGTAGATGTTAATATATATAAGTATGTATTTAAAAAATTTTATTCAGCCATTCAAAAAATTTAAATAAATTGTAGTAAAAATAAATGAGACCACTTATTTGCATTCAATATAACTTTAAAATTTTGATATGCGATCTTAATAAAAAATAAAATTATAAACAAAAATCAAGTTTTAATAATTATTACGTATTTTTAAATCTAAAAATTTTAAGAATTATTGACATTTTCTAGTTTATTAATTAAATCATAATTAATACACTATAAAGTTATTAACTGTTTACTATAATTAAAATCTTTTTAAATATTTTAACGAAAAGAAATTCAATTTAAAAAAAAAAAATTATCTCAAGTAATTTTATATTGAAAACCACATTTTTCAGTTGACAACACAAACAATTTTATTAAAAAAATTGTCATTGATATCCTCTTATAAAGGTCTGTCTAACGATCGATCGATCTATCTATTACATTACTCTGTGAGTCTGTCTGAATGATTGGCTGTTTGGCTGGCTGGCTGGTTGATAGCAGTGTGTGAATTGAAAATGATTGAATTGAATGGCATCAATTTCTATGCCACCGCAGTAATATTAAGTTAAGAAAAAAAAAATAATAACGCAATAATTTGTCAAGTGTGATCTTATTACAAGCAATTCACACCTTATTTAGTTTGTAACAATTCATTGAAATGAGGGTTTTTATATTACTTCTTATCTAATAAGTGACTACATGGAGCGAAATAATATGCAAGAATTTAATAGAAAAATTTATTGAGAAAACTTTACATAATAATTCAATATCTTGACTACAATTATAAATGTAAAACTATTAAAAAAATATTTATTCGAAAAATGTTCAAGTGCTGAACTAATTGTGAATTATTCTGATACTTTTTACACCGATTTATCTAGTTCCTCTAATGGTACTGGAACTGGTTGGTATTTGGATGCTATGAACAAAAACTCTTATGAAATGTGCAAAATGCACACAGTTTTTTAGACCGAGATTTTTGCTATTTTCGGATGTTTCTAATTGGATAATCGATAGTGAATGGAGGAACAGAAGTATTAGTATCTGTAGTTAGGATGCGCTTAAATCACTTGAATCACCGATTATTTCATCCAAGATTGTTCGGAAGGGAAGACACAAGCTACTATGGGTACCGAATAATGTGGGTATTCCTGGCAATGAAATGGCTGACCTGTTGACAAGCATTGGAACGGTTTCCACTCCCATAAATCCAGAACCGCAAGTGGGTATCAGCATGTCATATACATTGGGAAATCTGTTTTCATTGAGAGGTGGTCAGATGGTAATAACTGCAGTTTCATGAGGTGTGTTGTAAGAAAACCAGATGATAATGTGGCATAATAAATACTCAGTTAAAGTAGAGCCTACTGCCACAGTTTTACTGGCCTGATTTCGGGACACAACGCCTATGCTCGTCTTTGGTCGAGGATGGCCATTATGTACAATATGTCATGTCTTTAGGTAGAGGACTGGACAGAACATTTTGTCTGTTACTGTCCTGCTTTTTCCAGAACCAGACGAAGCATTTTTGGTGCTGACGTCTTGTCTATGGACTCTGTAAATAGGTTTATAAAGAAGACTGGGAATTCTAAGCTGAGACTCCTCTCTTCTCGCCTTACAAATTTCTTTTTCTTCTTATCTGAGTGCCATGGACTTGCCTCAATGTTTGTCCAACCCACTTCAACTCAATAACCCAAAACTTAACACTTCGATTTAGATGAAATTTAGATATATGATAGAAAAAAAAAATCAAATTGTTTCGGGCTAAGGGGTTAAGAAAGTTTACTTTTTCGATGTAAAATTTTCTTTTTATACTTTTGTGATATAAAATACCTGATGTGATATAGAACCCTCAGGGAGAATTCGGATTCAAGTGCACTGACGGCTCGAAACAGATCATTGGGAATACGGTTGAGGGCATCCGTGGTCCCAATATTCAACGTGACCTTCCAATGGGTAAGTACCTAGTTCATGTTACAGGCGGAGATCTTCGCCTGTAACATGTATTTATCTTCTTTCGGTCAGTCAAGCAGCACTCAGGGCATTATTAGCCTATGACATATCGTCTAGACTTATCCTGGACTGTACTGAGTCTATCAATAGCCTCCGTGGATGCAACAGACTAATCCTAAGATGGGTTTTTGGGCAAGTGGGCAACGAACAGGCTGACCGGTTGGCTAGCTGCAGGGTACGGCGTCATTTTCATTGGCCCTGAATCTTTTTCGGGGTTTATCAGAGTGCTGGAATGCTAACATTGGCCAGTGTCAAGCGAAGACGTTCAGCGCTCCATCTGATGGAAACTCCTGGAGACTTCTTTCCCTGGATAGAAATTACGTAAGAACCTTCACTAGATACTGTAATCTTAAGTACCATTTAGAGACTCTGCGAATTGGATGTTGAGATGGCGGAACATATACTCATAAGGCGTATGTCCTTGGTGGCTGTACAATATCACCCTTGGAAATTTGGAAATCTGTGACTTGTAGAGTTAATGGCTTAATTAAAAGCGACAAATATTAAGGTCAAAATGAGGCTGCCCAAAAGATATATTTTTGGTCGCGGTGCCTTTCTAATCTTACTCAAACCTTTAGAAAAGCATACCATGGTTTCAGAGTAAAAAAATTTGTTGGGATATGATAGTATAGTAATATTTGTTAACAATTACTAAAAAGGAAAGTACCCTAGCTTAAACACTACGATGTTGATGAAATTTGAATTTGTGATTGAAAAGAAAAGCATTTCGCTGGTCTAGTAATGTTCTATGTTATCCGTAAATAAAATGTGTTTCGATCAACTTTGAAAGAAAACTGGAACCAGACATAGGCTTACAACCAATAACATTTTTATTTCCCCAACTCTTCTCTAAAAATCACCTTCAGACACATTTGCTGTAGCACTTACTTGGACAATATTATTTGGCAAATCCTCTAAGACAAGCATACTTATCTGTGGTTTTCAAGGGGTTAAAGATCATTAAAATGTTGCTTAAATTCTATTTTAAAATGTTCCCATATTAAGCCTTAAATACCGATCAATTAAAAAATCTCTTTTTTAACTTAAAACAAACACCAAAAATTCCCATCTTCACCAAAAATTTAAAGAAGAAGAAGAAAAAACAAATAAACAGAATGAATATCACAATATTCTTAAACTTTGATGTCTTAATGAACATATAAAATGTTTTTATGACTTTATGCTACTTTGAGGAAGATGCCTAAAGGTTTTGCGTACGCCAAACCGACCGAGCAAAGCTAAGTCCGTCCCAATATCCATCCATCCCATTCCGTACATGCATTCATTCATCCTAACATTGGTGGTGGGCTATACTATCAAAATAAAAATGTACCATATGAATAAGGCAACAACAACAACAACAGCAGCAAAAACAACCACATTAAACCTAAAGAAGGGAAAGACCACCCAAATAGCTGAGATGAGCTTACAAATTTAGTTGTTGTTTTTCTGCTTGAGATCATAATGAAAACGAAAGGAGAAAATGACTTTAAAATATGTTATTTAAAATACACAAAAAAAAAAAGATTAAAGAAAAAACTTTAAAACCAACATTGAACAACAACCAAGTGCCACCGTATGTATGCTTATGAAAAGAATAAACCGAAAGAAATGGCTGGAGTATTGTGGGTAAAATATGTAGTAGCTTATGGAATATTAACAGATTAAACCCATAATAATGATGTTAATGATGATGATCATTAACTAAATTAAAGCAAAAAACAACAACAACTAACAGATGTTTAAAGCTTAATGATCATCTTCATTATGATTAACAACAACATCATACAACGCAGCCGTAACATTTTAAAATAATTTGTTGATCAATAACAGTCGTTTTTATGACTATATTAGGGACTCATTATGTTAAGATTATGTCGCCGTTGACAAGGTTGGTGGTAATTTTTAGTTAAACTAACCAACCATTGGAGCAACCAACAACTACCTACTGGTAGTAAGCAACACTACTGACTGGCAACCAAACCGTCCACCAAACTACTTAATTTGTGTTGTTACTGCTTTTGTGTTCTTACAGTATTTTTCTTACCGACAAACGATTAATGCTAGTAAATATCATCTGGAGAGTGGGCAATTATTGGAATCAAACGATTAATTTATATTAAAATTCCAATAACAACGAAAATTAAAAATTTACAGATGAGGGTAGAAATGTAGCATACATTCAAAAATGTATTTTGGTAAAATCTACTGAAAGTTACAGTTAAAACAAAAGGTACAAGGGGCATCCCGTAAATTTTTTCCCTATGGCGTTTCCACTTCTTCATTTAATAACGAATAATTTTTATCGCGTACTTATTAATTTTTTATTGAAATTAGCGTTCTCTGCTGAATATTAAACATAGCTCCAAAAGGAAAAAATTAAATCTACTCGAGAATGTTAAATGATTTTTTATGATTTAAAAGATGCCATGAGGCAGCAGGAGTTCTTTCAATGACTTTCTTTGATTTGCAGAATTCAAGAGCAGTTGTTCTTTCTTTCGATATGAAATTCGTGAAGGTCTTCCAAAAGCAGCTGTTATTACAGAAAGAATTTCGATGCAAAAAAAGGAGTCCGTTGGAATCCACATAAAGTAACCCGGAAAAATAAGGACAAAGCAACAGGTTTTTAGATTTTCTTTAATTTAATTTTATTTAAGAAAAAAAAAAGACCGAAAAATACTAAATAACTGAAAAATAAATAGTAACTCAGTCTAAATAAAAAATAAGGAAATAAGTTTATTGGCGCAGAACAATACAGAAAATGTTAGTCTAACATCTTAAATTTGCACGGTAAAAGTAGCCAGCAAAAATAAATGGAAGTGATTTAAGGAATCAATTTTTCATTGATTCCAAAATATCATTTAGTTCCGATTTTCCCATTCTAAAGCAGTTCTTTATCACAACTTCCAAAAATGTGATTTTTAATGAAATTTAGCTCTTTCCAAATCTATGACGGGTAACTTATTTTAAAAATAATGAAAGTTAAACGTTAACAATATATGTTTTCATATAAATTTGATATTCATAATTATGTTTAGGTACTAAACTTTTCTTATATAAAAACAAGTTATCAGGTTTAAGTGACTTGTATCAATTTTTAACTTTGAATTTTGAATAAAGTAATTTAAAAAATAAGGCTCGATTACATAATGCGAATTAATGAAAGCTTTGAAAACTGCCGAAATGCACTTTTTGTACTTTGCACCATTATTTGTCTATAAATATGTAATATTCACTGGAACCTGGATGGTCATAAGTTGCCAACTACTTGGTATAAAACAGTTTTACTTAAGAAAAAGATGTCAAATGACTTTTACAAGATGGAAAAATTGTTTAGTATGCTTAAATAAATTTGTCCGTTTGTTATCAACTTATGACCGTTGATAGAGAAAATTTTATATACATCGAACAAAATTGTTTCTATGATTTAAAATTTAAATAAAAAATTCAAAATATATTTGGGAACATCAAAAGATCTAATTTTTCACTTAACTATAAGAAGAGCTTTAGATGCAATGAAAAAAGAGCATAAAAGAAATCTTTCACCCATAGGGTAAATCATGTATGTAAAAATCATTGGTTCCGATACAAATTTTTACAACACCGAAATCAAAATCATTGCTTCCTTTTTTCTTCTTTTGCTACTTTTTTTGCGTGGAAGGTACTTTAGGAACTGGTCCCCTTTTCCCTTATCTCGTGATATGTATTTTCGGAAGCGGTCCCAAGTATAAAATGTCCGGTTTTCTCCCGCAGGGACAGAATGTATAGGAGGGAGCTTCAAAGTTTATATTGGAGCTTTTAGACCGTGGAGGGCGCCGTGACTTATAAATGACAGTAGGGTATTCAGTTGATTGATATATTAGGGCGCCACCGGAATGTGGGTTGTGTGGCACTGTTCTTTCAATCTTACGATGTGAGGTACTGTGCTGAGATAATGAAACTTATTCTTCGTGCCCAGGTTTTTGTCCGAAATACTCGCTTATCCAGTAGAGTTTATGCGTTTATGTTCGATAGTGCAGTAAATCGTTCAACACATTGCAGGGAAAATTTATTCTTAAGTCGGACTACACGTGTGTGAAAAAAACTCTCTGCAGACGTCTTCCCTGACACCTATAATATAGAGAAATTCAATATCTATAAACACTACTCCTTTTATCCTCCTTCATAACATGTTTTACTGAAATTAACACAATGACTAATATTTTTGTAGGGGAACCCCTGAGTGATGATACAATGACAAAAAATATGTGCTCAACGGGGTTGAGGTTAAGACTTTGTGAAAGTATTGCCAGCATCTGTTAAGTGTTAAAAAGAAGCCATATTTTTACTTTGTGGGCTGCAGAGAATTTCTTAAAATATCTAAATAAACATATTGGAAAATACAAGATTTCTAACACCCGACGGCGACATGCAACCCTATACCATTACACCTCCAACTCTATCCCAATATACCATATAGCAATCAAACTGCAATACAACTTGAGAATAAGCTTATATTAATAGTGTGTTTTAAGCTTTTCTTAATTTCGCTTATTATAATGTTTATAAAATGTAAATTCACAAGCAGTATTTAACAATGCTTGAGAAAAGATTATTATACATAACTTTTTCTAAACATACACATATTGAACAACGCAATATGACGATTGAAATAGAAATATTTTTCAATACATTTTAGTCTTGTTGTCTTTGTTCTACGCTTAAAATGCATACAACAAGTGCCATTACTTTTTCTTTAAATTTGTCAAACGTGTTTTGCGTGTACATTTAGTTGTAAATTTTATATAGTGAACGTGCAATTGCATATTAAATTTAATTATTTTTATTTATGGTTAAAATTAATTATTATTATTTATATTTAAAATGGATTATTATTTTTTATATTTAAAATGAGTTATTATTATTTATTTTTAAAATTAAAATAAAAAATTAATTAAATTAAAGAAAATAATTATGATTTCTCTTTTTTAACTATTAATAATATATTATTTTTGTAAGCTTATTCTACAATTGCAAGAATAAGCTTATAGTAATCATACACACATAATATTTTCACGAGGGTTCCGTTTTGATTTTTCTACAATTGTTACGATAGCCTTTTTCAATATATTCTCAAGTTCTTTTTCAAGCTTAAGACTTGTGTTTGTAAGCTTCTAATAATATTTTTCTCAAGTCAATTGGTATGTTGGGATGTTTACAGTTTTTGCGCTTCTCCTTTTCTACGACTCTCTCTTCAACGGTCATCAGAAACAAAAATAACTCTTTTTGTAGAACTCATGGTGTCTTTTTAAAAACGTTTTTACAAAATTTATGCGCTAGCATTTGTTTACTTTGTTTATAAGTAGTAAGTGTGCCCTTGGTTTTGCGTAGCAATATCAATAGGAATTTATATAAAAGGTTATAATGTTTTTAATTAAAAATAAACGACAAACTTTATATTTAAAATTAATATGGGTTTTGTCTAAATATTTTTATTTAAACAATTATAAATTGGTAATACCTAAAAACAATATTGTTGTGTTGTTAATTTTTCGGGTAACTGAATATTACAAGAATTTCAAATTAAGTGTTCATGAGGCTTTTTAATTATTTAAAGCAGACCTAGCACCCTACAATTTTTATCTGTTCCCTTTTATTAAAAATAATTTTCGGTTTAAAACACTTGAAGAAGCAATAATCAACTTAAAATATGAGATACAAAATTCAGAGTGGAAAAATGCTTTGAATATAAGTTTTAAGATACATAATCATAAGGGCCTATATATGAAAAAAATATATGATATAAAATATTTAAAAAAAAAATTATTTATTTCTATGGTCTTGCACAAACTTTCGGCATGACGCTCGTATATGCTCGATGAGCAAATCAAACTTTTTTTCACAAGTACTTATTATATGACGATATATTACGAATTTCGAAAATTTTAGAAATGCTGTTTTACAAAAAAGTACCAAAAAAAAATTACCTGATTTTAACACCTGTGTTTATTACATAACTAAGTTTCTGTAAAAGTCGTCTGTAAGCAATGTGTGACTTCCCTCCAAAGTACCAATTTTCCGAATATGTAAATCAGTTATGCTACTTTTTTCTCTTTACTGTTTATAATAAACTTTAGAGAGAAAAAAATGTAAGGTGAATATTTAAATAAAATTTTTGTACGACTATTTTTTAAAATCAACCCAAAAAAAAAAAAAAAACACGCATTTAAATGTTTAAAGTCATTAAATGATCATGTAAGTTTTAATGGTAAATCGATAAAAGTGAAATGATCACTCAAAAATAGATGCAATATAAAAATTTAATTTAATTGTTATTTTTGTTTGATGTCAGTCATTCATTCAGTCAGTCAGCCAGTCAGTTCGATGGTCAATTTAAATGGTATGGTTGGATTGAATGGCAATGCACTGATAATAAAGACGAAGCTGATGATGACGCTGACGACTGCGTCGTGTGTGGCAAAGTGAATTTTAAATATAACGCCTTAAAGCAAATACATGTTTAATGGGCACAAGCTGCCGTTAAAGACAAACAACTCAAACCGTAAAACAATAAAATAAAATCAACTCTAAATAAAGTTAAAAGCTCTATAAAAGGATGCCTCTACTTTATTTTGCATTTCAATTTATATTCTTTTCTCATTCTGTAGAAAGAAATGTGTAACTTCCAGAAACGGAAAACAAACAACTTTAATGCACACATATGTGAACATAATGTTCACACCATGCCCCTTTTTCAAATTACTAAAAAAGAATATTAAACAAAAAATGTATATATGTAGTATAAAAAAGAAGAATTATAAACATCAATCTTCCATGGATCACAACACTTGCAAAAAGTTCTTTACAATGTGTTTAAAAGTTAAAGGCACCAAAAACTTATGTTGCTTATTCAAAAAAATAGCCATTTGTTGGTTTTTCCATATTAAGGTCAGGGTTCGGGAAAAACATAAATTCGAAAATTATTTCACAAAAACTTTTTGTGTTTTTGAGTGAAGCGATTGTTTGGAATACATACATACGATGGCGGATCAATAAGTCCGTGACTTTTCGAACTTCCCTCATAGTTATATAAAATGCAACACCGCTCCCATCAAATACCACCTTTTAATAGACTACTGTCGATTTTTGAGCAAATTCAGTCATTTACTTTGCGTTTAACAGCTGTTCATACATATACATACAACCTCGTGGATTTTTTTTAAATGAAAAAAAGTGAATTTCAAAAGCTCATTAAACATTATTTTTTGCGAAAAAAACCGTCAATCAAACCAAGGAAAAGCTTGATAAATACTATGGGGACTCTGCACCATCGATTTCAATGGTAAACAAGTGGTTTACAGACTTTCGTTGTGTCCTTACAAGCACAGAAGATACCGAACGTTTTAGACCTCCAGTTGAGGTCTCAACAGCCAAAACAATTGAAAAAATTCAAGATATGGTGTTGGCCGATCGGAGATTAAATGTGGCTGCCGCGTTCGCTCACAAACGACCACCAACGGAATCATGTGACAGTTTTTTTTTCATGGCAAAATGCCATGAAGTAGATTACGAATTTTCCTATTTCCTATTTCCAAACCTAAAGAAATGGCTCGGTGGAAAGAGATTTAGCTACAACGATGAAATTATTAATCAAACAAATGCCTATTTTATGGACCTCGAAAAATCTTGCTGTTAAACGCAAAGTAAATGACGGAACTTGCTCAAAATTAAACAGTAATCTATTAACAGGTGGTACTTGATGGGAGCAGTGTTGCATTTCATATAACTACGAGGGAAGTTTGAAAAGTCACGGACTTATTGATCCGCCCTTGTATATGATATGTTAAAATTTTAAAAAACAATTGTCAAAAATATTTCATAAATTTGATTCATAACGTATTGGATAGTGTGACAAAATCTAGACCTTCCCTACTTGTGATATATCTGCAATCATATTGCCGTTGCGAAGGACCACCACTTTGCTTGTTGGGATTTTCAATGAGTACATACAGCACTATAAGCCACATGGATGCTTGCTGCGACTACTAAAAATCTGTGAGGCACTAAAAGCTAAAAAGGAGAGACTTTTTTCATGAAGATGTGAGGGAAGATCAAGGGTAATCGCCATTAGCGATCATTTATTACAAATAAGAACGACATGAGTCCCGTTTCGTGAAGAACGAAATGGCTTCGAGTCGTCCACGCATTTCATACAAACGAATGTTCTTGTCTCTCTGGTGGAGCTGTTTGGAGTTATTTGGGGCATTACTAATACTGAGACAAGATCTATTTATTGACTACTTGAGAGGTATTTCGAATTATGTGGCCGTTGCCAAACCCAAGGAGGACTAGGAATCTTTTTAGCTTTCAAAATGACAATCATCTTGATTATGGTGATTTTATAGCTGGGGCCGACTAGTTGCTTCCTGGGATTACTCACATATGAGCTTATATTGGTTAAGGACAAAAAGTAGAAAGATGAGAAGACTCTGTTTTTAATAAGGATGTGAGAAGGGACTAAGGGCAGTGGGCTAACTGGTCTCCAAGTGCACTCGCCTTTTTACGGGCCCCAATTCAGTAAAAACTAATGTAACTTTATTTTTATAAACAAGGACTAATTTTTAAGAAACAGTTGCAAAATTAATACTTGAACTACATCTAGATGTAGTTGTACCCTACATTTGAGTTCCAAGGATTCCGAAGCTAAATCTATACGATACCTAAAAACTTTCCTAAAAAGTTTTTTTTTTCAGTAAGAGTAAGAAAAAATAAAATTACTTTTAAACATTTTTTTCAATTCTCCAAACACTTTGCGGTAGGTAAATGAATAACAATCACTTTAAGAGGCAAAAAGAAAAAAAGATTCATTGATAATTTATCAAATACCAACAAACACTGATTGTTATTTAACTAACTGCATTTATGCAGAAATTTAAAGCTTTTTTTTTACAAAATTGTCCAAAGATCTTGATGATGATGATGAACATCAAACGAACTTAACCATCATTATTGTGGTGGTTTGTGGTGATCTTTTTTTTTTTAAGTAAATGTTGTCGAATATCGATGTTGAATTTTTGTATTGTGTGTATGTCAACGTGTGTGGTCCCCCACCACAATAATACTCACACAGTATGAGACTATGGACAGGCATTCCAAAAAAAAAAAAAATTAAACTACAGCCTCTAGTGATCAGTAGTAGGACGAGTGGAAGAAGTAGTAGTAATTCAATGAAAGAGTGTGTATTGATCGCGTGTATAATTCTTTTTTCTCTGAATATATATATTTTTTCTTTTTCTTCATCATCTTTATATTGTTTAGTTTGATGCAAAGTCAATCAACATTAAAACGATTTTTATTAAAACAGACAAGTCAAACAGTTTTGATCAGTTGGTTTTCAAATACAACATTATAGTTGATTTTTTTTTCTTTACTTACAAATGATGATGATGATCTTTTGTTGTCCACCCAACAATCATATAAAGAAGACACAATTATTTCCAAGACCATGAAAAAAATATATAAAAAGTCAACACAATTATTGTAAACAGTAGCTGAAAAAAACAATTTTATTATTTTACTAGTTGTTATTGATGATCAAGCGTATCATTGTTATGACGATAATACTAATCCAAGAATTTTAATGGAGTTAACAACATCTAATTGTTTGGACAACTTATTGCACCCATTAGAACAGAATTAAAAAAGTTCGGGATCTAAATCGAACCGATCGAATAAGAATAGTTATCTGATTCTTCTTGTGGACCTTGTAAGGCCTCTGCAGATCACAACAAGGAGTCTAAAATAATGGAAGATGCCATCTGCGTCGGGCAAAAATGAGGCTGAGTGATTTAATATATGTAACAAAAACTGTTCTTGGGTCACTTTATACGTCAAAATTTTGGCTTTCTGATTGGTTCTGATTTCCATAGTTTTTTGAAATTTTCGGTCTTCAAAGCGTTGTGGTTTTGGCAGACCATTAAGGGGGACATTTCCTTAATTGAAGCCACATTTTTACTACATTCCCAACGAAAATTCCATATTCCGGGGATAATTTATTTTAAATTTCTGTTTTTTAACCAAAGCGTTTAGGGTAGTGCGAAATGCACTAAAAATTTCCATAAAATGCACTAAAAATTTCCATAAATTTCGTTTTCGTGATTGTATATCATACATGGCAATGATTTAAGGACTTGATTCAATTGATTAATGACAATCGTTGTAAATATCCAAATGAGAGATAAATTACCATTGAGAGATAAGATTTTCGAAAAACGTCAAAAATGGAGAAAAATCTCAAAAAAAAAAACAACCTTGTTCCATTCGATTTCCTTCCCTGTGGTTAGTATTACAGTTTCACTTGATGCCCATTCCTTTTCATTTCGTTCCCCTTGTCTAGTGTTTCAATTTCACTCCTTCCCTTCCCCATTCCATTTCGTTCTGTGTAGTGTTTCAATTTCATTGGTTCCCCATTCCATTTATCCTCCCTATCCAGTGTTTCAATTCCACTTGTTCCCCGCTGTATTAAATTTTGTTTGCCTTGCCTAGTGTTTTAATTTGACTCACTCCCCGTTCCACTTAATTTCGGTTACCTTGTCTAGTGATTCAATTTCACACGTTTCCCCTTCCATTTCGTTTCTTCTCCTTTTTCTAGTGTTTCAATTCCTTTCGTTATACGTTCCATTTCATTTCGTTTTCCAATTTTAGTGTTTTAATTTCATTTGTTCTTTAAATTTCCGGTTTCCAGATAAAGCAGTTTGGGCATGCCGTTTAAATGGGCACTTTCTCCTGTTGAATCCACATTTAACCACATTCCTGGCGAATGGATATTAGCCCACATTTCAAATATCTGGTTTCTAGCAAAATCAGTTTGGTTAGGCCGTCAAGGGGAAGAATTTCCCCTTTTTTAACATCCATTTTTATCAAGTTTCTGGAGAAAATTCCAAAAAGTGTTTTATTAGTGAAGCTGCTCATTTATTTTAAGTTTCAGATTTCTATCTAAAGCAGTCGGGACAGGCCGCCAAAGGGGAATTTCCACTTCTGAACTTTAATTTTACCACGTTTCTGAAGAAAATTCCAAAAAGTACCTTATCACTGAATTGTCTTTTACTCCAGGGAATACAGGCTTTTATTTTATTTTTTCTAGCAAAGGGCCGTCAAGATTTTTTCAATTTTTGCTATATGAGCTTTTGACTCAGTCAGTCACCTTATTCTTTTATATATATATAGAGATTTATAGCCTTAAATTTAATTAATTTAGTAAAAAAAATATAAACCTAAGCTTAATCAAATAGTGTTAAAGAAACTCAAGATCAATCATTATTTTATTGACCTTCGTCACTCATGAAGTAGATCATTCAAGAGAGATTGATAAAATCAAACATTTTAGAGAAAAAAACACCAACATAAATATATAAAAAAAGCTATTAGAGTTAATTAAGTCATCAAATAGTTTTACGATGTTATAATTATTTTATTTTTTAAATAGAAATAAATAAAATAACAACAAAACAAAACAAAAGATTATGCCGCTTAATAAAAAAATTATAACATTTTAAAAGTTCAAAATCTTTATAGCAAAAAAAAACAATCCTTTTTATTTTCATTTCTTGAAACATTTCAGCAACGTTTCTTTTTGTATCTCTTATCACCTTAATTTACTGCAAAAATTAAATGATCTTTATTACTTTATATAAAACTGTTCAAACGAATGAATTCGAACGATCGATCAATTAGCTAAATGATGCGTGTGATCATATTGAAACCAACTTTTAAAAATATATTATTTTAAAGTTTTTTCTTTTTTTGGTGGTCTTTTGTTTGGGTTTTGTTGTTTGTAAAAGAAGAAATCTTGGTTTTTGTTTAATTTTTGTTATTTTATTTTATTAACTCCATATAGGCGCCAATGAAATTAAATGTCCTCATTAATGAGTTGCAGCTGATCATGACGATCATTTTATTATACAGTAAAACCGAGATAAGATGAATACGAGGGACCCGAAAATATTTAAAATTTGTTTAATAAATTAAATTTAGCCACCAAATTTTTAAAGTTTCCAAAACAACTTTAAAAATTGTCCACATTTTTATTTGCCTCAGCGTCTTACGACATTTTTAAGGCAAGTTAGTAGAAATATTGTAAATAAAGCAACCCATTATAGGAAACAATTCATATTTTTCAGCTTAAAATTTGTCAAAATACAAAACAGAAAAAATTCCAAATTTTTGAGAAATGAAAAATTATATGAATTTCTGTGTCTGGGACTGTCTAAAACAGTTCGTTTTAAGCGAATTCATATTACATGAAAATTGTTTCGTATTAAACGAGAATTCGTTTTATCCCAGTTCACCTTACACGAGTTTTACTGTATATAAATTGATGTTTGTGTATTGTAGGTTTCGGAATGTGGTGTATGTGTACCTTACGACATTTCGGAAGCTAAACATTAATTTGTAAACACAAAACGTCATTTAAGCATCTTGGGGGTATCATGTGCTGATGCTGCTGATACTTCTTGTACTACTGTTGCTCATGTTCCTTTCAATTTTTATTAGCTACCTGTTTAAACGGTAGTTTTAAATATTTTTCAAAAAAAACAAAAACCCTTAAAAAGGACACATGTGACAAAATGCATTCGATATATTAGTGGTGTTGAGCAGCAAGAGCACACCTGTTTGGTATGCTGTTATAAATAGTTAAATATTTTGGAAATTTTTTATAATTCAATTAAATTAATGTATGAGTACGATATATAAATATATGAGGGCTAAATATGTAATAATAATAAAAATCTACATCTACAAATAATGGAGTACCCAAATACACTTTTTTCTATACGGCAAAAGATCTCTCTGCACCACAAGTTTTATGACAACAAGAGCCTTTAAAAAAGGCAGATCTTAAACCTACTAAAACGTATATTTTGCTCCATTCTTGTCTTTCTAGCAACCAAGCAATCACAAATGTGGTTAAGTTGATTTTTGATATTTGAAGACCAAAAATTTTCTATTTATATAAAAAAATTAGTTATACATACTCTGAATGAAATTTTTAAATACTATTTTTTATTTTATTTTAAAACCAACTCCTTGCAAATATATTTTTGGCAAATGAAAATTAATTAATATTACTTTTTTTAATATTTCGCTTTTATTTCTATAGAATCTGTAGAATAATGGGGTGTGGTTCCTAAAGAACCTATTCAAGAATATATTGTATTAGAAACCGTTTTTAAAACTTTTTCCTGATTAGTTCTAAAATTTTAATATCATAGATAACTAAATTTTTCCTATAAATTGTTCAAATTTGTTTAGATTTTTTTTTATAAAAAAAAAGTTAAGACATTTTTCTATCGACACAGAAATTTGTATTGTGTTACTCGGCCTCGTTTTGGAGAAAGCATTCACTTAATATTATGTACCGCAAATATTTAATAAAAATTCAAATATTTGTTTTATAAGGAGTTAGTACCTTTGTACGTTTACTGATGATATTACACTTACAATATTATTTCGTTAAAAATAATCTGAAATACGTATTGAATTAATAGAAAATACAATCAAAAAGAGGACTACTGATTTTTCATTATATTCAGCCAATTTTCTTGTTTATTTTCAATCATTATTTAATAATCGTAACCATCAATTTTTAACTGACAAAACGAAAAAAAAATAGACTTTTGTGGTTTGTTTTTAAAATTAAAATTTTCTTTTTTTCATTTGTATTTAATTTAACAAAACACAACACACACATATGTATATATTTTTATTTTCTATGTGTGTATCTATATTTGAGTAATTTCTTGTAATTTTTATTGAACTAATTTTGTATATAAACAAACTATTTTTGTAAAAAAAAACCAAAAAGGAATTATATGAGTTTCTATTTTTTATTAACTTTTACCTATTGTCTGTAAATTTGAATAGTTTGTTTTTTGAATGACTCATTCAAATAGTTAAAAATTTATATTTCAAGGAATTTCAATTGATTCTTCATTTAAAACCAAACTCTACGTATTACTTTTTAAATAAACTACAGTCAGCAAACGAAAATATATTTTGAGTGTAATTATAATTTAAGGTGTCCCTTATATATAACATAGAACAAAATACAAATTTTATTGACTATTTGCGATGTACAATATTTGAATTTTTTTTCTTCGAAAGTGATGTTAACTGTAGGCGCTGTGGTGTTATGATTAGTACATTGGACTATCACACATAAGGTTAAGAGTTCGATTCCCAGCAATTGTAACATTACTTTTAAAATATATTATGTTTCTATCTCTCATATATATCGCAACGTCCTCCTTCGGTGTTCCAATAGCACTTAACTCCACCGAAGTAAAATAACATAACAGGGCTATGAACTAGAAATCTTCAAAAAAAAAAATTCCAACAACTCCATCAGAAGGCTGGATAATAAATCCCCCATTCTAGAAATTTTTCACAAAAATATGAATTCCGTAATATCTTAAGGCTTTTCCTCCAAATCTGAACCATCCTCAGCATCTGAGGATATTTCTAAAGAAAAAAGTTCTAAGAATCTTACGGTTTTCGTAAAAAAATTTTTTACAATCTGAGTGGTTTTACAAAAGAAAATTCTTCAGAATCTAAGGATTTTTATAGGTCATAAAGAATATGTTAATTTTTCAACGGGAAAAAATTTATCTAAATAGGAGGAATTTTTTAAGAATAAAATAATAAGTTTTTTTAAAGGAAAAAGTGTCCAAAATCCGAGAGTCCCCAAAATCTACAGAGTCTAACAAATTTTCTATGGGAAAAATTCCTCAGAATCTCAGAGTTTTTCTACCGAAAAAACACATCTAATTTTGAGATTTCTCTCAAAGAAAAAAGTCCTCAGAATTTGACAGTTTTTCTATAGTCTTTAGTATATGGAATTTTTGTGCAAAAAGTTCTAAGAATTAAAGAGTTTTTCTATAGAAAAAGTTCTTCTTCAAACTCTGAAAATTTTCTATAAAAAAAACTCTTTAGAATTAAGGAACTTTTCCAAAAGAAAAAGCCTTTATAATCTTTTTTTGTTTTTTTTTTTAAAGGTCTTCTGAATCTAAAATTTTTTATATAGGAAAAAGTCCACAGGATCTAGGCTTTTCTATAGGAATAGTGCCTCGGAATCTGAAAGTTTTTCTTTCACATATTAAAGAATTTTCTGAATTTAATTGTTCTAAGAATCTGAGAGTTTTCCTACAGAAAACAGTTTAATTTCGTTTATTAAGTCTGTTCTTGGAATCTGAGGATTTTTTTATATGGAAAAAATTATCAGAATTGGAGGACTTTTCTACAAAAAAAATTCTCCAGAATTTAACTGTTTAAAAAAATTTTCATAACCGAAGAATTCTTTTTTAGAAAAAATCTTTAGAATTTAAGGGTTTTTCTTATGCAAGAAGTCATTAGAATCTTAAGGTTTATTTATCGGAAATAGTTCTCCTACTTTTGGGGGGGGGGGGGTTCTATACACGCAGAGAAAAAACATGGTTGTAATAAGATCACTGCTACTATATTGTGCTTGCTGCAATCAGGTATGGTTGTCAAAACCAAGTTATTGTAAATATTTTACTATTTTATAATTGGCACCTTCTATTTTATATCATGATTGGTTGTAACCATACTGTGGTAACAAATATTCCGACTATGAAAAAAATATGATAATTATGCAACCATAAAATGTTGGTAACAATCAATAAATAATTATACAATCAAAGAAGGAAAAGTTTTTAAAGTCTGCGTTTTGTTTCCTAACAATTTTTCTTCAAAAAGTCTTTAATATTAATTTTTTGTATAGAAAAGACATTTCTAAAGAAAATATTCGTAAATTTAAAAAGCTTTTTCATAGTTTCTAAGAACTTTTCCTTTAAGATTATCCAGGAATCATAATATAGTTATGAGGTGCCATAATATGATAACATTTTGAGCATACTATGATTACGTGCGATCATATTATGATAATTTCAATATAACATGTTTATTTAGGACCATTATATGGTAATTTTTGAATCATAATATAACTGTTTATTGTAAAAATATTGTTATTTTATTATCATAATATGATAACCATAATATTGTACGATTATAGTTGGTACAACCATAAACTCAAAAATATATGATGCTCTTCGAATATGATTGACCCAACCATATTTTTCTTTGCGTGTAGCAAACGTTTTTAGAATCTTATGGGCTTACCAAAAAAAATTTCCTAATAATCTGAGGATTATCTTTAGAAAAAAATGTCTTAGAATTTGAGACCTTTTCTAAAGCAAAAATTCTGTAAAATATGAGGATTTTCTATTAAAAGAAGTCCTTAGTATTTTAATATTTTCAAAAGAAAAACTTCATAGATTTCCTTAACAAAAGTATTTATAAGACTCTGAAAATATGTTGTAAGAAAAATAATTAAAATCTGAGGGACTTTCAAATATAATAAAAAGTCCTCTATATAAATAGGAATTTAAATACTTGAGCTTAACCAGATAAATAGAGTCCCTTTCCAGCTACAGAATTTTTAAGAATTTTTTAGTGTATGACCCCAAAAGTCCGATCTCTTTGTATACCATCACAAACTATTTTTTTTTTTTTCATTAGCCGATCTTTCAAAATCTTAAGCTAAAGAGAGAAACCACATATGTTAATAAATTTTTTAGCAAACAATTAAAAATTTACCACCAACATATCAAGTGAGTTTTCAAAAATTATGTTAAAAATTTGCATTTGTCCTCAAAATTTTGCTACTTTTGTAGATTTTAATATGTTAGTATCTTGTTTGCTTCGTTTCTATACAAAATAAAAAATAATATTGACATTTCGTAGTTACACAGAGAAAATAGATTCATTGTGACAACCGAACTACTTACCAACTGAATGGTTTGGTTGCAGCCATCGATATATTTGTTTGATCTGGAAATCATTTGATTGCGACAACTAAACTATTCAGTTGGCAAGAAATTTGTTTGTCACAATGAATCTCTGTGTCAGAGAACTGCAAAATCAACTTTTTTCTTGATTTAATCATACACAAAAATTCTTGTTCACATTTAATAATTCAACAAAATTCACTGTAGAATAAAATCAGCATCATGTTACTGAACGAGTAGTTTGGATCAGTGTGAATCATATGTCGATTATGTTTACTGCAAATGTAATCACTCAACAAAAAGTCAGCATTGAATAAATCAGAAAAAACAACAAACAACGCATATGAGTTTATTCATAATTACAACAAAATAGAAACACACTTCATAAATGTACATTAGGGTGGAACTTAAACCCGCTTTTTTTGAATTTTTATTAGTAATACAATACTAAAAATATTCTTCTCTGTGTAATGAAAATATTTTTTTTTAAAAAAAATTTAGGTCGATATCTCTGACTTGCCTAATCCGGAAAAATTCAAATATTGTCTAATTTTTTTTTTTCATCTATTTTAATTGGAAAATTAGGCAATATTCAACTTTAACCGGATTGGGAGAGCCTGAGATATCGACCTGAATTAAAAAAAAATAAATTGCACAAAGAACAATATTTTTGGTATTACTAATAAAAATTCTAAAAAAACGGATTTGAGACCCACCCTAATATACATATAACATATATGAATTGTGTTTCTACAAAATCATCCCCTTTTTATAGATAAGAAACTATTTTTTGTTTTATATATATGCATTTCGTTACATTTAACTTGTTTAAAGTGAATATACACTGGGGTGGGCCGAAATATCCGCTTTTTTAATTTTGATTAGTAATACCAAAAATATTGTTCATTGTGAAAAAAAAAAATTTACCAAAATTGGTAATATCTTGGTAACTATCAATTTTAGGAGATTTTACCATTTAACTTTTTAAAGTTAAAGTTAAAGAATTAAATTTACAATCAAAATACGTGAACAAATATTTTTAGACAATATATAACTTTAACCGGATTGGGCGAGCCTGAGATGTCGACCTAAATTAAAAAAAAAAATGTTTTCACAAAGAACAATATTTTTGGTATTCCTAATAAAAATTCTAAAAAAAGTATTTTAGACCCACCCTAATATACATATAACATATATGAAATGTGTTTCATTTTATGAAACACTGCTTACACTCATACACGTTGTTTGTTGTTTTTTCTGATTTATTCTACATCAAAATAATTATTGTTGGCTCGAATGAACAGAATAAAATCAATGGTTTAACAACGACCGATGATTATAAATCAGTGACAACAATTTGCACGTCGTTTGATTGATTTAAAATCATCAACGAATATGTGTGTTGGAGTATATTCAACGTTTGAACGCAAACACATATTTATTCTTGTGTTGATTGCGTATGAACGTTTTACAATCAGATTTTGCAGTTCTCTGCTCTGTGTACACATTAAATTATATTAAATTATATACATGAGTATGTATAATAGTAATTATATCGAAACTTTTTTCATCGGGCTTCTACAAAATTCCCGTTTGCTTGAAATATTTTCACTTATTGAATTTATTTTATTTTTGGATTTTTTTTTTCTACGTAAAAAAAACAACGACCTTCGGTAATTCTCACATTTCATTAAGAAAGAAAAAAATTAATTTATTTACAATGTTGTGCTTGTTTTTTTATATCTGTTGTTTAGTCAACATAATACAAACAACAACTTCTGGTAATTTAAAACAACAGAACAAAGGCATTTTGTAGACCATGTTTTAATGTTTGTATTGTTTTTTTTACTGTTTTGCTTTAAAGAAATTGATACTGAAATATTTTTATTTCACTAAATGAGTTAATTAAGTAATTAGTACAAGAATAAGATGGAAGACGATGATGTTAAAATGTTCAACAACAAAAAAAAACATAAAATGTTAACAATAAACAATTTCCAATGAACTCTTTTTAACTTTTAATATATTTATAACACAAGTTTTTTGTAACAAAAATAAAAAAAAAAGTTTAATCCTGTTTTTTAATAAAAAAAAAAATTATTTTAAAACAACCATGAAATCAAGTGTAAATGAAAAAGACTACAAATACCAACATAAAACTAATATTTGTGTCTATTGTAGTTTTTTTTTTGTATTTTATAACAGACAGTATTGTGACATCAAGGATTTAATTAAAATTCTATTTCAAATGACAAGTTGTTGCCATACCAACACAAATTTTAAACACATTTACACAAGCATCCCTTTCTTTCCTTTTTTTATTTTTTGTATGGAATCCAAATCAAATTTTATTACAGCATGAAAAAGTATCAATGTTTGAATTGGTAATTAAAAAATACAAATATTCTACTAGCAACATTTTAAATAAAACTCTTTTATGTGGAAGGATATTAAATTTTATTATAGGATTATTGGGTTGAAATATTTACTGTGGGAGTATTAAAAATTGTAAAACATAGAGCAATGACCTTAAAAAATAGTATACAAATTTTAGAAAATATATTTTTATAAATAATGTTATTTTTCTATAAAACAAAATTCAAAATTATAAGTAAATATTTTGGCTATGGTAAAGTATGAGTAATATTTTGGTTGAATATTACTCATACGCAACCAGTAAATTTATGCTTAAATGTTTAGTTCTTAAAATTTCTAGGAATAATTTCTGTTTATTTTTTAGTAAAATAAATTACCAAAGCATTAATAATTTTCCAAAGGAAATTAAAATTTCATTATCTGCTGCTAATATATCTTTTTGTTTTAATAGGTGTGTGTGTGAATAATTGAGTGTAATCACTGTTGCCTGGCAAACGGAAAAAAAATCCAACTATAAAGACCATTTTCTTTAATATGACTACATAATATTAATTAAATATTCAGTAGTCTAGTATAAAATAAGTCATAGAAATCAAAACCTTAGGCTATGTGAAGTTCATGTTTTTTTTTTTTTTTGTTAATGTTGTGTAAGTTATAACCCTTTTAGATTTAATGAAATCATAGCATGCATATTGGATAGCTGGATAGTTGGCCGAATGGTTGAATGTATAGTGAACATAACTATAACTACTGATATTTTTACAAGACCCACAAACACCTTCCATGTAATTATACAACAACATTTTAATAAAAGCGACAACAGCAGCAGCAGCAGCTACATCAACAACTATGGCTAAAAATATAACACATCAGTTGAAGTGAAGTGAATCCAAAATGCATCATAAATGTTCTTTTTATACTTGTTGTATGTATAATTTAAGTATTTTTCTTTTTTTTTGACGAATGTGCCAAACATGGCATATTATGTGGCATGACACTAAGCATTCAACATACAACATGTAGAAGAAAAAAAAAACCAACTTACATACATACAGCACTCGATATGGTTGTAATATGCAAGTAAGTACACTCATAATGAAAATTTAGTAAGAAGAAAATCTTCAGAGACCTAATTTCTATTGAGTTGAATTTTTTTATTTCTTTCAGATTTTTTCAAAGCAATTTTTGTAAAAAAAAACTATTTTTCTCGAATTTGATTTCTAAATAATTTTTTCATTATACATAAAAAAATCAATTCTTTGGATCACAATATTAACCCTCTACAGTGCAGGGCTGCCTTTAGGTGCTATGAACCTTTTAAGCTTGTTTTTAATTTTTTTTTTTTCTATAAAGAACACTACACTCAGAATATTTGAAATGTGAGATTTAATTAGTTAAAAATAAAGGAACATATATTTACTTTTCAAAGAAATATTTTTTTTTTTTTTTACTTTTTTATACATTTGTTTAAGATGATTTACTGTCATTTACCGATTTTTTCAGTTTCATTGACTTTTTTATTTTTTCATCATAATATGTGTTTTATACACTCACAATATTATTTCGTTAAAAACAATTTAAAATACATATTAAATTAATCGAAAATACAATCAATTATTATATTCAACCCATTTTGTTGTTTATTTTTAATCATTGTTTAAAAATCGACAAAGGTAGTAAAAACAATAGAAAGTCGTTTAAAATAACCATCAAATTTTTACTGACAAAAAGTTAGAAAAAACTACTTTTGTGGTTTGTTTTTCAAATTGAAGGTTTTTTTTATCTGTATGTAATTACAAAACAGAACACAACACATGAAGATGTATATATTTTTATTGGCTTTGTGTGTATGTATATTTGAATAATTTCTAGTAATTTTTATTGAAATAATTTTGTGTATATACAAACTATTTTGGTAAAAAAACAAAAAGGAATTATAAGAATTTCTATTTTTTGAAACAGAAAACATAAAATTTTACATTTAACTGAAAATATCAACTCCAACTGAATGTCTGTAAATTTTTACAGTTTGTTTTTTGAATGACTGATTCAAATAGTTAAAAAATATATTTCTATATATTTCAATTGATTCTTCATTTAAAAACAAACTTTACGTATTACTTTTTAAATAAACTACAGTCGGCAACGGAAAATATGTTGTGAGTGTATGTTTCTGTTACAGTTATTACAAAAAATGTATTAAAAAAACTCCAATTTTGTTTTTTTTTATTTAAACTGTTTGTTTATATATTAAAAATATTTAAATTCAAACTACAAGAACTTCATAAACACACAAATGGTCATTCACACAAAATGTGACTAAATGAGTATACATTTTATAGATTAAAAAACAAAAAAATACTCGAAAACGGAAACAGTTTCAAATAAATGCTCAATCAGTTATTTTTTGTTAGGTAAAAAATTTAACATTTATTTTTAACTGTTAATCAAATGTTTTCTACTGATGTGTCAGTTGTTTAAACAATTTTAAAAACAATAACAAAAACCATTTAATTTAAATGGATAGTAATTAGTAGTAAAATATTCATTATTCCCCATGTTTGGCAATAAAAAATTAAAAAATTTCAAAAATGAGAGCGCACCCCTTAATATGAATAATTACTTACTGTAACTGTGATCGCCTAAGACTGGTTTTCAGTTAGAGGAATATTTATAAAATGTGTCCTGTAAGTCTAGGAGTAAATATATTAACTCATTTTACAAGTAGAGACTCCTGAATTACCTTTGTTATAATTAATAATGAATGTCCGCGAGGAAATATATTTTTGAAGATTTGTTTAATATTTTTTCTGTTTTTAAATTTTGAAAAAATTACAAAATTATGAAATTTTTAATTTTTTTAATTTTTACATAATGTATTCTATTGATATAATTTAATTGCTTTAATAAAAAAAAATATTATTACGGAAAAACTACTTATGTAAATACCTGAATACCGCTTTTTGGCAGTCTTGGGCACTAGGAAGTTAAAATAGTAAAATTATTTTGATAAAAAACATGATTTACTACATTTTGTGTCAAACAAAAATTTTTATTTACTGAGTAGAAGGGAAAAAAGGCCAAGTTGAAATTTCGTAAAACTTGAAAATGTTATTATTTTAAAACATACTTAAAATTTTTAATCAGCATTGTAATTTGATTGTCATTAATTGAAAATTATAAAAATAAAAACAAGTAAAAAAAATTATAGTCGATTGATCCCTCATTAATAATTAATAAAATAAAGAAAAAAATTGTGTCACTAAAAACAATTTTTCAATCAACAATTTTCCAATAAATTTTTCCCTTTACTGTACAATTTATATCCTAACCAAGAATTGGTTTTCTTAAATCACTCTTATACTTTTTCAGTCCATATCTCCTAAATTATTTGTTTCGAGGGTTAAGTAGCTTACAATCAGCAAAGACCAGTAGTTATTTTTTGTGAGTAGGTATGTCTGTAGGTGTTTCAATTGTTTTTACTACCTAAATATTTTGAGTGTATTAAACTATACGTAACTCTCTCATATTATGATACAACACTAGTAAGTTAATATATAAAATTTTTCTTATATTTTAAATGACTTGATGTTTCATAGGTTGGTTTGTATAGATTGGGTATTGGAATGGTTGGATGACTGGCTGCTTGTTTTAAGTTTGATAGTAGGTTGTAATATTTATGTTTTTTTTTATGTTGTTGTTGTTGTATTACTCGTTCGTTTTTATCAAGCGTCAATTTTTCTTGTTGTTTTATGTCGTTTGCCATTTTAAAATTGAGTTATTTTGCTCCTGGGAACATATTTTATGGTTTGGAAAAATTCTACTACTACCACTACATACATACAAACATTCATACATATAAACATGAACATTGTTGTTACTTTCAACGGTTTCAAAAAAAAAAACCTACATAAATACATATTCATACTTCATATAATTGTTAATGGCAAATAAAGTATAAACTAATACAATTGTCTCTTCCACACGAACAAATTTTACAATCAAGTAAATACTAGCATTTAGTTTTGGAAAAAAAAAGAAAAACATGAACACTAGGGTGTGCCGATAAAAAAAAAATATGTAGTACTACCTTAACAATGGGTACGAAAAATAAGTATAAAAACTTCGCAGGGGACCGTTTACAATTGGCCATGTTGATGTATATTGGTAAAAAGAAATTAAATTTTTTTGCAGAAAATTTGTATCAAAAATATGTATTAAATATTTTTTGTTATTAATTTTAGTCCACTAATGTTTTTTTTTCTAATAAAAAAATGCATGGAAAATATAACATTTTTAAGATAAATGTGGCCGAAAATTATTACGTAGAGCATACAAAATTTTTATCGTCAACAACAAACGTTTTGGACCTATGTGGTCAAAAAATTTCAAAATTTACATTTTAACGAGAAAATAGCGGTTACTCCACCAAATTTTCTAAATGCGTTTCATCGTAATGCATTTTTTGATATCAAAAAAATAAGAACTTTTTTATCGAAATATTCAGTCGCTGGTATTGAATTAAAGATCTCAATTTTTTTTTGTTTTTATTTACACAGAGAAAACAGATTCATTGTGACAACCGAATTTCTTACCCACCGACATATTTTTTGGTGGCCACCGAAATTCAGTTAATACAACAAAATTTCGGTTGAAACCATGTATTTCAATCGGATCTGGAATACAATTGGTAGCGACAACCGAATGATTCGGTTGCTGCAACTAAACTATACAGTTGGAAAAATATTTGGTTGTCACAATGAATCTTTTCTGTTTTCTCTCTTTTTGCTATTACTTAAATCAATTTAAACGAAAGCCATATATCAGGACACCCTAATGAGCATGTGTGTATGTAACATGTAATTGCTGCTGTAAACAGAGTTGTATTCGTTTGTTGCAACTTAAATGAGTTATTAGTTATGGTTAAAGCAAAGTTTAATTACATATATTATATTAATATTTAAAAGGTAAACAAATGTATCTTTAGATCTAAATATAAAAATTATATATAATTTATTTGGCAGATAAATATTTCCCAGTCAGAAAAATTCAAATGGGAAAGTGCTAGCAGGGAACGATAACATGTGGTACATGTGCTGGAAAAAAGTTACCAAAGGTATTGGTATATCATGACGAAATCAAAAACAAAATGAATATTGCTTTAATATTTTACAGTTTTTATTTGCATTTCCGATTACTGTGTCGGTATTTTAACGGTTTTATAACGGTTATTGTTATAATTTACGAAACTTAATCGATAAAATTGAAAAATCGATAAAATTGAAAAATCAATTCACCTTTTAAAGTATTCATATCGATTTGGAATTTGACATGATAAACGAACAAAGTTAGTATAAAACTGAATTGGTATCCTACCTTGAAGAAAAAACACTTATGATATTAGAAATCGCTTCTGAAAATTTTCGCTGGGTATACAATGTAACCCACACAAAATATTTTAGCAAATTAGTATTTAAAATCACAAAAAGCTTAACATTTTAACATAAACATTTAAAATTAGACTAATTTAACAAAAATAAATTTAATGAATATGATTAACAATAGATTATTCATTCGAGATAACAAAAAGATCGGGAATAAATTCTTCGCCATGACATTAATTTATGCATCGTAAGCAAATTTATTTGAAATCATGTGTATAAATTTCAAACAAATATAAATTTATAGATTATTTAAATAACAAATCAAAAAAACTAATCTCGCATAATCAAAATATATTTCTTTATTAACACAATGCAACCAGAAGATATTGTGATGAAATTTGTTACACTGAATAATACACACTGAAAAAAAAATATTTTAAAATCAAGCAGAAACAACATAAAATCAAATAGAACCAGCTTTGAAATTAAACTAAGTGTGTTTTATGTTTAATTTAATGCGAAAATTGAATTAAAAATGTTGACATATTAAATTAAATATGAAAAAGTTTATTTTAACTATTGGGTGTTGTACTTAAAAATGAGGCATTTGTGTGCATATTTTGGGCATTTATTGTCAAACATTGGTATAATACACATTGTATTGGCCATCGTTAGCTATGACCTTTTCTTAATCTTTCTGGCAACATATGGCTTCCGCGCCAAAAATTAACCGTAGACTTTTTAAAGCCAACAGCGAATCAAGCCAATTTCGGATAGACTTGTTCTGAAGTGAAGCGTATTTCAATGAGAGCGTTCCGCATCGATCGAAAAAATGGCAGTCGTATGGGGCAAGGTCTGGACTATAAGACGGGTGAGACAAAACTTCCCAACCACTATTTTCTAAAAAGTTTTTAGACCGTGTTGCAAAATGTGGTCGAGCGTTGTCATAATTGAATATTACAGCTTCATGTCTGATTGCATATTCTGGGCGTTTTTTGGCCAATGCTTGCTTTAAACAAATCAACTATATTCGGTACAGCCAGGGATCGACTGGCTCGATTTAAGCATCTGATTATGGATGAGTACCTTCTGGTGCTACCAATTACAGAACATTACCTTGGCGCCATGGATATTCGGCTTTGGCGTTGATTTGTCTGGTTGGCCGGGCTTCACATACGTTTTCTTGGGCATCGGTTTTTCGTAATGGATGGAATGCATCGCCAGTAATGATTCGATACAAAAATTGCTTATTTTTATTTCGTTCAAGCAGCATTTCGGTCACGCAAAATCGTATTTCAACGCCTCTCGGCTTCAACTCTTGTGGTACCCGATTTCCTGGCTCTTGAGTAAATTCTGCTGCTTACAAATGTTTTGAAATTGTTGTTTGAGTGACTCCCAATAA
Organism: Eustalomyia histrio; assembly: GCA_949748255.1. Taxonomy (NCBI): domain Eukaryota; kingdom Metazoa; phylum Arthropoda; class Insecta; order Diptera; family Anthomyiidae; genus Eustalomyia; species Eustalomyia histrio. The sequence goes on from OX456527.1 coordinate 15,679,564, forward strand.
TTTTTCAAGTTCTTCTTGAGTGTCCTCAATTCATCATGTTCGAACTTTTTTTGGTTTACCTGGGCGGTCTCTCTCTTGCGTTTCAAAATCACCACTTATGAACCTCACAAACCATCTCTCACCCGTGGAAATCGGTGGAACATATTCACGATAATATTCGGTGAGCAATCGATGTGCTTCAGCTGCAATTTTTTTCAAGTTGAAGAAGTAAAGCAAAACTTCCCGCAAACAATGCTTTGCTGGCACAAAATTCGACATTTTCGAAGCAAAAAAAAAACTTTGTCTCTTACACTATTTCGTTCAATGACTAAGGCCAAGTTTTTGGAACGTAAGTTTAAACTTAGTTTAGTTAAACCGAAAACGAATTGTCTCAGCCATTTTCAAGTTTATTAACATAAATTTGCCGGAACAACTTTTCATTGCATAGAATTTTGGTCTTCATTGAAATAAAACGAAATAAAGCAAATTTAAAAAGCAGTATTCCAGTTACAAACTGCGATAAACTGAGCTTAAAGATAATCTACATCTTAAAAACTCGGCCTAAGTGAGAATAAATGACAGATGTTTAACCTTCAAAATGTCATATAAGTTATTAAAGACACAAACCATGTATAAAAGATACGCCATCTGTTTTTATTTTTTTTTTTTTTTTATTTGTCACTGTGGAGAAATTAGAAATTTTCTAAATTAAACAAAAATCAATAAAAAAATTCTTCAAAATATTAAATGATTTTCGTGAATAAAATTTGACAGGGTTGCCACTGTTCACTGGCAATTTTCATATCTGGTTTGGGTTCAAGTCTATAGGGTATTTTACCCAATAAAATTTCGAGTATTTTGTAATCGGCATGCCCGACTTTAACATTTTTAATCTTTTAAATTGTTTAGGGATTTTTATTTTATGGAGCCAGTTCAGATCAGTACTCGAAAATCCCAGATTTGTTGCTGATTTTTAATCAGGTTATTTATTTTTTTTTTTTTACTTTACTGTTTGGTATGAAAATGTGCGAATTTGGTCGGGAGGTTCAAAAGATATGACGAGTGAATGTGAATATGTGTTGAGACTTCTAAATTTTTCTTACACATTGGTTCATATCCAGAAAGCATTTAAAGATATTCCTAAATTTTCACTAATAACTCTTTAACCAAATCTGATCCTTTTCTGCACAAAACTGATCAGAAAATTAACTAAGAATTTGAGCAAAAATTATTAACCAGTCTTACATTTTTACGCCGTGATCGCTATTTCAAAACGAAGCTACTTCATGATGCAAAAAAAAATCATAGTCCAAACTATGGGTTTCATTTAATTAATGGTCTACTTTTATTACGCATTGGAGCTACTTAAGCTGATGCCGATTACACAAAATTTGTTGCACAGTGTTTCAAATAAAACATCTAATGAAATTTTTAAGATTTCTATAGAAAAGTGTGACAAAAATAATCTGCATAAGAAAAAAAAAAAAGATTTTAAATTCCATATATGATATTCATGAATGTATATCTTTTGTTGTGATCATAGATATGAATTAATATTTACGTATATGACTGGCAATATGGGGTTGACTGTTTTTGTAGATCGTTCATAATATATATACATATATATTCGTTTCTCTTAATTACTTGAACGCGTGTTTAATATACAGCATATGTTTAGTTACTACATGCTGCTCCAAAAGTTTCAACAAACATACGTAAAATCCAACACTTGTGTCTAACTGCAATTATGTGTAGTGTGTAGTATCGTCGTAGTTTGTTGTTGTCATCATGTAGAGTAGAGTCCCCCTTATAGTTTGTGTGTTATTTGCTTGGAGTTTGTCTCTGATTTTTATTTAAAATGCTCGTATATCTTCCATATGGTTTTTTTGTTGTTCCGTGTGTGTGTTCAAAATGTTTTGTGGGGATTTAGGTTTCTTTAGCTTAAGGGAGACCCACAACAGCGTTTTTGCTAACACTAATTAACTCATTAACATTTAGTTTGTTTTTATTTTGTTATTTGCCTCTTTTTCGGTTTCGAACAAAAACTTTGACTTTTAAGGGCTGCCAGCGGTGACTGTTGTCGTTTTTTTTTTTTTTTTTTTTTGTCTGTACTTTGTCTGTACATACCGATATTACATTGAATTTATTTATTGTTAGTTTCTTTGCTTGTGCAGGCACACACATGTTTTGCATGTATATATTTTATGTTTGACTTGCACTTTTTCTTTGTGGTGCCACAAAAGTCATTGTGTCATTTGGACTATGTAGAGAGACAATATTTTTTTAAATTGCAATCAAAACAACAGGCTACAATAATGTTCATAAATTTTTTATGCCGATAAAATCAATTTTAAGATAGAATTAGTCTTGCCATTTGCTAACGTAACGAAACAGCTGTTTTATTTTTTGTAAGTCTGAATATGCAGCGATTTTAAACAAATTCAATTCATCTTTCAGACAATAAAAATCTCTCCACCAAAATTCATAAAAATAAATTTATATTTTCGATCTTAAATCGACTCAAAAAATAAATCTGTGGGCCTAAATCTAAATATTTCAGCAGAAACTTATTGTTGCTAAATCATCATCAGCATTTCTCAAACCTCTTGCAGTTGTCGCCTATCGCCCTAATTTTAAATTGTTATTATTTTGATATTATGTGTGTTCTCTTTCCTGACCAGATGTATGGTTATCAAGTTGCTTTTATAATTTTAAGATTTTTATTAATAAGTTTATATTGTCATAATAGGGGGAACACCAGTGATATTGTGATCATTACATTAAAAATCTGATAAATTACCAAAGATAAAATAAAAATTAATTTAAATTGTTTTCGCTTGGTGAGTTGATGTATTTTTCATAATTTTGTGAAAATTTGCATTAAGACAGTAAAATTTAGTTTTGAATTACAAAAAAAAAAAAATATTCATAAAAACTAAAAAAGAAATTTGTCTCTGCGAAAAGGTTGTCTAAATTGCATTAAAAGGAAGCAATGTTGGATATGGTTTCAAACGGTATTGATCTATCTTGCGAAGCCAAAATCGAAACAAATATTTTAAGACCATAATATTTTTACGGTTTTTATATCCCTGTTTTGCCGGTAACATTTCGCATTATCAGCAATACACCGTTATAAATTAGTATTTTGGTAAAAAAAAGAAATCAGTAAAATAGGAAAATAAATATGTTTAAATGTTGGGAAAATTACCCCTTTTATCATACCCATTTAATAAGCATCTCGGTTTGGTATTCGGAATGATACCGTTATTGATATTGATACCGTTGTCATAAAAGGAAGACTTCCTGTGCACGCAGAGAAAAAAACTTTGTTACAACATGATCACTGCTACTATATTATGCTTGCTGCATTCAGGTATAGATGTCACAATCAAGTTATTGATTTATAAATAGATTATAAGTACCATATTGTCGCTACCATCATTATTATAGTAAATATTTTATTATTTTATGATTTCGACTTTCTTATTTATAACATGATTGGCTGCAACCATACTGTGGTAACTAAAATTCTGACTATGCAAAAAATATGATAATTATGGAACTATAAAGTGCTGACAAAAATCAATGAATAATTATAATTCAAATAAAACATGACTGACTTTTACAGTCACAATAATGAATTATTTTTATAAAAAAATGCATTAGTTCAGTCAACCATTTAAAAATGATAATATACACTCAGAAAAAAAAAGTTAGTAGAAAAATTTGTAAACGGTTTTCAATCCCACTTTACTATTTTTGTACTGATTTTTAGTAAAAAAATTATTATTTAGCAAATCTTTTTGCTATTTACATTTTACAAATAACAGAATTTTTACCGAATATCTACAAATTTTCGTTGCTAATTTCAGAAATCATTTAACAAATTTTTGAAAATCGATTTGCTAAAATTAGCAAAAAAAATTACTAATTTTAAAAAAGTCGATATTGAAGGAAATGTTATTTCTAATAATTTAAACTTATACATACAAACTTAAATTGCCTTAAAATGTTACATAGGAAGTGAAAATACCGACTCGTGTCTAAAAAGAGGACATCCACTTAAAATAGCACTAAAAAGGGTTTTTTAGTTCTAAAAATCAGCCCTAAAAACAAATAAATTTAACCTTAAAAGTAAAAAAAAAAAAAAAAAATTACTAAAATATTTTTCAAAACAGAAATTACCAAATTAAAACAAAATGATAAATTCGTTTATGTTTTAACAATTTTTAAGATTTTTAAGCCTTTGATTTTTTTTTCATTTTGTATAAAACATCTTTTAAAAAATATAATCAAAATTTTTGATGCTCGATAAAAAAAATAAATCTAAAACTTTGTACTAATATTCACAATAATTAGTAATTTTTTTTGCTGATTTTAGCAAACAGATTTTAAATTCCATTTTACAAAAAGTCTACTAAAATTTAGTAGCGGCTACTAATTTTTCTACTAATTTCATTGTACTACACGTCAGCAGACATGTGTTGCTAAGATTAGCAAAAAAACCGCTGGGCTAAAATTAGCAGAATTTCCCGTAATAACAGCAACATTTTTAGTTGCCATTACAGACTTTTTTTGGTGAGTGTATGATCATTTTCACCTGGGGGGTTTTATTTTCGAATAATTCAAACTTATCATTGTCGAATAAATTCATTGTCAAAAAGATTCTATATTTTAATATTTAAGTTTTAATATTTTTTAATTTCATATAAAATTCATATATTCTTAAAAAACCTTAGATTCTAAGGCCTTTCTTCGGAAAAAACACTTAGATTCTGATAACTTTTCGTCATGAAATATACTTAGATTCCAATGACTTTTTCTAGTAGAAATATTCTTAGATTTTAAGAACTTTTTTAAAAGAAAAATTCTGAGACTTTAAGGATTAGATAGTCCTAACAGTGTCATAATCTTAAAAATGCACAGAGAATTTAATAATTTTTCTATTAGAAAAAGTCCATAGAAACTATGGTTTTTATTAAAAAAATCCTTATAATTTGAAAATTAGTTTGAAGTATTTTTCCTTAAAAAAGTCCAAAGAATCAAAGAAATTTTCTTGAAAAAGTCCTTAATATTAAATTTTATCTTTAGGAAAAACATTTCTTAAAGAAATATTCTTAAGTTTAAAGAACTTTTTCATAGTTTCGAATCATAATATAACTACAGAAACCATATTATGGTAATATCATTGTTATTTTATTATCATTATATGATAACTATAAAATAGTAACATGTTTATCCTCTGCGTCTGCAAAAAAGTTTGGAGTCGTGGCATTTATGATTCTTAGGTAAAAACTTTCTGAGATTTGAGACTCGGGAAAGTAGATAGTTAAAACTTTGGTATATGCAGTTAAAAAGGGACAAAGGTATTTTCTTTTAAAAATAATTAAAAATTTAGATTAACTAATTAAAATATGTTTGCAGGTGCAGTAAAAATAGCTGAAAAATGATTATTTGAAACACTTTGAAACAAAATAAGTAAAAACTACTATTTTGTTCCGTTTATTTATTAGGTATTATAGAAATATATTTTATACATAATATATATAAAATATTTTTTTTCGCGGAGATTTTTTTTCGAAATTTATTTTTATTTCAACTTTACAATTAAGTATTCAATCAACACCTGAGTCTAACGAGATTTATCCCATCGACGGCTAGTCTTGAACACTGGTACAAATATAAAAAATAATTTTCTATCGTTTTCCACACATTTATTTTTATATAAAATATCATTAAAAAAAAATTTTCTGCAAATAAAAACTATAATGTTATGTACTATAATCAATAGGTTTAAGAAAAAACAGTATCGCGACAAAGAATTTTTTCCGGGAAAAAAATAGCAAAAAATTGTATATAACAGAGTTGGATTGATTTAATTTCAAAATGATCCCAAAAGTAGAAAATATATTGTTTTATGTTATTTTAGTATTGAAATTTTAAATCGCTAATATCACGAATACGAGCTCTAACTTCGAAAAACGACTAACACCATTGAATTCAGCGTACTCAAATTAGCTTTACCAGTATAGATTATTAAAAAAGTGTCAAATTCGAGCACAGTGTAATTATTTTCATTTGCTTACCAAAAAAAAAAACTGTAATTACTTCATCCCTTATAAAATGCAACGTCAAACGGTTCTCCAGTTATTACTGTTTTTTCTATGCAATAAATTTGATTGGTTTTTATTTGCGAAAAATTCTGATATATATTAGTAAACAAAAAAATCAAAGAAAACTGTTATATCTACAACATTTTAGGTAAATTTAAGTTAAATTTAGTTCAATGCAAATAACATTTTATTCTGCTAAAGTGAAATTGTTTATGTTAATTTAATATTTAAATTTTAATTATTTTTGAAAACTATTTTTGACTTTTTTTATTACATTTTTTTTTTTAATTTTTTGCATAATTTTTACCTTTTTCCTATAAAATTTAAACTTTGAAATTTTTCATCGTAACAAAGTTGTATTTCTAGGCTAATAATTTTAGCCTAATTAAATTTTTGTAACATTTTTCAGTCCAAAATACAACTCTAAAAATATCATGTAGTTACTTTTTGGTATAAAGTATCCGAAAATAGAGAAAATACTCGGATACTCCATACCCACTCCGCCTTTTTTAGTAGCTCTATTAAAAACCTGCGGAAAAAGTGTTAAACACTGTCATGTTTTCCCTTTGACAGTTTGGCCACACTTTTGTAATTTTTTATAACAAATCCTAAATTATCAAGATTCACTTTTTATTAACATGACATATTTAAACTCCAATAAAAACAACCAATAATGTACCCATAGCATACATTATACATATTTGAAAACAATTCTAAACCCCTGCTTTGTTATAAAAAAAGACCAAAATACGATCCCCAAGTACATTAAGAAACACTTTTCCAAACGTGTTTTGTTTAATTCCAGTGCTACTAAGAAAACCACCCTTTTAAATAAGCCACAAAACACTTAAACACTGGTAGATTATGTACTAAACTTATCTAAGCTTATCTTGTTGTTACACCCGTAAGTACTCGTACTTTTAGTGGGAAGGTGGAAGGAGGACTATTTTTAATAGATTTTTATTGCTTTGGGGGGGTTTATTTTGTTATTGTTGGCAACAGATTGAAATTTTGTTTATGTACAAAAATGGGTGTTTGGGGTTTATTATTTGGTTAGATGAGGTATTTATTGTGTAGATTAACCTCATCTTTAGGTTAGCAGAAGAGCTGTTATATATTTTGATTACCATGAAAAATTTTTTATGAAAAAATTTCAAAATTGTTTTTATGCTTACCATGAGATTAAGGGTAAACATATAAGGCTTTCCATACCAATTGTCCCACTTCAAGAAATGTGGGATTAATGTTAAAGTTACAGTGTTTAATTAGATAATAATAGACTCAAAATTATTTGTCAGTATAATCAACTGTGAATTATGTTTGAAACAGGCAGGCAAGTAAACAAATATATTTACCTTAAAAATTACTAAAAAAAAAATTTTTTTAATAACTGTCACATTTTTACGAAATTTTTTTAAATAATTCACAATATTAGTAAATACTACAGTTTTTACAGTTAATTTTTTCCCAATATTTTAACATACATTTTTTTCTTTTGATTTGATTTAGAAAATATTATTTTAAAAAATAAAATGAGAAGATAATTCACACGAATTATTGTTTTGATTCGCAAAATTTTTACTCGTTAAACAAAAAATTCTAAAATAATTCGCGAGAAATAAAAAAAATCAGAAGATAATTCGCAAATCAAAAATAATTTTAATTGATTTCTTTTTAGAAATTGATTTATTGCAAAAGATTAAATTACTTTTTTAAAGGTCTGATCTAGAGTTAGATTGCAAATTTAATTTAATTTAATTTCATTAAATCAACATGGATTATTTCTCATGCAGCTTTTTACATTTAAGTTTTAAATGAAATTAGAGATGTTTACAATTAATTTAAAAAAAAAAAATAATCAGAACTTTTTTCTGAATACAAAATTTAATAGATAACTCAATTTATATAAAAATCGGCAAATATTTTTTTTATTTCTCAAAAAAAGGTAAGATGTTTTTCTATTGACTTAGAAAATAAAATCGTTTTATAGAAAAAAATGCGATGAATATTGTACATCACAAATATTTTGTAAAGTTTATTATAATAGTTTGTGAGTATAAATAACAGAAAATACCATTTAAAAGATTTGATATTTCAATTAAATCCCGGTATACTTAAAATTCATTTATTTTAAAATTTGTTTAAAAACTGACACACCATTAAATGCAAATTATTATTTAGTGAAAAATAAATGTTGAAGATTTACCTAAAAATTCCGTAAAAATAAATTATTATTCATTTATTTTTTAAATTATTTTGGTTTTTTGTATTTTTGCAACGGCATCAAATAAACTAAAAATTTCAATTTTGTGGGCAAATTTTAATTAAATTTAAAAAAATTTTAAAAAAAGCTGAAAGTAATCTGTAAATGACAGTAAATCATTTTCAACAAATGTAAGAAAAGTTAAAATAAATATTTCTTGGAAAAATATATGTATCATCCTTTATTTTTAAATGTAACGGAAAACTTCTCTATTAAACTACAAACAGTAAACTACATAATAATTAGAGTAATCAAAAACCGAAACCGAAAACCGGTCAACCGGTTTCTTTATTTTTAAAAACCGATCGGTTTCGAATATTTTGTAAATTCGAAGAAAACCGAAAACCGGTCTTTTTTGTTCCGTTAACCGGTTTTTTTAATTACATCACCAACTGGGTTACTTGGTTTCTTTTATTTTTTCCGAAGACTTATTATCGTTTGTTTGGTTATGAAGATTTAGATGTAAATGATAGATTCCGATGAAGACTTAACTTTGGATATTCCAAATTCAAATAGTTTAATTTCTGATCTAAATAACACAACAAACAGTATTCAAAATCCTAAAAAAGAGACTGCACACAATTATTCATCATTATATGATGATTTCATATATCTTGATAAATGCGACAAAAGAACTGAAAAGTTGGAAAATTTATATAATTGTTTCTTAACTATTTGTCCAACATCTATTATTAGTAAAAGAGTATTTTCCACTTCTAGCTTTATCAAAAGCAAACAAAAAAATCGTCTTAAAACGAAACATTTAAATTGCATACTATTTCTAAAATATTATTTTAGAAATGAAAAATAGATTTTCTTTTTACATATTTAATATGTAATATTAAAAAAAATTATTTAATGCCAAACGTTTTAAACGTTCAAATTACTAACGTACCTAATTTTACCCAATTTACAAACTTTATGATCTCTATTTATTTGATATGAATATAGTTATATAATATTAATTTTTAAAATATTATATTAAAAATATTAAAACCAATAAATAGAATGTTGAAATGAAATACAATAAAAAATACATATTATATATTTTTTTTTTCAAAGAATGTATTTTTTATTTTTATTACTTTATATATTAAATTTCTTTTTTTTTTGTTTGTAATAAAAACAATTAACAAATTATATAAGCTTTTTATTTAAATTAAAAAAAAAACGAAAAAACCGGTTGACCGGTTTTTTCTGCAAAAACCGAAACCGGTTTTTTTAAAATTCTATTTTTCGAAGAAAACCGAAACCGGTTTTTTCAAAAGGCCGGTTTTTTGAATACTCTAATAATAATCTAAGTGTAATAAAATCACCTAAACGCATAATTAATACAATAAGTATACATTTAGAGGTACTAACTGATTATAGAACATATATTTACAGTTTTTTGGTTATTTTCGATATAAAATATTCAAGGAATTTTTTCACTGAACGAACTTTCTGAGGCGAAATCAGAAATTTGAATTTTTTTATTAAATTCTTAATTTTTCTGCAATTCTCAATTTTGATGCAATTCTTAATATTTTTTACCAAATTATAATTAAATTTCTGGCATTTACGAAATACCATTAAATTATAATAAATATTATTATGGGAACCGCCTGAATTAAATAGAACATTTGATATTTTCATATAACATATATTTTTATTAACGATAGTAATAACCTTTAAAAATAATATACTAAAATGTCTGCACTTAGTTCCAAGTAGTTATAAAATTATAAACTTCAGTCACATTGTATGTGTTTTTTAAGGTTTAATTGAATTTGAAAAATAAGCGCTTTTCTTAGTTCCAAATCCACAAAAAAAAATACTAAAGTGAAATATTGCGAATTTTTTTGTTGTTTTGTGATCCACAAAAAAATTTGTGAAATATTCCGCGTAAAAAAATCTTTATGAAATTAAACGAATACCCTTTTTTTCCTAAGAAATATTTACTAAACTATAAAAAACACATGAATTAAAATTTGAAACCTTTTCTTTTCAATTTTACTTCAATGTTGAAATTTGTAAACGATTTAATGCATAAATAAATTTTTTTAAAAAAAATTTCTATAATTTTGAATATTTTCATTCAAAACCTTAAAGACAAACAAATATTCGTTATAAAATTAATAACGAAAAATTCAAATTACGCAGATTCAAGCATTGTCATATGATGAATTTTTCAACACCAAAGTAACTCAAACCAAAAGATCCAAACATTTTTTTTTATATTTACCAACATTTATTTTGTTTAACAATAAATAGAAGAATTCAAATTATTTGTTTCTGTGCTTTTGACTTTCACTTGACGAATTGGGAAAAAATTCGCCCACAACTTCGAATGCAAAAAAAAAAAAATATGTGAATCCCAAAACAGAAAATTTTCGAATATATTAATTTCATGTATTTTTAAAAGTCTCTTAACTAAGTACAAAGCCCTGAATATTTTTTGTCGACTTTTCTCTTTTTTGCCGGTTCCTTAAAACATAAAATTTTGCGAGGTTAGAGATGAAATAACAAAATAATTTAATTGCTTTCTTTTATCTGATCATTAATCTAGCTCTTTAGTAAAATAAACTTTAAAATTTAACTATAATTTTAAAATAAATGACATCTGCTCCAAAGTATGCATGTGAAATCATAAAATTTTTCATTTTCGAACTCATCATAATCATACAAAGTTTATGAGTTTATTCAAAAATAACATTTGGGGGCGTTTTTATAGACGTTTTTGTTAATGGATAATAAAGAATTTAAGGATGTTGATAATGGGTGATCATTTTAGATGTTTATTATTATTTTTTTATTAACTAATCTAAAGTTTCAATTTCACACCTATAAGTTTGGCCATGATCAGCATCATCAGTGACTCATCAACTGGACTATGCCAGAAAAGAAGATTAATAAAAATTCCTCTTCTTTAGCATTTTAGTATATTTATTTAGTTGAGAATACTTGTTCAAAAAGTATTTTTTATTTTCTTTAATATCATCTACTTATGTTATTTTATTTGGTTTATTATCTTTAGTTCTTGTGGAAAAGGAGTATCATCATCAACATCATCATCATCATCGTAATGCATGATTTTTGTTGCTCTTGTTGCAAATGTTGTACGACATAAATTAACATCTTGGGTGGTCTTGTTTGACGTTGTCAAAATGTGTGGTCTTTATTAATATACAAATACTTTTGGAACAAAAAACAGACATAACCGAAATCAAATCGTGGTGGTGGTAAGAGCAAAGCAGAAGGGGAGTAGCTTTTGGTTGTTTAATGAAAGTTTTTAAGAACATCGCAAATGCGCAAGTTCTATACCGCTCGCCTGTCACACCCATGTAAGATGCAATTGATCTTTTAAGTTTCCCCTAATTGTTTATTTTCTACTCGTCGTTGTGCTCTTTGGTTAGGAATTTCTTTATTTTCAAATAACAGATGCTTTATTGCATTTAAACATACATGTTAGGGGTAGAAATCTTGGAAGTTAAACGAAAAATTAAAATTTGGATAATATTTTTCAAATTGATCGCTCAAATATCGATTAGACTTTTGCAATTTAAATCATTTTAATCTTAAAAGATTTTTTCGACTCAAATTTCCATTATTTAAATATAAATAATTTTGCCTGTATATAATAATTCAAAGAATATTTATTTTAGAAATCGCATTTAATTCTTAATTTTTCTAATCCTATGTAAATAACCCTATTGACATAATTTATAAAATATTTTCTCAGCAAATTTCGGTTATACCCCTAATACTCATGCAGTAGCTTAACATTTTCTTGTGTTTCTGTTAATATTATTTGACATGACATGCTTGGTTTACAAACATTATATCGAGCTTGTTCTACAATTTTAACTTATTTATCTTCTTCTTCAATATTTCCCCCACTAGTACTTGCAAAAGTAGTTGTCAAATAGCCGGTGCTTTATATTGAAAATAACGCATTGTGGTTGTTTTGTTCCCGCGCTTTTAAATTTACATGTTTTGTCGTATATTCTACTTCCTCTTCTTGTAGTTGTTGTAATGGTTGATTGCTATGGAATCTTTGATTTTATACCGGCTGTTAATTAAATTTACGCACAATTAATTTGTTATTATTTCGGTATACCAGTTTTGACCTTGAAGTTTTTTGGAAGCTTAGGCTCAAGTTTTGGTATTGTCACTTAGTAATTTTCTATTAGCATTCTGAGATCATTGGATAATGTCAACATCTTGAGCGTAGGAGTATACCCAGAGGCTATGTGGCCTATTGCGTTTCTTTTTAGTTTTTGTTTTCACATCCATATAAACAAATCGGTTACCAAACACATTTCTCTTACAACTGCTACCACTAGAGCCGATTTCATGAAATTACTTCCTAAAACCATTCCACGGAACTTCAATGTAAGGTATACCTAGCAGAGAAGTAGATTAAGAACTAGTTTTAGGTTCAACTTTGGAGCAGTAGGACTGGTTGCTTTAAGGATAATTTCAAACAAAAATCTTTGGATTTAGAAATGAGTTATGATGGAGAATGAAACTTTCCAAACCGAATTTTCGGAACAAAAAATTTTGTGGCTAATTTCAGATCCCAAAAACAAACAGACTCTCCCTTTAAGCCCATCAGGCTCTACTGGTGTTTAAATAGTTTTTTTGAACCCGATCTTTATTGAAAATTCCACTTAGGGAGCCATGAAATTTATTTGGATCTATCGTTCCATTGATTCAAAACTTCGCATTTATCAGCCAACTCGTTTCCAAAGATCGCATTATGTCATGGGAACAAATGCAGTCTCACAGATTGGATTTACCTGAATCTTATTTAAAATCTTTAAAACAGCCATACCTTCCATAATATAATAATATATCCACATGCCTTGTATACATTTCTGCCTGAAAAGGGATATACCCATTCTAAAAAGCTTCAAAGTTCTGCATTTATTTCGAACTGAGACCGTTATCCTCTAAAAAAGTGAATATTCTAATTAATCTTGGCGTAATTCTGGACATTAATTTCTTTTTTAATTGACCACGTCTAGGAAAAAACGGCTTTTAATATGAACTTCTACAGAAGATGCTTTGAGGGCTGAGTCACAAGATCATTCGATTTATATTCACGGCGGTGGCTTGTCCTATTTTTTGTACAGAGTTATTGTTTCGTTCCGACATTGATAATAACGACGTATCTCAGATTTTTGCGGAGGATATAAAGGATGTCTTTTATGAGCATTCCCAGATGCATTGGACATTGTATTACATCTTATTTCCTTGGATATACTGGGGAAGTGACCATAAGACTACGATCGACGTCACACAAGATTAGCAATGGATTTATAATAACCATATGACTACCGTAGCTGCACATGAATGTCTCTTTTCTCTCCGTATACCGATCAGAGTTTCCTGGCCGGTTGGTGTACCGGCAAGATGACGTGGCATCAACGGATAGATCAAGTCTTGCAAACCAAGTTGGCTTTGGGATCAATTTTGGTGAGCTTGGCCTAAAAAAGCCCGAAGGTTGCCGAATCCATATAGTATTTTCAGACTGGGGTGATGGCAATAGCAGAGGTTGGAGGTTGCTTGGACGTAAAAGTTCTATCCACAACGCGCGTCTACATTTTCTCTGATAATCTTATCTCAGTCAGGTCTTTGCGGTCAACGTATCTGCCTACGGTAACTGCCTATAATTGTTCAACATTTAAATGAAATTAATCTCAGAATACAGGGACATATCGGCGAGATATAGAGCTGATGCACTTGCAAGGCTAGAAACCACCTAACAGATTCCTGCGGCATTTGAAAGTGAGGTTCTCCCCTGGAAATTTGTAAATTTAGCAACCGACTCTACCCCGAGAGGTCGACTAATCTTAGAAGGACTGAAGGTGGGACTTTTTGAGAGGATATGGTGGCGGTGTTAACAGGATACTGTCTCATTTCTAGGCACATGTAGAGTTTGGGGTACATTCGAAACAGTTCCACATGATGGAGGAGATCATCAAACGCTTTCTTCACAAGTGCCCGGCGTTGGCGGGCCCTACAATGTTTTCACTGGGATAGGTGTATTTTCATAGTCTCAGTAATATCTTGGATGTTCATATTTTCAATAACTTCAAAAACTTCAGAAACGTGGGTTATTTCCTTTAAGGCATTAAAAAAATGTGATTTTATAATTATTTCCCTTTTAAAAGTGATGTTCATCAAATCAAGGTGAGTCAGCCTAGATTTATTTGTATTTATTACAAACTATCTTACGTAAAGTTATTTTGCCTATTGAAGTATTGAACTCCGTTGTACTCACTTCGAGGCTATTTTTAAGTTGATTCAAATTGTGGACTTGCAAGAAAGTTTCTTTTTATTAAAATCAAAAGTGCTTGATGGCTATACGGTGACATCTCTTTGGTATAATCAACTAACTTCTCTGTAATGGAAAGTAATTTGCTTATCATTTCGATTATCTTGAATTGCAAAAAGTAGAAGTTCAGAAGAGTCATCTCATAATCTTTCTTAAATCTTTCAGTTAGGATTTAACATAGTTAAATGACTTAACTAACTAATTCTCAAGATATTTAGGAATCAAATTTAACATGTTTTCCTTTTAAACTAACAAAACCTTTTCAATTCTTATACCCAGATGTATTAAGAATTCTTTTTATAATTTTTCATGTAATAAACTTGATCACATCTCTTAAGGTATTTAGTTAAAGTAAAATTAGCAGAGAATCTTTTGATTTCAGTGGACCACCCTATTAAAGTATGTAACTTCAAATACATGGCGACTTCTTTGGTGGTCTTTCACCACCAACAACAACATCATCATCATCACTAAATCAAGAAACCGACAACAGCAACAAAAGCTTGACTTACTTTAAAGCTTGACACACTGACTAGCCCAACACACGAAGAGTTGAACTACAAAGTACTTGTGTTGTAGCCAAGTAAACATTTTCAGTGAGTCATGCACCATACATTTGAGATCTTAAGAATGTTTATCCCCAGAGAGAACCTAATTCTCTTATGCAAAAGAGTCAAGTAATAAATGACTCATATGTTGAAAGTCTTAAAAAAGGTATCTTCCAGTCTTAGAGACACTGTAATTCAATTAAAACGACAGACTACCAACTAATGAAAATATAAAAGCACAATGCTGTAGCTAAGCGACAGAATACAGCTTTAAACGTTTAGGATAAAAGAAAATTTCTTCGAAATTTTTAATTTTGTACGTCGCTGAAAAAATCAATATAGGATGACCTATCAAAGTTAGTTAATTTAAATAAAATAGGGAAGCAATATTTCACAAGTCTTTTAGTTAGGAACGTATAGATTAAACTCTATTTAATACCTTTGAAAGTGTATTTTGAAATTCATATATTGGATTGTAGCATTACAAAAGTGGGTATAATTTTTCCGGGTAAAGCCTATCGTTTTAATTGTAGCTAACTGCTTACAAGCTGTTAGTTACCAAGTTTCTTTCAATTTATTTTATTTTCTTAGTCAAGTTACACTTGCATAATATTTTAATATGATATTGAGTACTAAGTTTGTGATTTATTCATTTATACTCATGTGCATGTAGACTGTTCGCATATGTCTTATTTTATGTCTTGTCTGTTGGTCTGTCTATATGTCTGTCTCTCTATCGTTTGGTCGGTCGGTCAGTTGGTCGTTTTGTCTGTCCCCTTACTTTAGTAAGTATTTATTTCAATGTTTCTATGTACGCCCTTTTTTTGCAACGGCGTGTGGTCTTCTTACTCTCTGTCTCTAAGCTTAAAGAAGAAGTCATCAGACTGAACTGTGTGTTGAAGTTGTAGAGTAAACTTTGAAATTCCGTTTGTTAAATGTTATTGCATCACATTGATTGTGTGAGAGTTTAAGAATCGACTCAAATGATTTGAACATTTTAACATAGGTGGCTTTTTGTTATTTTCTTTATTTAACCCATTGAGAAATTTGGTCGAAGGTAATTTAAAAGTTGGAAAATATTTTTTGAATCTACAGTCATAACGGATTACAAACGAAGGGTTTAAGGAATCAGAATATTAAATCGACACAAGAAACAATATTCATCTTCAGTTCAATTCAATTTTTAAGCCGTGCGATCTGGTCTATATTATTTACCCTTTAAATTTAAAATTCACATGGAAATACATTCCTTTCTGTGGGAATTACATATTGATGGTAAAGTCATCAACATAACAGTCAGTCTCGAGATGTTCCTTATACCACGCCTAAGAAGAGATCTTATCCGATTTATATCGTAATCCGGTGACACGTTTGTGTGCCTATTCCGCAGGTACATCTACGTTTATACTTACACCTGACCCTCGCAACATAGAATTCAGTTATTCTGTGTTTAATAATTCCTTTTGTTGCTGCAATTGTCACCAGCACCACAGAACCTGCACATGTGGCCTGTCCTTTCTTTCCCACAGAAGTTTCTATATCCAAGTAGAAATGTGATCTAGTCTTGACAGTTCATTCTTGCACTATCTCACAAGTATGAAGGTTTTGAAGTAAGAATCCAAAGGCATCAGAACAATGTTTCCGAAGATTTCCCATTTGATGAAGTGATCCACAAGCCTCTCCACTTGCTAACATTTCCGCCTGAAAACTGCTAGCATCGTGGGGCAGCCTATAGGAGTCTGCAACATCCAAACTCTTAAAGTTCACACTGGATCTAACACCGCAACTTATCTTAAAGACATCAAAATAGCCTGTACTTATATCCCTATACAATTTTTTTAGGAAGGATATTTTATATACCCCGAGTGGGATTAAATACTACCTATTAAATATCTGTCATTTTAAGGTTTCAGCATAAGATTGGGCCGAAAAGCAAAATACATGGATTCAAGAATTTTTTCTCCTCTGACAACCTATTTTTTTTTTTTTGTTTGGTTAAACAGTATATTTGTTTGTCGAAACAAATGTAAATAATTCGGTTAATAGAATAGATGTTCCTTTGAAACAATAAATTTACGACAACCAAATATTTCTGTTGAATCTGTTTTCTCTATTAACTTATCCAAATCTCAGCGAACTCAAAAATCACATTAGTCAGACTTTCCTTGTCAGGAATAACTGTACGATATGTGGAGTGTAGAAAAATACAGTAAAATGTCTGCCCTGTGAACGAAAGATACATTCTTCGAAGAGCTAAACTATATGAGGGATTTATCTCCAACAAGTCCTGATGAATTTTGCAGGTCATTTGGATATTGGTGAGAGGAGGAACTAAATGCAATCACAGTAGGACAAGAACCCCCTGAGTAAATTGTGATGAGCTCTCATTCAACCTTAACTATCTCGATAGAAATTTAGAATAGGAATTGTTTTAGTCACCGAATAAATAGAGCTTAATAAGCATCACAAGACATTTTAAAATTTTATTCCATTTCGTTCCTATAACGGTAGTAACATGGAGAGAGGATGGATCAAATTATTTTATACAGTTTTGATGTTTCCTTCTCCATTTTAAAAAATGCAGCTATCTTGTAAATAAGGGGTTTCAATTAAGGCTCTTTTTGATGGTAATGAGAACTACATTTTTTTAAAAAACATTTATCAAATTTCGTAATGACTTTCTCTTACTTGGGGAATTCTTGGTCACATCGACCCCCGAATGATTAAAGGAAAGCCAAAACTCTTACGTCTTGCATAGAGCGTATGTGGTGGTGTATAAAGTTCAACAGATATGAGGCAAATCCAAAAATAAAAAAAAAATCAACAACAAATATTGTGTGATAGACCGAACGATGACGACGACCACCTTATAAGTTTGTGGCAGTCGGCCACAAAGACTCATGAATTTTTGTTCAGTTCGATACACTGCAGCTCAGTTTGGTTTATTGTATTACGTATAGATGATACTAAAAATTTTGTACATGTTCAATGGAAAGACTAAGGCAACAATAATACTATCAACAGCAACAACAACAATCAGAAAAAGATGAAAAAACAGAATCACCAATTAGCCTGCCTTCTGGTTGATGACTTAATTAAGCCCAAATGGCGCCTGGCCAGATTTTTGTTTGTGTGTTTTTGTTTATGTTTGTTTTTTTTTTTTCAAAAAAAAAGAAGGGATTTTTGTTGAAAAATTTGAATTGAAACCATGAACAGATATTGTAAAAAATTGATTTTTTATATGATCATTACTAGTGATAATTATGCCGATTAAAATCTTTTTTATAAATTATTATTACAAAAGAAGAAAAAAATGAAAAACAAACAATATGTTAATCATAATAATTAACATTATCATTTTTTATCATCATCATTATAATGAAGGTGATAAATCATTCATTCATAATTTTTATTAAAAAAAAGTGTTTATAATTGTGTGTATTTTTTTAATATTTAATATGTAATTAAGGTGCTCAGCAACAAAATCTGTGTGGAAGTTCGTTTTCGTTTTTTTTTTTTGTTGTTCATTTTCTTGTAATGACACAATTACTAATTGTGTTGGACCTACACGACAATTGTCACTCATAATGATTTAGTATCATGCACCGTCAAACAGACAACACACTTGACTTATGGGTGCTTATGATGACAAACGATTGTATGCGGCTTCTTTTTGTAATAATTTGTTTCTTCTAGTTTTATAGGATTCCTTGGTATAATTTTTTTCATTTCATGCATGTTTGTATGAAGCAAAAAAGGGGGAAATTGAAGTAGAACTATAGAAACTTTTAAGAAGTGATTTATTATTTAAAAATATGTAAAATATGTTTAAGCATTACAAAGAAGAACTTAAAGAATCTTTTGCAAATCAGTTACAAAAAATCAACGTGGGTGTTTTTTTTATTTTCACGAAAAAGTGTTGTAATTTTAAGCAACTGATCTGAAATAAGAGTGTCTCAATTTTTAGATCGATGACGGAAATTTCGTTTATACACACCAGAGAACTGTAAAATCAACTTTTTTCTTGATTTAATCATACACAAAAATTCTTGTTCACTTTTAATAATTCAACAAAATTCACTGTAGAATAAAATCAGCATCATGTTACTGAACGCGTAATTGGAATCAGTGTGAACCATCTGTCGTTTATGTTTTATGCAAATGTAATCACTTAACAAAAAGTCAGCGTTGAATATATCAGAAAAACAACAAACAACGCGTATGAGTTTATTCATAATTAAAACAAAATAGAAACACATTTTATAAAGGGGTGGTTTTGTAGAAAAACATTATATGTATATTAGGGTGGGTCTAAAATCCGCATTTTTAGAATTTTTATTAGTAATAAAAATATTCTTATTTGTGAAATATAAATATTTTTTTGGAAAAAAAATTTAGGTCGATATCTCAGGCTTGACTAATCCGGAAAAATTTAAATATTGTCTAATTTTTTTTTTCATCTATTTTAATTGGAAAATTAGGCAATATTTAACTTTAACCGGATTGGGCGAGCCTGAGATGTCGACCTAAATTTAAAAAAAAAAAAATTCACAAAGAACAATATTTTTGGTATTCCTAATGAAAATTATAAAAAAACATATTTTGGACCCACCCTAATATACATATAACGTTTTTTTACAAAACCAACCCCTTTTTATAGATAAGAAACTATTTTGTTTTAATTATGATTACACTCATACACGTTGTTTGTTGTTTTTTCTAATTTATTCTACATCAAAATAATTATTGTTGGCTCGAATCAACAGAATAAAACAATGGTTTAACAACGACCGATGATTATAAACCAGTGACAAAACAATTTGCACATCGTTTGATTGATTTAAAATCATCAACAAATATGTGTATTGGAGTATATTCAGCGTTTGAACGCAAACACAATTTATTCTTGTGTTGATTGCGTATGAACGTTTTGCAATCAGCAAATGCAGTTCTCTGATACACACACAAAAATTACAAAATTCTGTTTGTAATATTAAAAAAAAATTCAAAAAATATTTTTGTAAGCACAAAAAAAAATATTTTTTAAAAAGGCACCAACAATGGAGTTTATGAATACAAAAAATTTTTTGTTATTGTTTTGTTACTAAAATTTTTATTTTCAAAGAATTTTTATTTGAAAAATTACAATTTACAAACATTTTAAATTTGAATTTTAACAAATATTTTTAACTACTTAAAATTTTGTGATTGTATTCGACCTATTGAAAGTTTGTAAATTCGTTTTTTAATTTGGCCTAGTAAGTACCTTCCGACGACAAACCTTAGCTTAAGAGAGGGTGGCCTAAAAACATTCACTCAATGTCGTTTTGTTATACCTTTAATACGAAAGGACAAAATTAAATTATTTTTATTTTCATTAATTTTGGAAGATTAAATCAGTAAAGTGGGCTCTGCTCTTCTTGATAATCTTTTGAACTCTATTTACCGCATTTTCCATCGTTATAGAGAGAGCTTTCGGCAAAAATTTCTCTTACTTCTGTCGGATATTTTTTTTGAGAGCTTGTAGCTTGTTCACATACAGGGTGGCGCAAAAATAACCTCCGATGTTTTTTGGCTGTAATTTAAAAAAAATGAAAAACTTTGATTCTTCTTGTGGATTATTTTTATTTGGTATCTTAATTTTTTTTTATCAAGTCGAGAATATGATGTCATGTAAATGGCCGCCGCCACAGTTGATTGTCATTTGAGCCCTTTTTATGGCATTCTTCATCACTTTGGCCAAAACTTCCGGCGATAAGTCATTAAGAGCTGCAAGAGTCTGAGGCTTGTTGACATAAACCCGCGACTTCAAAAAGCCCCACAAAAAGAAGTCTGGAGCGGTCAAATCAGGCGATCTTGCTGGCCAGTGCAAATCGCCAAAACGGGAGATTAGGCGCCCGGGAAATGCATCCTTCAGCATATCGGTTGTTGCACGTGCAGTGTGTGGCGTTGCACCGTCCTGTTGGAACCACATGTTTTCCAATCCCAATTCATCAAGTTGCGGCAAAAAGAACTCGTTGATCATTGCTCTGTAGAGCTCACCATTCACAGTGACCGTTTGGCCCGCGACGTCTTCGAAGAAAAAAGGTCCGATGACTCCTCCAGCGAAAACAGCACACCATACAGTGACTTTGAGCGGGTGTAATGGCTCTTCGTGGGTTACACGCGGATTTTCAGTGCCCCAGAAGCGTAAATTTTGATTATTTACGTACCCGCTAAGATGGAAATGGGCCTCATCACTCAAGATTATTTTTGATGAAAAATCATCTTCATTATTGCTCAAATAAATAGTCACCAATATTCCGCGTTCTGGAGCAGTGTAGCGTAACATTGTTTATTAACGTGTATTTCGCATGTGATTACTACACAAATGCTAAAACAGAACTGACATTAGGGGCCACTATTGCGCCACCTTGTATAGCTAAAACTTCAAAAAATCTCAAAGAAAATAATCTGGAGTGGTTAAATCTTCCGATTTGCTGGTCACTGCAAATCGCCAAAACAAGACATTAGATGACCCGGAAACTCATCCTTCAAAATATATATTATCGCTCGAGCAGTCCACGTGTTCTCATCAATAAAAACTCATTAATCGATGTTCTGTATCGCTTAAAAGTCACATTAAACATGTTATCCACAGCGTCTCCCAAAAAATAAGAACCGATGATACATCCGTCATAAATGGCTTATCATACAGTGACTTTCAGTGGATGTAATAGCTCTTCGATAATAATATGTGGATTCTCAGTGCCCCAGATATGTAAATTTTGTTGGTTGAGGTATCCGTTCAGATAAAAATATGCCTCGACGCTCATAATAAATTTGGACAAAAAATTGTATATTGCAAAATAGTCACGAGTTTTCCGCCTTCTTAAGGAGCATGGCAATCCATGGCTTGTGAACGCATATTCTGTATATGTCACGGGTATTTATTTTTTTTTCGTCTAGAACTAACACTGAGGGGATGCCTTCTGTTGTAATAAGAGAAGACCTCAGTGGGAAGTCTATACCACATACGGAAAATTGGACTGATGAGCGAATTTTCTCTGTAATGATATGAAAAATCAACAACAAAGGAATTTGCTTTACTAGGTAATCGGGTGTTGCGATTGATAACCCGGGCTCTAGGGATAAGATTACTGATCTCAGAAGACCAAGAGTCATTGTAGTATCGATAGAACAGTTTAACAGAACCTACACTCCGATGATGAGCTAATAAGACTGGACACATTACTGTCACTGATAAGCACCAATGCCCTGCTTTGGACACGTCCAAAAGCTCCAAGATATTGAGTTGTATTCCATCTTCGGTTGGATATAGGAAGTATAAATAGTAAGGAGATCAGATGGGATGAAGTAGTTCCTACACCGATTTAATAAACCAAAGCATTTGAACACTTCTTTCGACAGATGGAAAACCTTGAATGTTTACGCCCAGAACGTCAAGAGTATCAGATTTCTCAATATATATATACCACCCATCTGTATAGATGACAATGTTAGATCCACACATTGAGAAGCATCACTCAACAAATGGCTTCCACAAATTAATGTGTTGAATTTTTTGGAAAGGGAATAGAAGGGAGATGAAAGGTGGTAATTGCACAAGATGATAAATCAAAGAACAGTTGTTGCGCACCATCTACAGTGCTGGCGAACTTGTTGAAGCTTTTTAGTTCATATATCTATTATGATATTTTTCTTCGATGGGGTTAAGTGGTATAGAAACACCAAAAGAGCGATATGAGTGAGGAATATAAAACTCTTACATATTATTTTCCTAAATCTATGTTGCCGTCGCTGGGGATCGAACCCGTAACTTTCTGCGTAGTCTACGCTATCTTCCGATAGAATGATAGATTTTGGGCCCCCTGTATAAACTTCCTTCGAAACGAACATTCTTCTTTCGTGTTTTAATAGAGAAGCACCACGCAGAAAATTCTTCCTACTAATTATTGTGTTGCTTTCTTTGGAAAGCGGCTAGAGGATAGATGAAAGGTGGTGAAAGATGATGGGCATCAATATGGTGAGATTATGGACGAACTGGCAAAACGTGGGTGCAGTTACCCGGTAAAAGAGTAATGGACATTCGCGTGCCATTTCAGTTCTTGAATTTTGCAGTATAATCCGCTAAAATTGACAAGGGTGAGGCGGTTTGGAGGAATACCGAAACGTACAGAGTGTCGAAAATTATGTAGAGATCCTACGATCTTAAGGCGACGGAACTTCTGCTAGCCTTTACCAGAAGCGATTGTAGATTACTGTTGGGGATACTGACTAATCACTGCTGGACTGCGGTTCTTGTCACCAAAATAGTGGCATAGCTGGAGAGTGATACTTGAAGGTTTTGTAGGAAAGTGAGACTGCAAAGCATATCATGCGCCACTTTGCTGCTCTTACGAGCTCCAGGGCAAGCTGCTTGGGATTTAATCCATTCCGAGATCTGAAAGAAATCTCTAGCATTAGAATTCTAAGACTTCTGGCTTTTGCTAAGGGAGTGTGGGGCATGATGGGTACCAGCACATCGTTTCTTTGTTATTCGTTTATTACCTGGTACACCAGAAATTCGATTGCTCTATGCGAGGTTTTTAAATAGCCAGTTCAACCTAGTCTAGAAAACAATAAATATTTTATTCAGATTAAGATGGTATATAATTTTTACATGCATAATCGATATTTCAAAATACAGGATCGATTAACAACTAATTAATCATTTTCGAAGTGTATATCTTAAAGCAATCACATTTAAAATTCCTCTAACCAATTCGTTTAAATATACAAAACAAAAAAAAAACACCCAATATATAAATCCTTATATGATGAACATTTACTTAATGACATATTTAACTAATTATGTTACAATCTTGATATATGCGTGTATCTTTTACCAACTTTGCAATCAAATTTTTTTATTTTATGATCAAATCAAAATTTCAATTTTCAAATCACGTAAATATCTAATGCATGTATCTTGGAAAAAACATGTCAAGCATTTAAAATGCAAACAAACATTAAACAAAAAATTGTCACCAATAAAAAATAGTATTAAGTTAAATCAAAAAAATTTTGAAATTTAGTTAATTTTTATATAGAAATAAAAGATAAAATCACTAAAGTTGTTTGGCCAGTTTTGTTATAATCTTAAGAAGACAAAAACGAAAACTAAAACAAGTGCTCTCATACATACTTTACCTAAGTAATAAATAATGCTTAGTAAAATCAAATAAAAACATTATGAATGAAATTGTTTACGATCGTATGGAGTGATTTAGACAATCACTTTTTAATTGACCCCCTTCGAAGTGATGGAACAATCAATAAATGAATTAAACTGGTTGAATGAAATGATTGCTTGCTGTGTTCTGTTGGTTTATAATACATCATAGCTCAATTTTGTATTGAAAATTCATTAATACTTAAGATTTAGAAAAGTAATCAAACAACTACAACATGTGTGGTCGCTTTAAATCAAACTAAGAAATAATAAAAAAAAAATAATACTAATAATGCAACAGCAACAACATTAACAATAAAAATTAAAAGATTACGATTAAATATTTCGTTTCCAAACAATAGTTGGTGACTTTGAACAATCCATCTTATTGACACCATTTTTTTGTCTTCTTATTATATTAAAGTTTCGTTTGCGCCAAACTTCAAACACTTGTTGTAAAAACGTTTGAATTAAATATCTACTCGTATTGTAAAGTTTTGTAGAGGTTTTTTGATGACAAGTGTCTATTAAAATTGAAATTTAAAGTTTTTGTTGTTTTTATTATTATTATTATTATTTGACGTCTCAATGGAATTGAATTTTAATGAATGTTCAAAATCATGATCATGAATTTTATTGTTATTGATAAAAAAAAAAAGATCTATTGATAACAAAACTTGGTAACACTTTCAAGTATTAAAGTTATGGTTTATATTACACTGATAAAAATCTTTATTAAGAGTTTTATTATAATTTTTCATAATTAAAGAGGGAAACTTGATGATTTTTAGTGTTTAAAGCTGAATTCACAATGATAGAGTACTGTGCAGAGTGGATTTTGTTGCTTTCTCCTTCATATATATTAAAGTTTTTTCTATCATACCATCTGTATTTAAATACACCCCCTCTGCAGAGTTGATTACTCGATGATTGTGAATCTAGCTTAAAGCTGAACTCACAATGCTGCAGTAATCCACACTGCAAAGACAACAAAATTCACCCCGCAGAGTGGAATAATTCAGCATTATAAATCCAGCTCAATGGTTATAAATTTTAATCGTACAAAATTCTCTTCTAGGGTTTTAATAGATTTGACTTATTTTTCCATCAATTTTCGAGATTTATCAAAAAATGAATCAGCTACGATTTTACTAAAAGTAGCTCTGAGAACTATGGAGAGTGACATCCAGCCAAACTGGATTCTTATAGGAATTTTTGTATAGGAAATAAATGACGTTAAAGAAACAGCAAAGTGTACCTGTAGGTGGTCAACTAAGGGTAACTGGTGTATAGCATCCTGGGTAGTTACTGAGGAATTGATCAAGTTTGCCTGCTCTTCCTTGAGCAATTTTAAATACCCAGGCCCTGATGGTATATATGGTATAATGCAAAAGAGTGGAGGGGATACCCTGGTTAAAACTCATAAGCCGGGTTTGTTGATCAGCTTGGCTGAAGTTTTGATGTACTGGTTCTATGTCAAGGTGGTTTTCATTTCCAAACCTGGGAAGAAACACAATACTTTGGCAAACAGTTTCAGGTTGAAAAGTTTTTCATGCTTTCTACTGAAAACTCTCGAACGAGTGATGGAGAAATTTATTCTGCTGTGGTATTGTGAGGCCGACTCATATTTTGTGGAGATTCAGACTTAAGGCTTATGCGGACGATATTTGTACTTTGGTCCTTGGGAGGTTACTTATAACAATTTAAGGGAAAATGAAAACTGTCGTGAACCTGATGAACAGCTAGTGCAATACGAATGGGCATGTTTATCCGAACAAAACAACGCTTGTATTGTGTACACGTAGGACGAAACGTAGACGTCCCAGACTACCAACTGTCCATAGATATCAAATATATAGATAGGGATGATGTCGATAATGCATATTGAACTGAAAGTATCTCAAGTGCCGTGGATTTTCTGGGAGTTTCGGAGAGCTTTCGGAAAGGCTTCGGTTAGGAAACGTGTAGGCATAGTCTGGTGGCTCAAACCATATGGGCTTAGCTGAATGAATTACAAAGAGCTGCTGCTCTGGGTATTATGGGTGCTATGAGTGTCACACCTTGTGACGCTCTTGATGTTATTTCAGTTATGCTACCCATGGATCTTCATATACAGGGTAAGACGCCAGAAAAATTAAATTTGGCCTATGGATTGGAACGCAGGACATTTTCTTATCGTTAAGATGTTTTTGGAATATTGTCCAATGTTTCTGATGACTTTGGATAACATGATGTCCTGTATAGAATTCGATAGAAAGTATGGAGTAATCATTTCGAGTAGGAAGGACTAACACAACTGTACTACTTGTGAATTATTTGCATACTTTTCACATTGATCCGAAGACAATGTAGGCAGGAACCCTCATGACATGGGCAGAATGGAAACAGTTTTTCTGGTGGCGATTTGGATAATCGATAACGCATGAATGGACAGCAACATCAGTATATTTATGCAGTCAGGCTGCGCTTAAGGCACTTGAATCTCCGACCACTTCATACAGGATTATTTGGGAGTAAAGGCTTAGGCTAAATGAGGCTTATTTAGTTAACAGGGTAAGTCGAAGTTTATTTCCGAGGTGCCTAAAACTTTCCAAAAATATTTTTAGCATCTATCCACTACGTGTCTAATCCATAGGTGTACTTAAGGGGTCAGTACGTTCGATTGAAATGTGGGAAAGTATGGATATGCTTGTTGTTAGATGACTGTTTATAGTTCTCAGAGTCATTTTTAGTGGAATCCCTTTTTGGATAAACTTCGAACACGTATTCGATATCAGTGTGTCATTCCATTTATAGCACGTTCAAATATGGGTCTCTAACTCCTAGCAGCAGGTAGGATCCTATATGACCAGATCTGCTAATATATGATCATAGGAGTTACCTAGAATTCCGATCCTTTTAAATATAGACAGATCATATCTTTCCATAAAATATATCACATGTGCCATATCTTTTTTACACAGATTCTCCCTTAAAGAATAAACTTTAATCTTAATATAAGATAATCTGTCTACGCACCTGTATACCTTCAATTTAAAATTATATTTGTTACAATTTAAATATGAAAATATGTTTGATATTTTATGGACAATCAGAAAAAGAAAAAAGTTACCAACTTTTGATGATGATATACAATTATTGCTTCAATCAACAGTTGGAATTGTAATTTTGTTCTCTTTATTCTGTTTTGTCAAAGTCACAGATGAAGAATGAATATTGAATTGGCAAACTCGAAGCAGGGATTATGAAAGAAATAAAAAAAAAACCCTTAATAAGGAATAAGATTATTCTTAAACTTCAAATCAAAAAACATCTGCCTGAAGGTCGTAGAAGTTGTTATTTAGCATGATTGACTTCCTTTTCAAAAAAAAAAAAAAAAAAAAAAAAAAAAAAAAGCTTCTTAACAAAAAAAAACACACACAATTGACTTTGCATTGATTGAGTAATAAATATAAAATGTTGCAAAAAATAACAAATAAATTTGCATTTAAAATAAATGTACTCAAAATACCAAATAAACCGATCATATTTAAAAGACAATTACCAGTACATTTTATGGATTTATATATTTTGTTTTGTTTATGAGTTGACTGTTACAAAATGTTTTTGTCTTTATTATTTTTAATGAAATGTTTTTGATTGCCATACATACACCACATTTCATTATTTAAATTGTCTCTTTTTGAAATGAGCAAATTCAACTTTGGTACTTGTTCCGTATGAAGGATATTGATAATAATTAAATTTGCGTGTGGTATCTGTGATACCAATGGAGTAGACGTTTATGTACATATGTCAAAGAAGAAATCTAAAATCTCTAGGGAGTCAATGAACGATACATTGTTGGACAGATCCTTTTTTCACTTTTTTTTGCCACAGATAATCACAACAGAAGTCAAAGTCAAATATCATCATTATGGTGATTTTCATGAACATTAACATTATTGTACAGTAAAACCTCAGTAGTTTAGATTTTGTTGCATATATCAAAAAATTTTAGAACTTTTTCTGAAGCTTACAATTTTAACAATGTAAAAAGAATCAATTTATTACAATTCTTATTCAGAACTTGACTGCAAAACAGTTTATTGTTCTTCTACGTTAGGCGCAAAACAGTGCTGACACTGAATGGAGATGTAAGGATTCAAAATGTACCTTTATTAATCATTATGTTCATAACATCCTTTATATCAAGATAAAATTATTCCTTCTTTTCTTATCAGGAGACATTTTATAACCCTCACGTACAATATCCCTATTTCCGATTGGGGATAATTTTGTTCATAATTTCTAACTAAAAATTGGCATATTCTTTATATTATTATAAAAGCATTTTTCGTTTAGTAAAGCTTTTTTGTGAAATGTCCGAAACTGGCTAAGCTGAGAACTGCTGTTTTTACATAGCGGGTATCGGCTAGCAAATGGAGGTAATGACCGAACAATTTTCTGTTATAATCCCCTCGACAAATCAGAATCATTTTGTTAACATTTATCAATTATACTTTCTGCTCCGGTAATAGCCTCTGTCTTCTGAGAAAATCCAAAAAGGCTGACATCAACTTTTTTCCGAAAGTCAACCGGGTACATTAGGAAAATATTGAAAGTTATAGCGAATTAAACTTCCCAGACCCAAAGCTTTAAACAAAATATTTGAAATTGTATACAGAGAAGAATTTCAAAACCTCGACAGGACATCTTACTTGAAGGTTTGGGGCTTATCCGAAACAGATAGATTAGATTTTTTTAGGTTGAAAAGAGGTTCGGCTGTTCGTCATTCATGAACATTCAATCCGCATACTGTCCACTATAAACATTCCGGTCTACCTGAAGAATTCAGTGTTCTTCAGGTAGCCCATCAGTTTCCCCAAATCAATCGCAAGCAAATACTCTTAATACGCTATAACATTCTCGTGCAAATGTTCTGCCCAGTTTTTTGTGAAAGCCGTTCTGAAACAAAGAAATGTACGGTATCACAGGCCCTACAAACCATAGATTCACTCCTTCTCAATTTCAAAAGCAGTGACTATAGTAATGAGTGGACTGTGAGAACTGCTGTCAAGGTAGACAGTTCCCCCATTCAGCCTCGAAACACTTTTCATCCTGTCCACATCGTGGTCAACACACAGAGTCTTTATGACCGAATCAAAGTCATCCATATTGCATGTTGGTGTCCCACTGCCAAAGTTATGTTTTCATTAACCGAATAGGTCTTGAATTTTGAAGACTAGCAGAGACTAGGTTGGATCCATCCCTAGCCAGCTCGTCAGTCGTTTTATTACCATCCACTCCACAGTGTGCGGGTACTCATATAAACCTCAGACGAAGGTCTCAACTAGTGTTCATGTTCTTGTTGCAGTTCCAAACCTTCTTCGATCTTACAGACTCTCCAGACAAAGCAATAACTACACCCTATCAAAGAAAATTACTGCATCCCTAGAATAATCAATCGCAGTTAAAACCGAAAGTAAAAGTCAGAAAAAAAACCGGTTTGGGAGAACGGGTCTGGAAGCTGAAAGCACATCCCTACATCTAGATCCCCGCAAAAGGTTATAAAACTATTCTTGCGTCCTGTATGGAAGTATCCGTGAAAAAATTAATTTGCTGTCTCCAATACACAATGTTTCGCTTGCCTTATACTTAAGCTTATTCTATTGGGTCAATGGAGAGACGGCGCAAGAGGAAAAATCAATCACTCTTAAAGCATATTCTTTAAAAGTGATTGGCTACATTAAGCATTAAGTTGAAGGCGCTGGGGAGTGCTATTTAAATTGAATGGCAATCCTACGTTAAGCGCCAAATTTAAATAACGTCCAACACAATTATGGCTATAATTGGACTTACTCAGCATAATTTGTGGCCAATCGAATTCTGGCGGTTACGACAACTATCTTCAATTTAAATTATATTTTTAGTTGTAAAAGCCAATATTTAGTTGTCTAATTTAATATTTTTTTATTCCACATAAATATTAAATCCACAATTCCGTTGGTTCAACTTAAATTCTAATTTAATGATGTATTTGATCGGGATAACCGTATATGTAGTTACCATTTTCGAATATCGACAATTTTTTTTAATAAATTTGATAGATTGTACTAATTCACTAAATATGTGGTTGCTTCTACTGTATGCAATTTTTAAACGAATTTTATTCGTAAAGTTCATTGGGAATATCAATAATTGGATAATAGTATCTTTTTTTTTTTGGTTTCTTTTGCCTCTTTTAATTCCCAATTCCATATTTTTGGTACAATAATGGAATTATTCCAAATAATGGAATTATTCCCAATAAAATGAAATCCTTACAAATAAATGTTAATGGTTTTGATCGAATTGTAACCAATCTTTTCTCTGGGTGTTTATTTAAAATATGAACTCAAAAAGGATATATTCCAAAAGGTGTCAAATCTGATTCTTTGAAACTTTAAACAAAGGTTTAACTAATCCAGAACAAATTCTTAATCCGTTTTCCAACCGTTTCCGTACTACCACAAATTAAAGAAATGTTATTCACCCTTATTCTACTTGTCGTTATCAATGTCGTCGTCGTTTTTGAGTCAACGTCACTTTGCTTCGACGTCGACATCACTTCGACACCAAATTGGTATTCCATAACAGTGTTGAAACGACGTCGACAGTTTATCGATTTAAACAAAAACACATCTCTAAAAATTGAGTCGGCAGATTTATTTTATTATTTTTGCGAAAAAATGTTTTTTATGTGTAATTTAAATTCTGATACCAGTGATGAAGAAAATAAAGAAATTCTAGTATTGGAAAAAAGACTTCTCATACAGAAATCCAATATTTTCATTCTGCCGGATAACAAGTGAGTAGCTAAATCCAAGTCTGTTACTTTAAAGAATGTTAATCTTCTAATTTTTTTAAAAGATTTAAAAGTTACTTTAGGCTTAATAAAACAGCCTTCAAAGATGTGCTGGAAACAATAGCACCTAATTTGAATACCGGAATCAAGTCCACATTTATTTCCAAAACAATAAAGTTGGCAGCTACATTAAGATTTTTAGCCCAGGGGTCGTACCAGCTCAGTGTTGGAAATTACTTTAACTTAGGGTTCAGCTGTTTCTGAAACTGTAGAAGATTTGCCACAGCTTCCTCCAGCGTGCTCAATATAAATTGCTTGAATCTTCCGCCACCTGTAGCATTACACTCGGCTTTGTTGGCTACCATTTTCTTTTTAACTTTAAATTTTAAGTCACGCCAATCCTATAAATAAATTTTGTTATATTTTTATAATGCACTTTATATGATCATGCTTTCTTTACCTTCTGCCATCCATCTCACATTATTCTCGGTGGGCCAAGTGCATTTAATAAATTTAATATTTCTTCCCATTTTTTCTTTTTTTTTTTCAGTTATACTTTTCCTCAAGTCGTTACTAAAAATTGTGTCGACAAAATCAGAGTCGTTTCAAGACAATATCGACGTCACATTTTCCTACAGGATACCAAATACTTGTCGACAGTTATCAATTATTTTCGATAACGACAACGGGAATACTAATTTAAAAAAAAAAAAATCCCAAGACAACATTGTCTTGTGTCGATGAAGACAACTAGAATAAGGGTGATTATTCGATTGTTATTACCAAAATTATGTCGACCAAATTTTATAAATTCATCTTTTAACTTTCAAAAACTCCCAACTCTGGTAGTTTTCTTTTTTTAATTTCATTTTCGATTTAAAATTCATTTTTGTCTGGTTCTTCTGTAGGTTGTCGGTTAATCTTCTTATTTATTTGTTTCTGATTATTTCCATCAAGCCCTTTCAATAATATAAAACCAAACAAAAATCAACTCTTGTGGGAACAAGGTCAGGTATGTGATTGTAACGTTCATAACATTTGTGATGATTTCTTGTGGTTTTGTTATTGTGTTATTTTAAACCAACAAAAAAAAAAATGACGAAAATTGCCAGTTTATCAAAACAAATTGATTGATTTTGTTTTTCTCTGCTGTATAGTTAAAACTTAATCATAGTGATTTTTGAATAAAACCAAAAAAATCACATCAACATCGACATCGACATATGATATGAGAAGCAGCAATAACAAATTAAAATTTAAGCTTGACATGTAGTATCACTTCCCTTACCTCTTGGCATGATGATGATGATGACATTTTAAAAATTCGTAATCGTTGTTGGTTTTAATTTTTTTAAATAAACAAAATTTTAACATGGTTCGGTTAACAAATGGCGTTGACAAATAATTATTAACTATCCACCAACTATTCCATCCCACCGCAACTACCATTTTGACTTTGTTCCATTTTTATTCCTTCTGTCATCTATTAATTCATTTACTCTAGTAGTACGTAGCGGAGCGACCATTAAAATCAACCATGCATTTAGAGTTTAAATTGTAACATGTATTAAAAAGACATTAAGTTAAAAGTGATGCGTAACATAAACACAAACATTTAATAACAACAATATAAACAAACAAACAAGCAACAACAACAACTAAGCTGATATTGCCACAACATAAGTTTACCAAGTAGTATTAAGCAGAGCTACAAAAGAATTTATTACTCAAATATATGTTTCAAATTTAAATTAACGTTTTTGGTTGATGACAGGTTTTTTCTCTTCCAGAGTTGTATTTTCAGCGGTGAAGTTACCCCTGTTTAATAAAACTCTATGGAATACAAATTGTATGAAAAAAAAGTCAGTACTTGATAAATATTCGTTAGTAGAAATTGTTTCAAAATATCGATATACTTCGTTTGCCTCATCAAAACTTCTGAAATGAGATGGAAAATATTCTGTTTACCACCCTATTGGTAATAATTTGAGTTGTTAGCTTGAATCTATTTTCTGCCCGTAAGAGGTCAATTTAAGCACAAGAAGTCTTGTAACCAAAAATATTTCCTAATGTAAAGTGAATCGTTTTGCATCCAAAATGATTTGATTTCTCATAGCTCTGCTAACAAAAGCTTAGCAAACATAGTTCTCTCTTAATCTTTAGGCCACAATATACAGAAAAAGAAGTATTACAACCTGACATAGACAAACAGAAACAACATTAAGGTGAACGTTATATTCCTTCCTCTTCTTCTTTATTTAACTAACAATACATAACAAAACAATAACAGCAATAACAACAATAGTTTAAGTAAACACAATTCATGTCATTACCAAAAAAAAACACACAACACAACATGAATACATATGAACTACTTGGTAACTGCACTCAAAAAAAAGGTCAGTAGAAACCATAACAAATTTGTCAAATTGCCAGAAGAAACAAGTTCTAGGGGCCTTAGTTTTTGAGATATTGATCTTAATCTGCTAGCGATATAAGATGTTTTTTTCACTTAACTATCCCAGCAAAAATGAAGCTGCCAAAGAAGCAATAAAAGCATCACTTCTATGGAAAAGGCATCACTTCTTTTATAATGGTTTCATCGATGAATTTAACATTAATGTGTCATAGGATGGAAGTATTCAAATGTAGCTACTAGCATTACTCATACTTTTCTCTAAGGAAGCAATGATAATACAATGATTAGGTATTCTGATGCATGAGTGGAAAGTGTTCATATACTTTGTGGTATTTAAGCTTTGATGATAATTTAATTCATAAGGATGCAGAAAAAATAAGTTTAAAGAAGTGAAATTTATGCATTGATATACAAATACTCTTCATCAAACCAAATAAAAAATTCTGCATTCAAAGCATTTTTGAAATATTTTTTTAAAAATTATAATGAGTTTTTAGACAAATTTTAAAATATTTTTGGATAATTTAAAAACTGGTTGTACAATTTGGAAACATTTTTAGACAATTTTAAAATATTTTTGAACAATTTTAAATAATTTTTGCACGATTTCAAAACTTTTTTGGGCAATTTGAAATAATTTTTACACAATTTTAAAATTATTTTAATTTTATTCTGAATTAAAATTGGAAATGCACAGATTGCGTTGTCATAAATTTTTAAGGCTGAAAAAATGCAAATGACAGGCCAACTAGTTTCAATTAAAGGTCAAAAAAAATCTGGTTTTCTTGATATTTCAAAACTTTAATAAAAATTGCAAAACTGCATAAATTCTAACCCTCATGAATTTTTAAACTAAAATATAAAAAATGATTTAATAAAAAAATTTCAACAGAACTATTTTTTCAATTTGAATATTCGATATACTATTACTTATGCTTTAGTAATGAAGAGTGATTTTTTAAGATATGCATCGGATTTATATCCAGAACACTGCATTTGATATATGAACACATGAATTCTTTTGGAAGTACCTTAGAATAACAGCAAAAAATCATAAAAGAATGCCAACTGAAGTTTAGGAAGCAATGAAAGAAGTTATAGTCACAGAATTACTACCATTTTTTTTGCTTGGTATGCTATATCCGTTAACTCATAAAAACAAAAACTTAAAGTACACAAGAATGCTTTTTAGCCAAAAACTTAAAGTACTTAATGTTGATAGATAAGAGCAAAAATACAGCATAATTTGACTTATTCGTTGGCACGTAAGCTCCTCGATATCACACTCTTTATATCCAGTCAATTATAAAGTTTCTTCTCGGCCCCTGAAGAGAAGTTAACAGGTCGCTTATTAATCGTACATATCAAAAAACAGGTCCACAAATTGTGATAAAACATCAGACTTTAAGACCATGGTATACATTATTAAGTTTCATGCTCAAGCTAAACTCAAATCTGACTTTAGAATTGCTATATTACATCACGGTTTTGAGAAATTCTAACCTTACGATAAACAGGATTTTTGCTATATTCGGAACTTCATTTATCACGAAACTCAATCACACTTCTGAAAGTGCTAATTTCCCCTTTTATATAATCACCCCTATCGTGAATATTTTTCCCCTCGAAATCTTTTCCCTTTTCCTTCAATTATAATCCTGAATAAATTTTCTCTCGAAATTTTTTCCCTTTTTCTAATGATTCATTTGTGAGTAATATCCCCGAAAAAAGTTCACATTTAAAGAAATTCCCCTTGTCGTGAATGTTTTTTCCCTTTTTGCCATCAGTTTGTTCACTTTGTTTTTTTCAAGGGAACTACATAGAAAATGTAAGTAATTTTTGATTATAATTCGACATTCAGGTAAATATTTTTTTTTATGTCAAGATCTGTGAATAAAGTGCAAAACAACATACTCCTCAATTGAATGCAAAGCAACAGACAAATTGCGTGTGGTTACTTACAATGTGTCGATCAACTCTAAAGGATTAGATGAATTTCGCAAATCTCGACAAGCAATTCGTTGTTTGTTGTATTTCCTCCTCTTGCAATAATAACACATTCCAACTCTAAAGATTTTGTTTTTCACTTTTAACTTTCTTCTTTCAATAATGTATGTTGATATTGATATTTTTAATTTTCTTTAATTTTCAAATTTCTTTTAGATTTTTCATTCAGTTAACATTGCCAGTACACGTTATTTTAAACAGATGTTTTCAAAGGGAACAAACATTTCATGCGAAATTCACGATACCAATTTTCATTTAAAGGGAAATGAAAATTCCATGGGAATAAAAATTAATTTCTATACCTCATATATATCGTTAGGAGGATTCTAACTTAACAAGGCTATGAAATAAAAAGCTTCAAACTAGTTCGCCAACTCTCCATTAGATGGCGGGCAACAATTGTTCTAAGATTAAACATCTCGCGCAATTACATTATTGCCATTATTTAAAGCCATTCATCTTTCATCCTCTTCTATCTCTCTTATATCCCCTTTCCAAAGAAATCAATACATTAGTTAATAGGAAAAGTTTCCTGAGTGTCACTACTCTTTAAAAAAAAAAAAAATGATATAAGATATCCGAAAAAAATCAAAAAACATTTTGAATTTTCCTTATTGTTCCGAATCTTAAACAAGTTTTGTGAAAAATAATATATTCCAGTGTGGAGAAAGTTATGATACATTATTTAGTAAAAAGTTATCTTTCTAGGACCATCTACAATATTATGTGTTAGTCTCAGAATTTCTTGGTTTCGTTTTACTTCAAATCATCACTCATGGGATGGCTTTATCCAATCCATTGTATTGATGTCAGGAAATTAGGACATAAGAGCGAGGAAAGAAAGAGTAATGTAAGTGAACTAACATTCAGATAATAGAGTAGTACGAGCTGACTCTTGGGCTCTCGAGTTGAGGTTACTTATCTTAGCAGAACACTTGGCATGGTGATACCTATAAAAGGGTGTTATGCAACCTGTATTCAATATAATCAATGCTCCAATGAGTCAATAGAGCTGGGTATCCTACTGCTTTCCAGAAGCTCCAAAATAGTTTTCGAAGCGAAGGAGATCGTATGAAGTAAATTCTTTTTTCCTTTGGTATAGGAAACCAAGACTTTTAAATGCTTCCTTGGCCACTTGAATATTATGATTTGTCCAATGAATAACACAATGGATTATTATGTCTAAAACATCAAGAGTATACGATTTCTCAATGCTGATACCTAGAGTTTTTTTTGATAAGAATTCTTAATTTTTACTTCAACTTAAGATAGTTCAACAGATATATATCTGCCATATTATTTTGAGTGTATTGTTACAGTGGCAGCAGCAATAATACTGACAGAGTTAAACAAGTGGCTACAAGTGCCAACAATAGTTACAATTTCACTATGTTTCGTTATTGTTGTTGTTTTTTTTTTTTTGTTCATTTCTTTCAAAACAGTTAAAATGTCGTCTCTTTAGACATTTGTTAGTTCAATGTGCCACTGTTGTTGTTGTTAATTTCAAGAGGGGCTTGTTCTATGTTGCTCTTGTTGTTTGTTTGTTTTTCTAAGGTTCTATCATGTGACAAATGTTGAGTCAAAAAGTAGTTCATTTAATTCATAGTACTAGTTTTTTTTTAAGAAAGATACAAATAGACAAGTGGAATTGGGTGATTTTAATGGATTTAACATAAAGCTGAAGAGCGAAAATTAAAAAAAAAAAAAACTACAAATTTTATATGTTACTTAAATGCAGTAGATTTTGTTAGTTTTTAATAACTGTCGTAATAGTTGTCTGCTAAGTTATGATTATAACTTTAAAGTTTTCAGATATTCACTATGTTTCTCTTAGAAACTTTAGTTCTAAAATTAAATTCTCTGCGTAAAAATAATATTGGATCCTTACTAATGTTATACTTCGAATGCAAATCTCATTTTTCAAATAAATCCCGTAACAGGATTCTATAACTATGTAAGAAGATTTCACATCGATAACCGCATCTCTTCCATATAAATATGATGTCAAACTGGGAGGTACGTAAGAAATCACAGTACCTTGATATTATGAGGCTCACTCTTAAAATAAATTCGCGATTTAATAGAATAATAACTTATTATTAACGAACTAATTAGATGTACAGGGTACCCGTGCAAAAACAAGCAGATTTGGCTAGAACTCAGTAGAGCTTATGGTACCACATCTAATTATATCTCTAAATTGAGGACAAAATTTAAGATCTGATTA
Organism: Eustalomyia histrio; assembly: GCA_949748255.1. NCBI lineage: Eukaryota > Metazoa > Arthropoda > Insecta > Diptera > Anthomyiidae > Eustalomyia > Eustalomyia histrio. The sequence goes on from OX456527.1 coordinate 15,717,482, forward strand.
TATCTAGACAGATCTGGTGCGCCATATATAATCAGATCAAATTTAATCTAGGCATAATATAATATCTAATCAGATTCAAAAAGAAATTAAAACAAATATTTATTTGTATATAAATTTTTATTTTGGTGCTGTTGAAATGATACTATATCTGGTATTAGGTATTAACAGATCCCTTTAGATATGAACTGATCTGGCGCTAGATCTGAACATAACTGGCCGTACAGTAAGATATCTTATCATACACAGAGAAAATAGATTCATCATGACAACCGAAATTATTGCCAACTGAATATTTTGGCCCCAGCAACCGAAATATTCAGTTGTCTCAGCCAAATGCTTTCCTGATACAATTGAAATATATTATTATTGAAATATTTTATTTTTGATGCATTAACTGTATTTGGGTTGCGACATACAAATATACACTCACCAAAAAAAGTCTGTAATGGCAACTGAAAATTTTGCTGTTATTACGGGATATTCTGCTAATTTGAGCCCAGCGGTATTTTTTGCTAATCTTAGCAACACATGTCTGCTGACGTGTAGTACAATGAAATTAGTAGAAAAATTAGTAGCCGCTACTAAATTTTAGTAGACTTTTTGTAAAGTGGAATTTAAAATCTGTTTGCTAAAATCAGCAAAAAAAAATACTAAATACTATTAATATTAGTACAAAGTTTTAGATTTATTTTTTTTAACGATCATCAAAAATTTTGATTATATTTTTTAAAAGATGTTTTATACAAAATTAAAAAAAAATCAAAGGCTTAAAAATCTTAAAAATTGTTAAAACATAAACGAATTTATCATTTTGTTTAAATTTGGTAATTTCTGTTTTGAAAAATATTTTAGTCAATTTTTTTTTTTACTTTTAAGGTTAAATTTAATTGTTTTGAGGGCTGATTCTAAAAACCCCTTTTTAGTGCTATTTTAAGTGGATGTCCTCTTTTTAGACATGAGTCGGTATCTTTACTTCCGATCCCTTTTTTAATCCTATGTAACATTTTAGGGAAATTTAAGTTTGTATGTATAAGTTTAAATTATTAGAAATAACATTTTCTTCAATATCGACTTTTTTAAATTTAGTAATTTTTTTTGCTAATTTTAGCAAATCGGTTTTCAAAAATTTGTAAAATGATTTCTGAAATTAGCAACAAAAATTTGTAGATATTCTGTAAAAATTTTGTAATTTGTAAAATGTAAATACCAAACAGATTTGCTAAATAATACTTTTTTTACTAAAAATCAGTACAAAAATAGTAAATTGGGATTGAAAACCGTTTACAAATTTTTCTACTAACTTTTATTCTGAGTGTATTGGTGGCTTCCACCAAACCATTCCGTTGGCAAGAAATTCGGTTGTTACGATGAATCTGTTATCCTGTCTGTGCATATAATCATATCTAGGTCCGGATGTTATTCCAGTCAATCAATCATATCTAATTATATCTAAGCAGATCTGATCATATATAATATTTTTCTTCACGGGGAGCCCAAACACATTAACCCGATGTTGTTTCGCTATAGCCTAAAATAAAACGACATAATTTAAATTTTTTTAAATACTTATTTGGACCGTTAAGGTTTTTTCAATTCATTTTTGAAGATTATATCGGTGTCCGCCTCCACTTTCGATCTCTTTTTATTAGATTCTCCATCTTTATGGAGAGAATTTCGGCGATAAGTTTCCGCGTCGGATTTTCTCATTTTTTTTTTTAAAGAAAAGAGAAACATTAACTCTAATTAATGTATTGCTTTCTTTAGAAATAAGATAGAGGATAGTGAAAAGGTGCTGAAATGAACGGCTTCACTGTAATTGCCCGAGATGATAAATCCTAGAATAGTTGTTGCTCGCCATCTGATGAAGAGTTAGGGAAATTGTTAAAGCTTTTTCATAGTCCTTTTATGTTATTTTACTTCGGTGCGGTTAAGTGTTATGAGAACATCAAAGGAGGACGTTTCTAAGCTGATCTTGCTGTCGCGCGGAATCGAACCCGCAACCTTCTGGGTACTACGTAGAACGCAGTAACCGCTACACCACAACGACAGACGCAATATCCTTAGATAACAAATTCTCTTTGAGAGCTTCCCCAAAGAAAAAAGTTTGAAGCGGTAGAACCTTGTGGTCTTGCATGGCACTGCAAATCGCCAAAACAATATTTTAGGTGACCGGGAAACGCATCATTCAAAATCTCCATTACCGCGAAAGCTGTGTGTGCAGTTGCGCTGCCTGAACCACAGATTCTCCTGTCATAATTCATCAATTTGTGACAATAAAAACTTGTTAATCATGGTTCTCGATCGCTCACAGTAACCGTGTTACCTACGGATTCATCGAAAAAATAATGACTCATGACAACTCCGGCGTAAGTGGCCCATCATGTAGTGACTTTAAGTAGATGTAATGGCTTTTCGTGAATGATACGTGAATTCTACCCCAGAAGCACAAATTTTGGTTGTTTACCTATTCTTTCAAATGAAAATGGGCCTCGTCGCTTATGATAAATTTGGACAGAAAATCCTACATTGCAAAATAATCTCGAGTATTTTTCGATCTTCAGGAGTATAGCGTTCTATAGCTTGTCGACATGTATGCTGTATAAGTCATAGTGCTTCCAATTCGGTTAATCGATTAACCGTTTTATCGCCTCTATTTCGGTTAATGTCAAAACAAATAATTTAAAACTCAAATAATTATTATTATGATATACAATATTTTTTTTTTTTTTGTTTCAATTCCTTTAAAAACTAAATTTTAAATAATATAAAATTATATTTTAATGTCCAAAAAAAAAATTAAATAGAGCGTTTAACCCCCGCATGCATGTATTTCGAGTTGAAAAAATATCTCAAATTGACAGCTGACTTAATTTGCAAAAGTTATAGCATCTTCCGAAAGGGTGATACATTTTGGGTCACCTTGTACCTAGTACATATAATGCCATTTGCAATCCCCATTGTAAAATAATCAATTGTTGTTTTGTATTTAGCAAATAAAAAAATTATAAATTCAATACAAATGCAAATCAATTACAAAAACAAACAAACAAATTGTTAAAACTAATTTATCTAAAACATCACAACAATCTATCATCATATAGTTGATGAGCTCATAACTCAATGAACTCAATGACTGACTGGCTGGTTGGTTGGTTGGATCAATCGAACGGTGGGTAAATGAATGACACATTGTTTGGTTTTTATTTTTTGTGTGTTTTTGTACAAAACGAAAAATTCTAATGGAATTCGATGAAAAAATAAAACTACACTAATGCAATAAATACTGAAAAAAATAAATCATACATAATGGAAAATTTTATAAACAATATGATAATAAACAATATCGCAACAAAAAGTGGAACACCTAAATTTTGAAAATAAAATTTCAAATAAAAAAAAAAATATTTATCTAAAGTAATATAGGAATTAACGAAGCACTAAATATTGAAGAAAAAATGTTCCCAGGATATTTAAGCCCATTTAATTTTTTTTGTTTGTTTTATATACGATTAATTTTCCTACAAAAAAATATCAATTTACAATTTCAATATGCTTTTTTTTCAATCTTTTCCAAACTTCAATCATCATTAAGATTCTACTTATTTGCAAATATCATATAATAACGATACATCAATATCAAAGCACAAAACATGATTTTTAAATGTCTGTCTATAAACTTGTGAATTTGTATTTTGAGTTTTTTTTACTGCTAAAGACATTTGCTTGCTCCAACTAACTGATGGCAATAATTGTCACACACAATTGGAATGTTTAACAGTAGAAGAAGAAAAAAAAACAGAAACGAATGAAAAACAAGTCGTATCAATGTAAAAATTTCAAAACTACAATCATAAATCCTTAAAGAACATAAAATAAGCTGCGCAATACAAACATACTCGTACAAGTTGTACAAGACAATGATGAAGATGATATGAATTTTGAATCGGGAGCAGAAGAAGCTTAAACACAATACCATATCAATGAATACCATCTCGTTCATCAGTAAAAGTAGTAGAAAAAAAAACTACTGCAGCAGTGGCTCAAATATTTTGATACTTGCCAGAAAATTAAGCAACATTATAAATAAAAGGAGAAATAAACCACTGGGAGTAAGAAAAATACGAATCCAATCATCATCATTATCATCCTCATTATTATTATGGTGTAATAGCTGCAAAATACTTAAACACTGGACCATTTAAGTTAGTCAATATGCATAATGTGACCAACTATTTTACAACTTTAAAAAAATATGGATGTGAAAGTTCGTAACACTTATTTTACGAAAAATAAAATACTTTATTAAACAAAATAAATTAAAAAAACAACAATAAATTTAATAAAAATTAAGTCCCAAAAATTCGGCAAAATTGCTCTTTAAAAATTAAAAATTCTTTTGTTTTGAAAGCAACTCTCAGGAAATTCTTCCTACTAATTGATGTAAAACTTTTTTGGAAAACTGGTGAAAGGCGAAGGTCTTCCAGTATGGCAACACTGTAGTTGCCAGAGATCATAGCTGTTAGAATAGTTGTCTGTCTTCTGATGGAGAGTTGACGATATTGTTAAAGCTTTTTAATTCATAGTCCTGTCATGTCATTTTTCTGTGGTGGGCTTAATTTCGACGAAAATAACGAAGAAGAATATTGCAATATGTATTAGTTTAGTAAATTGATGTTACCGTCACTGGGGATCGAACACGCAACCTTCTGTGAAACAGTTTAACACGCTAACCATTAGGCCGAAATGCCCCCTCGTTTTAAGAACTTTTTGAATATTTTTTGGCAAACATTTTTGAGATATTTTAAATATTTTGAAATAATTCTGCCACTCCTTACAGCCTGGTTTAATTACCATGAAACTTCACACTTTCGCACAGTAGTTACAAATCAAAAATTTTTTTGATATCCAAAGAATTTCGGCAAAAATTGAAGAAGATAACTTAAGCTTTTATAAAAAAAAATTGTATGGTCACCCTGTTTTCACACAGACCTTGATGCAGGGTATCAAAATTTACAAACTCTGATTTATAAAAGCTTGGTCATATAACTTTTACAAATGTAAAACATATAACCTCGTGCATTTTTTTTAAAAATGAAAAAAAACGAGTACTCATAAAACATTATTTTTTGCGAAAAAAAAAAACGTCAATCAAACCAAGGAAAAGCTTGATAAATACTATGGGGACTCTGCACCATCGATTTCAATGGTAAAAAGTGGTTTACTGACTTTCGTTGTGGCCTTACAAGCACGGAGGATGTCGAACGTTCTGGACGCCCAGTTTAGGTCTCCACGCACAAAACAATTGAAAAATTCACCATATGGTGTTGGCCAATCGAAGATTGAATGTGCGATAGATTGTGGAAGACATAGGCATCTCACATGGCTCAGTGCCTTCAATTTTGAACGATCACTTGGGTATGAGAAAGCTTTCCGCAAGATGGCTGCCGGGTTTGCTCACAATCGACCACCAACGGAATCGTGTAACACCTTAGATTCCATGGCAAAAATCCATGAAGTAGACTACAAATTGCCCCCTCATTCGCCTTATTCTCCGGATTTAGCCCCCAGTGACTACTTCCTGTTTCCAAACCTAAAAAAATGGCTCGGTGGAAAAAGATTTAGCTCTAACGATGAAATTATTGATCAAACAAATGTCTTTTTTTAGAAGGGATACAAAAATTGGTGAAACGTTGGACTAAGTGTAGTGAGCTAAAAGGAGATTATGTTGAAAAATAAATTTTTTAAAAAAAATGTGTTTCATTTAAAAAGTCACGGACTTATTGAGCCACCTTCGTATTGAAGGAAATGTTATTTCTAATGAAAACTTACACCTACAAACTTAAATTGCCTTAAAATGTTACATAGATTAAAAAAAAAAGGATCGGAAGTGAATATACCGACTCATGTCTAAAAATAGGACATGCAGTTTTTTAATTTGGTTCTAAAAATCAGCCCTAAAATTTGACCTAAAAGCAAAAAAAAATTACTAAAATATTTTTCAAAAAGAAATTAACACAAAATGATAAATTCGTTTATATTTTTAGAATTTTTAAGCCTTTACTTTTTTTAATTTTGTCCAAAACATTTTTTTTTTAAATAAATAAAATAAAAAAATGTTGATGCTCGACAAAAAAAATATAAATTTGTAATTTTGTACTAATATTAATAATATTTATTAAATTTTTTTGCGGATTTTAGCAAACAAATTTTAAATTCCACTTTACAAAAAGTTTACTAAAATGGCAGCTAATTTTTTTACAAATTTCATTGTACTACACGTCAGCAGACATGTGTTGGTAAGATTAGCAAAAAATATCGCTGGGCTCAAATTAGCTCAGTTGCCAAAGAAAAGGTTTGCAGTACAACTTATATCAGATTAGAAAAAGTTATAATTTATGTTCTATAGCCGGTTTCTTTTGTATGGAGTTTGACCTAATAGCAATAACTTCTTTTCCGCCGGTTCTAGAACCAGTTATAGAACTGGAAAGGTCGTTTCTGAATTGGGCTTAAATGGTATTTTTGACACACGAAATTGTACTTATCTGATTTAAATTTGGGGATGGTGAATATTATATGGAACCATTAATGACGCTTCTATATTTGAAGAAAGTTTGACCATATCTGGACCTAGTCCCCATTGAGCATGCCTTCCCGGTATTTTCATAAATGTTCTTTAATCAAACAACAGATTGCAAATATAAAAGTTATTGAGTAAAATTTGATACATATGTTTCAACTTACCCAAAGAAAAACCCTACTGAATTTGTATCGTTCCATATTCAGTCCTACCTCCCAATAAAATTTCATATCTGACACATATAGCCGCAGATATCTGTTTGAGGTTATGAATATAATATGAGATCATAAATCATGCTTCCAAATTCAAAGAAAATCAAACTTTATCTGTACATAGGGCCCCAATATAATCCACTTTTCCGGTACTTGCAAATATAAACATCTTCGGCAGTTTCGTTCAGATTTATCCCTATATTTTCTGCATAGTTCTAAACAAAAAGCATCAAGGCCCTTTCTGAAATTTAGCCAGCTCCCCGAAATTTGGCCCAAATTGTATTTAGTGTACTTTTTACTAGTTTTTATTGAGAAAACTCATATGATTCCGAATGATTTCTGCTGCACGCAGAGAAAAAACATGGTTGCAATATGATCACTGCTACTATATTGTGCTTACTGCAATCGGGTATGGTTGTCACAACCAAGTTATTGGTTTTCTAACCATCAACATCGTCGCTACCATTATTATTTAGTAAATTTTTTACTATTTTATGATTGGCACCATCTATTTTATATCATGATCGGCTGCAACCATACTGAGGTAACACAAATTCTGACTATAAAAAAATGTGATAATTATGCAACGATAAAATGCTGGCAACAATCAATAAATAATTATACAATCAAAGAAAGGAAAGTTCTTAAAGTCTATGATATTTACTTAACAATTTTTCTTCAAAAAGTCCTTAATATTATTTTTTTTTAGAAAAAACCATTTCTAAAGGAAATATTCTTAAATTTAAAGAGCTTTTTCATAGTTTCTAAGAACTTTTCCTTTAAGAAATTTTCTTAGATTATGGATCATATAATGATAATCCAGGAATCATAATATAGTAACTAGGGACTATAATATGATAACATTATGAGCATACTATGATTACGTGCGAATATATTATGATAAATTCATTATAATATGTTTATTTAGGACCATAATATGGTAATTTTTTAATCATAATATAACTGTAGGGACCGTGTAATGGTAAAAATATGGTTATTTTATTATCATAATATGATAACCATAATATAGTACTGTTATGATGATGATGATGCTCTTCGAATATGATTGATCCAACCATGTTTTTTCTTTGCGTGTGGATAAAACTTTAGAATTGTGAAACTTTTTTCGAATATATAAAGAAAATTCTAACCCATTTTTCTTTTCGAAGCATCTCACATAAAATCCTTAACATTTTTTTCTTTTAGACATCTACAGATTGGTTGAAAAGTTCCTGCGCTCGAAATGAAAGAATACTGTTTTTGTTACGAAACATATTTTTTATTCAATATAACCTCCTAGAAGCTCAATACACTTGTTCCAATGATCTTCCAATAATTTTATCCCATCCTTATAATGGTTTTCCGGAAGCTCTGCAAAATAACCGTCTACGGCCTCTTAATTCGACGAAAAATGCTTTCCACGAAGAAATTGTTTGAGATTTCTGAAGAGATAGTAGTCATTGGGAGCCAAGTCTGGTGAATACGGTGGATGTTCAAGCAATTCGTACTTTAATTCTTCGAATTTAGGCATCGTCAAAGCACTTTTGTGAGCAGGTGCATTATCTTGATGAAAAATGATTTTTTTTCACGAATTTTTTCATCCAGCTGATCCAAAAGGCTGCAATAATATTCAGAGTTGATTGTTTTACCTTTCTGAAGATAATCAATCAACAAAATTCTTTTTGCATCCCAAAAAACTGATGCCATAACCTTCTTTGCTGATCGTTGTGACTTCACCTGCTTTGGAGCTGAACAACCAGCTTCAGTCAACTGTAAACGTTCTTGTTTCAATTTAGGATCATGGTGGTAGATTCAAGTCTCATCCATAGTTATAAAACGACACAATAAGTCGGTTTTAGTCGGCTTAAAACGCTCCAATTTACGCTGAGAAATTTGTTTTGTTATGTGTGCGGCACTAACTTTCCAAACAGTTTTTTCATACGTAATTCTTAATGTAAAATATGGAGTACTCGTTCGTCTGAGATGCCTATGGCATTAGCAATTTCACGCTTAGTAAAAACTTGGATCTTCACTAACCATATTATGTACCTGCTCAATGATTTCTGCTGTGGTTGCAGTTTTTGGTCGTCCTTCGCGTGGATCGTTTAAATTCACCAGCCCAAAATTCAACGGTGCATTTTGAAGGTGAGGACTCCTTATACACTTCTAACAATTGTTCATAAATTTCCTTTGCTTTTAAACCCTTCAAAACAAAGAATCTAATGACTGCACGATATTTTTTCCATATTAAAAAAAGTCAATGACACGTCAACTTCAAATGGCTTGTAAACAAAGAAAGAATTGACAGAATGACTTGCAACTTTGTATATGTTCTCAGGACAGTTATACCAATTTGTGAGAAAAAAAGTTTGGAGCTAGCAGTGCCATCTCTTGGTGAGCGCAGGAACTTTTCAACCAACCTGTAGTTCTATATGCTTACTGCAGCGGAAAAGTTCTCACATCCCGAGAACATCTCAAATTACTGATCAAAAAAGTATTTTCTTATTTCGAAAAGTTGAAAACTTAAAAAAATTCGGTACAAAAAAATAATAATTTTTTTTTTTTTGGTGATCACTCTGGACTTAAAATCAGTACATTTACTGATTAAATCAGTACAAATGATCACCCTAACATTAAGACATGTATCAGAACAAACCTAGGGCATAAAATGTAATTTTCTTTCACAAATGACCTTCTGGACCAATTCCTATAATTTTTCTCGTAATATGGTCACATTAAGTATATATTTGGTACTTGTAATACGAACCAAAACATATCACCACATCATCATACACATATTCAACATCATTACTATAATCATCAGCATACACATCTTCTCAAACTTATGTCCCATCTTCATTTATACTAATAAAATGAATTTGGAAGCTACGACCAATAACGGCAGCCTCATCGTCATCATCATCATCATCGTCGTCATCATCATATCGCTTTAATATCTTTTAACGCCATAATAATACCTCAACAGCTTACAAGTAAGTACTCCACAATAACCAAAACACATCTTTGATAGCGTAGAGAAGTTCATTTCATTAATTCCACCACAACATTTTTTTGTTTATTTTAAGTGAGTACGTGGAGAACGAGGAACATTTAAATCTTGTACACTTTAAAACCATAATAATATCATGATGGTTCGTACTATTTATTTACCACATCTGCAGTAAACTTAACTTACTACTCATTTGTACAATTGCAGCAGCATCAGGCAGAAGTTCTGTAATGCAGTTGGTGTAAGTAGTGAAGTAGAGTGCCAGAGTGCTTAATAAAATTTATTTGTATCGCTTTAATTTTGGTCAGTCAGTCATCATCCAAAGCCAAAGTCAAATCATGGTAACGAAAGTATACTTTAGTTTTTTGTTGGTTCAACATCATCATTATTATTATAATCAAACTCATCACCATCATAATGATGTTATTCTTGGTCTTCATTATGAGGTTTATTTGCTAATATTCCTTGTTGTATGTATCCCCTTAGCCTCCAGCTTGAGTAGAGTGTGTGATTGTGGTTGTGGCTTTCGGCGCAATTGCTTAAGCTTTATTAAAGACAAGATTTAAACACTGTGCAGTTGTACTTTATTTTTCTTATAGTTTTTGTTTTCGTTTTCGTTTTTTTTTGTTCCTGTGCAATTTGTGTTCTCTGTGTAGTAGAGTATTTGTTCCCTGTCAACTTGGGTGGTCTTTTAAGCTGCTTTTTAAGCCTGTTGCCAAAGTACTCGTAGTATGCATCATATGTATGCATGCATGTTTTACTGCAGCTTTATTAAAGCTTTTCTTTATGGTTGATAGTTGTTGTTTTTTTTTTATTGTGAAGTAGTAGAGCTAAAGAATTTGTTGGTCATAAAATAAAAATGAAGAAGAATTGTTGTAATAATTATTACAAAATAATCCAAATCCTGTTCTTTTTTTATCTAGTTATGGAGTAATTGAGCTTAGTTGTGTAATGACTGGAATGTAGATTTTAATAAAACGATTTAATGATTTGCAATAAATTTTTATTTTCAATTTTATTCAATTAAGTAATTATAAAAGCGCATTATCTTTGATCTTATAAAAATTATTGTAATAAGCCGGGATATAGAACAGTCAATATCAAATTTGCCAATTTACTGTTGAAATAAATATTCCCACTAGATCTTTTTTAAGGCGGGAAGTTTAGATTTAGATCAGTGCGCAAAGCGAGACATGCACTGCGTTATTTATTATTTATTATCGGGGGTACCGTTCTTTCTCCTTCTCTTTTTCTTGTCTTTCTTAATGAACTTCTTGGTCACATTTTCAACCCTATCTACTCCTTCGCAGATGACAGCAGCATTTGTCATTCATTTTCCTTGGATCGTAAGCCAAGCTTCCAAGAGGCAGATTATGAATGATACACTTAATCGGGACATTTTGACAATATAAGAGTTTGATCTTTCAAATGATGTTTAATGACTAAAAGAGATGTGGAGTCCTCACCGTCATCTGCTCAAATAGATGGCATGGTTATTGAGGAATCGGACACTCTTAATGTTCTGGGCATTAGAATTCTGTGTGACTCCTGATGGAATAAGCACGATTTTGAAGTGTAGAAAGAAGCATTTAATAGTCTTGATTTTTTTAAACGGTGTAAGAAATACTTCACTCCTTTTGACCTTCATACTATCTATATCCAGCCGAAAAAGGAATATAATTCCGATATATGGGCGGGATCTTAAAAGTCTGTTTTGTAGCTTTTGGACTGTGTTCAAAGGAGGGTATCCAGTTCTATTGATACATTGGAGCATCGCCGGAATGTGGGCTGTATAACATTGTTCTATTTATATTACCAGGGAGGGCTCTGCTGAGAAAACGGAACTTATCCCTCGAGACCGGGGTTTTATCCGGAATACTCGCTTGTCCTATAGAGTTCATCCGTTTGTGCTCGATTTTGCAGTGAATCGCACAATACATTACAGGGAAAATTCGTTTATAGGTCACAATAGTCGTATGTGGAATAAACTCTTTGCAGACGAAATTCATGTTCAATATCCATAAACACTACTTCCTTTATCCTCCTTCCCATAATCTATTTTCATGACATCTACACAATGCAGTGCCTTTGTAGAGGGCAGCCCCTAAGTGTTGATATAATGAAAAAATTGCGTTGTTGATTACAGGCGCTTTTTGTACCACCCCAACGAAGGCTCCATCTCGCGAAATAAATCTCCGCAGACACGTCTAGAGGTATGGCCTTTATTAAGGCATGGACTTACAGATCCAGGATCTAACGGGACACCTTGGCACATGGTGCTTATCACATACTGCAATCCATCTCGCGAAATAAATCTCCGCAGACGCGTCTAGAGGTATGGCCTTTATTAAGGCATGGACTTACAGATCCAGGATCTAACGGGACACCTTGGCACATGGTGCTTATCACATACTGCAATCCTTGATTGATTTTGAGTTTGGTACTTGGATACCAGACAGATCGATGTGGTTAGAGGATCATCCTATGGGGCACTCGAGATTTACAGCGATGGCCTCAAAAGGGATGGAAGGGTAGGGTGTGGCATATATATGAGAATATATGGCGGCAGCCTGTTCGAAACTAACCTTCATTGACCTACGTTTAGGGTCGTAAAATCTACCTATAGGATTTTAATGCCCAATTTTTTATGTTGAGCCATAAGACACTAGATCCAAGAATGACATCTGTTCATATGGCCGATATCGTTATTAAGGACTCGGATACTATTAATGTTCTAGACATGAGACTATAAAAGTAGCATGTTATATGCGCTGGAAATTGCAATATTTTTGAATTGTCGAAAAAACATTCCATTTTCTTTTCTTTGCTCCATTAGATCTTCTTACTAAGAGTAAATCAAACTCCCATATATGAGAAGGGACTACAAAGTTTATTTTGGAGCTTCGGGTTAACACTTATCATCATTGGAATGTGAGTCGCGTAGAAACTTAATAGTATAAGTACACTGAAATAAAGTTCTGGAGTCAGATTCACTATGATGGAGTACTTTACACTACAGAGTGTACTCAATTATAGATAAAATTAAACAAACAAATAAGTGAAAGGAAGTAGGAAACAAAATAGAATCTGAAAAGTGGTGTAGTACACAACTGTGAATCGTACCGCATATTGTATGAGATTTTAATAATGTACCAAGAAGTGCAGGAAGAAATACTCGTTAGAACAACCGGATATTGAGAATTAGAGGTTAACAGTGTAAACCCGTAAGGTTATTGAAGCATATTTAAGGACAAACCGTTTTAGGGTCATCAAAATTTCTATAAACGCAAAAGCTTTTGGGATATTCAATCGAAAATTATCAGTTTTTATAAAAGAAAACTACGGGGTTTCTTATGAACAATACCTTCAGAAACTGTGGTGGAAATTCAAACACTAGATCGAAAAAACAGGAATGGCAACAGAAAAAGGGTTAATGCCTGCCACCCAAAGGGTCAACCTCTTTTTCAATGGAAAAATTTTACTAACAGGGATTCTTAACGGGCACTTTGGATGTGTCGGCTATGTCTTGAGGAAGACGAAACAACCATCCGCATTTTGTGTAAGTCTATTGTATTGTATAAGAACAGGAGGAAAGTTTTCAATAAGAAATTTTTAGTCCCAGAAGATATTAGGAACTCTTCTCCGTCTTCTATATTAAAGTTAATAGGAAATATAATACATAATTGGGTTTAGTTTTATGATCCTTGGTACAAAAGATCCATATGGACCGCAATGCCGACCACAAAGAGTATTAACTCAAAGTCTTCCCATAATAAGTTGGGTTTTGATTTATATCGATCATGTAAAAATAAAAAAGCTAAGATAAACCACGTGCGTATCAACTAATGCGCTATGGGAAATTATTGCTGAATAGAAACCCTTAAAGAATGTTAAAATCTATCAAGATGTGTTAATTAGCGAAATGAAATGAAAAATAAACTGTGGACAACTCTCCAACATATCAAGGATATATCCCTCTTTTCCCGAAGAATTACTCTTGAAGCAGACTTTTGACACCACATGTCAGTCTCCTTATTCAACATATGATACTAAAAATTCGGTTTAAACCACATCTCCAATTTCTTAAGAGAGGGCCTCCACTTAAAACTTCAGATATACAGGTACAGCTTTATAGCTACAGTTTTTTTATTTGTAGAGTCAGTTTATTTTGATTACAACCAAGAATAAATTGATTTTTTAAATATAAATTTCTAAACAGATGAAAGCTGTCCACTGATATTTTAATTTGCATTTGAAATCCCAATTAAAATTTTTAACAACAAAAAATAAATATATTTCCTGAGTTCTGTAAATTACTAGATTTAGTTAATATCATTGTAGTCACTTAATATTTCCAACCATTAACTTCTTAATCTTATTCATATGAAATCTTAACACCTTAATAAATACAAGGTCTTTCACATAAAACTGCATTATATTTTATTGTACCCATATTAAACAATTACAACTTTACTAATCTGGAAGCTTTTATGAAGATAAATATGAATACAAAAAAAAGCTAAAACTTTATTACAAGTATGTGTGACTGGTTGACTGACGACTTACCAATAATCCCCCATTGAATATAGACTATGATGATGACGAAGACAATATACTTGTATAAAATTAATATAATCTAAAAAAGTCACAGTAAATACCTTTTTTTCTGCAGAGAGGAGATTGTTTAAATTGAATGAAGTAGTTTTATGTTGCTGTGTGTATGTCTTTGATCAAGATGAGGTGTGCTGTCAAAAAAAGTGAGTTGTTGTTGTGTTTGATTTGACATTGATGGCTTTTTGACAACTATGTAGACTTTTTCAAATATAGTTTTGTTTTTAGTATTATTCTTTTAATTTTTTCTTCAATTTTATGTTATGCCATTGAATCCAGAGAAAAGAGGGCGGTTAAAGAAAAGAGGGAGACAAAGCCAAAGATAAGGAAGTATTGAAGAAATCATATAACACAATGCAACAAGAAATGGTAGTCGTAATTGTTTCAATGCGTAATGAAAGTATACCATCAGTTATTTTTTCTAGGGTAGGGTAGACCTATTAATTCAGTGCATTGTGTTGGAATTAGAAAAATAGATTCTGGGGAGGGGGAAATAGAGAATAGTATTTGTGAACATTTGACCAGTATTTCTATATATTGTAGGTAACAGGGAAGACCTATTTCACATATGACTGATAAACTGTCTCGTTGATAGTCGACTACAAGCGGATGTGCTCTACTAGACATGGAAGTATTCCGAATATAAACCCGGGCTCTAGGGATTAGTTCACTTATCTAATATCGATTTATGGATGGATCGATAGTAATACACAATCCACATTCTAATGATGCTCGAATGTGTCAATATAGCTAGATACCCCACTGTGATTAACAAGTGCTGACGGCTTCCTTTGTATATGGTCCAAAAGCTCCAGTATAGGCCCTGAAGCTCCTGCCCATATATGGGAGTTTTGGTCTATCTTCGGTTAGATATAGATGGTAAAGAATTTTCCAATAGGTACTTGACAACTTTGAATGTAATTTGTGAACCCACTATTTCACAGATCTTCTAACTGTTACATTCCTTTTTTTTCAATAAACTCAACATTTTCATCATGGTAAAGTACGCGAACGAAGAACGTATGCAAATTATAAAAATGAACTACCGAAATTCGGAGTTGGTGACTGCAACTTTAAGAGCAAAATCATCTTCAGTGACGAAGCTCATTTTTGGCTCAATGTGTTCGTCAATAAGCAAAATGTGCGTTATTGGTTTGGGAAAATCCACATGTGCTTCATGAATCACCACTTCATCCACAAAAATAACTGTTCGGTGCGGTTTGCATACCGGCGGCGTTATTGGGCCATATTTTTTCGTCGACAATAACAATCGTTATCGCGCCATGACTACCGATTATTTTTAGCCCGAATTGGAAAACATGGACTTGGACGACATGTGGTTTCAACAGGACGGTGCCACAAACCATACAGCACACGTTAAAATTGATTTATTGAAGAGAAATTTTGGTGAGCGTGTTATCTCAAGAAATAGACCAGTCAATTGGCCTCCTCGTTCGTGCGATTTAACGCATCTAGACTTTTTTCTTTGGGAATACGTCAAATCGCCGACGACGTTGGAAGAACTCAGAGCCAACATTGAACGCGAAATAGCGGCCGTTACAGCCGAAATGCGTGCCCGAATCATCGAAAATTGGGTCCAAAGAATCGACCGCTGCCGACGTGCACGCATTCGCCATATGAACGAAGTCGAGTTCCATTCATACATATTTTGATTTCATTTCAAGTCGATCATAAAGTTTTGGAAATATCTCAAATAGTTTGCGTTTTATTTTAAAAAAAGTTGTCAAGTCCTTATTGGAATAATAATAATAAGAAGACCAGATGGGGTGAAATATTGCGTACACCTATTGAATGCTTCTTTCGACACATTAAATTGGTGCTAATTTCAACGCGCATCACACTAAATTATCATGGCCAGCTCTTTAAGAGTATCTGATTCCTCGTTAATAACACCAACCATATTTACATAAGACATTTATGACCCCATTAGCCATATAGGTCAACATGTAAGATTGCATCTTACTTGCGTTGAAATCCACTCTTTTAGGAATTCCTCACTCGGAAATTGCCGATTCCCCCCAATCTCCCAAAAGTTTGGCCTAAAATTGAAGAAAAATGAGAAAGAATTGTTGCTGTCTGTCATCAGCGAAAGATTAGATAGGGTTAAACATGTTTTTTATTATATAGAGCAGTTTTGTGTCAAAAATTATCAATATCAGTTGAGGAAAATGAGAGGACACCAAAGCAATAAAATGTCCAATAAGTGTTCGTTTACTCAAAATTCTTTTTATTTTTACTTTCGTATTACAGCTGAGGTAAAAGTAGTAACTTGTAGCAAGTAAACGAACAGATCTTTTACACACTTTTTGTTTGGAAGTTTTCGAGCAGTGCAAAATTGTAGCAAGTAAACAGACAGGCATAGTCTGGGTAGAAATAAGCAACATGCCTAAAGCCTTGACACTTAAAATTGAAATCTAAGCCAACTTTGCAAAACACTTTGGCGATGAAGCGAAATTTGTTGCACAGTGTAATCGAAACAACGTGTGTGGTCAACCATATTTGACATAACTCTTTGCTTAAGTGTATAACACGGCTGAATATTAGTACAATCTTGCACAGTAACTTTTAAAATGCTGGTTTTTTTAGTTTAAAACTTTAATATATTCACAAAATTCTTGTTGTTAAACCAAAAAAAAAAAGAAAAAATGTGAAAACGATAGAGTTATTGATATTATTTAGTGACATGCCAAAAAAAAAAAAAATACATAATTTCACGGGTCATTGAACGCTAACTTTGTTAGCACATTATTAGCAAATATTTATTCGTATATAAATTACAATTTGTTAGGTGGTCTAAACGTTTAGAATTTTGTGATAAATCTAACAATATTTAATTTCTTAAAAAGATACAAGTAAAAGTGTTAACTCATGTATGTAACCTATTGATATATATGAATTTATTTTATTTTTCTGCAAGTGTATTTGCAAAACAGGGTTGTAATATATTTATGATTTTAATACTTAAATCTGTTAAGTGGCAACAACCCATCATAATATTTTGACACTCAAGTGTTATTAAAGTTGTATTAATTCTTTATTTTCTTTCTCCCATTCCATTGATTCTTAATCTCTTCTTGTTTTATACAATTTATGTTTTCCTTTTTTCAAATAAATTGAAATCTTCTTCTTGATCTTTTTAGTTTTTTTTTTTTTAAGTTGAAAGATTTGAGTGTTTATCAAGTGGGAATTACAATTGTATATCGTACAAGTGGTATGTCAGTACAATGTTGTTGTGTAGTGTTGTTGTCGTCTTATGATTGGTTTAAATCTCTTAATATTAGAGCCACACTTTCAACATTCAAGTGGTGTGCAAATAATAAAGTAAACGTATGCATCAATTTAGTACTTCTTTATCATATTTGTTAAAATTATTAAGAAGAGCTTATGTGAGAAAATTATAGTTTAATTTAAACTCAAGAAAAACAGTAAGTAAAACGTTGACGTTTTTTTTCAAACTATGAAATATTTTCTTGCAGAATGCGACCTGATTAAATGTTTACAAAGTTTTCGTTACTTCCCGCTATATTATACCCTGTGTCAAATTGTTTTATAAGTACAGCAATAGATTCGAAATCAGTGCCTGCTTGTAATGCCATTCAAGCTCATAATGAGTAACTTGAGCCTCTAGTTAGGCTACGATATACAGAGTACATGCGATTTCCTTTATTATCTCTAAAATATCCCAAGTCTGTATTAGGTTGGATTATACGTAACATACTGTGCATTGTAATACCCTTCAGTTCCGCCTTCATCCGGATTTTCTCAAAATTTCTTAGAGATTTACTCTAAGAGATTTACTTCAGATCGCGGAATAGACAATCTTCCAAGCAACTTGCCATGAAACGCGCAAAATCCGGAGAGTAGCAAATAATATGCAAAGTAGGAAACAGCTTAGACCGGCCCAGGGCCGCTAGCCGCAGATCGCAGGCTAGATATACAGAACAATATTACTGGGATTATAATTACTCATATATTATTAATTTTTCTAGACGAGAATTTTATAAATATATTAACCGGGCTGCCCCTATCGCACTCAAACAAGATAAAAATTATAGCATGGCCTAATATCCACTGACCTGATTAATAAAGCCAAGCTTTATTAATTATTCGCTGTAAATTCGTTTCTCTAGAAAAGCAATCAACCCGATCCCGAAAGGGTATGACATATAATGCTGCACGGAAACAAGTCAACTGGATAGGAACACAAACCAGCACTGGTGCTGAAGCAGTGCTATGCGACGCTAACACATTCATTCCCAGCAAAAAAAAAAGGTAATTATTCTGTGACTATAATTTCTTTCATTTCTTCCTAAACTTCAGTTGACATTCTTTTATGATTTTTTGGTGTTATTCTAAGGCACTTCCAAAAGATTTCATGTGTTCATATTTCAAATGCAGTGATCTGGATATAAACCCGATGCATATCTTAAAAAATCACTCTTCATTACTTCTAAAGCATAAGTTATAGTATATCGTATATTTTTTAAATCTAAAGCATTTATTCAAATTTGAAAATAGTTCTGATGAACTTTTTTAAATTTTTTATTAAATCATTTTTTATATTTTAGTTTAAAATTTCATGAGGGTTAGAATTTATGCAGTTTTGCAATTTTTATAAAAGTTTTGAAAATCAAGAAAAACAGTTTTTTTTAACCTTTACTTGAAACTAGCTGGCCTGTCATTTGCATTTTTTCAGCCTTAAATATTTATGAGGACGCAATCTGTGCATTTTTGCATTATGATTATTATTTAACACTACACCATTTCCAGTTTTAATTCAGAATTTATCAAAATAATTTTAAAATTGTGTAAAAATTAATTCAAATTGCCCAAAGATGTTTTAAAATTGTGCAAAAATTATTTAAAATTGTTCAAAAATATTTTAAAATTGTCTAAAAATGTTTCCAAATTGTACAACCAGTTTTTAAATTATTAAAAAAATATTTTAAAATTTGTCTAAAAATTCATTAAAATTTTTGAAAAATGTTTCAAAAATGCTTTTTTACTAATGCCGAATTATTTATTTGTTTTAATAAAGAGTATTTGTATATCAATGCATAAATATCGCTTCTTTAAGCTTATTTTTCTGCATTCTTATGAATTAAGTTTTCATCAAAGCTTAAATACTACAAAGTATATGAACATTTTCCACTCCTGAATCAGAATATCTAATCATTGCATCGTTATTGCTACCTTAGAGTAAAGTATGAGTAATGCTAGTAGCTCTATTTGAATACTTCCATCCAATGACACGCTAATGTTAAATTCATCGATGAAACCATTAGAAAAGAAGTGATGCCTTTGCCATAGTAGTGATGTTTTTATTGCTTCTTTGGCAGCTTCATTTTTGCTGGGTTGGCAAGCATCTTTATAAACTATACAGGTATTTTTCCATAGTGTTGAAAAGTTTCCAGTCCCTAAACCCTGATAAATATCTACCAATTGCAATATGCTCTGCGTTATCAAAAGCTATGGAAGGCATGGTTTACTACGATCTTCCTAATCGTTTAAAGACCTTCTGAATAATCGAGAGTAAGGCTTTCGCAAATGTCGTTCTATGCAAGATTGAATGATGCTTTTTCTGATCGCTAGAGTTTGTTCATTCATAGATTTGGTGGAAGCAAATGTGTTACTTTATATATTTCCAAGGTGTTTCAGCGTGTGTGACATAAAGCACTCGTTTTAAAGCTTATTAGTATTTGTGTTGGTGATGACTTCTCGCAATTCTTATCGAGTTTTCGATCGTACTATAAGAGTTGTTTTAGATGGAATCTCCAATGAGTTTCAATTAAATGCAGAGGTACCGCAAGGTTCCGTTCTTTCTGCTTCTCTCTTTCTTATCAGTCTAAATGAATTTATTGTTCGCAAATGACAGAAAAATTGTTTCATCCATATTTCTTTGGGTTCAAAAGGCATACTATGTCAGGAAATTATGACAATTTCTGATTGGGGCCTTACGATCGATTTTAATACACGCAAGACCCAATGTTGTTTGTTGGCCCATAGAGCCGTGTGATCATCAATGTCAGATATTTACATGGTTGATATCAATATTAGGGATTTTAAACTCTTAATGCATGAGTCGAAAGAAGCATTCCAGAAACATTAAATTGTCTTGGTTTCTTAACCGGTGTAAGAACCACTTCACTCATTCTGATATTCTCACTATTTATACCTCCTTTATTCAACCGAAGATAAAATATAACTTCCATATATGGGCTTCTAAGTGTATTTTGGAGCTTCTGCACCTTGTGCAAAGAGGGCGTTGGTGCTGATTAATTACGTTATGGTAACTAGCTCTATTGATGTCGGAATATGAGTTCTGTAATACTATTCTATCGATAAAGAGTATGCTGAGATATGTGGACTTATCCTGGGGTCTTGTATTTGTGTGGAAGATACGCTTGTCCAGTAGATCTCATCCATTTGTGGTCGATTTTTAAGTGGATTGTGCAATGCATCACAAGGAATATTCGTTCATTAATCGAATCATATGCAATAAACTCTCAGCGGATGTATTTCTTGATATTTATAATTTAAAAAGATTCATTTTAAATAACCACAATCATTTCCGGCCCTCTCTTCTCTTCTTGCCATAACCTATTTTCCTGATATCAACACAATGCATTGGATTAGTAGGGGGCTTCCTCTAGGTGTTGGTCTGTAGATATACGATTGTAATAAAACTTACTTTTTTAAGTTTATCCAGGAATAAACTTTCTTTTAATACAAAATTAGTATTTGTATGTGTCTGAGCCCGAAATTAAGTAATCTGAAGTTGTAAAAAACTATGCACTACTATTTTTGCCTACATGAAAATTTTTAAGAATTTCAAAAGCAGCATAACCTGCCAAATTCTTTAGACAAATAAAGAAATTCAGCCAGAAACTCTACACAAAAAGGAAGCAAAAATCATACCTTCATTCACTCATATATTTCTACGCATGTCTTTTACATCTACTACCATAATATTAATTAATTTAAAGTTTTCTTGTTTATTAAAATTCTTTATTGCATACCATTACATCATCAACATCTTTTTGTAAATCAAACCAAATATGTTTTGAAATTGTTTTTCTTTGTAGCATATAATCCTTTGGGTCCTATTGCTTGTGTACACCCATAAATAAGTGATCATGTCACCATTTTAATAACTCTTCAGGAACAACTACTTAAAATAGCGACTACAGCAACAACACAAAAACGATAGATAAATAAATAAAACTTAACTTAAAAAGCCAAAAGCGTAAACTTGCAACATCATGATAATTTTCCAAAAACAAATCTACAAAAACGTTCAACATAAATACATTGTGCACACATGCACACAATCCACACTCACAAAAAAGAGCTACAAAAAATTTAACTGAAACTGAACTAAAAACCATCTCATACCACATCTAACGCATGCCACCATATGTGGTGATAATACATACTACTAAATGTCCATACAAGCAGTAGTTGGTGCTGCTTGTGATGCGGCTACTAATGTTGTTGTGGTGACTTTGGTTACAACGTGGTTGTTGCTGTTGTTGATATTAGTTTTACTAGCAACTGGACTACAACAACGGCGGCATTATTTCACATTAAACTCTTTAGCGATTACAAAGACCTGATATTGTCTCATTTTAGCAGCATGTGACAGTTTTATTACTGCCTAGTGTGGTGGTCATCGAAGCAAATACAAAAAAAAAAAAAAACTAAGCCAAATCGAAAAGAAAAAAAAAACACATCCACTCTACTGTTTAGTGTTGCACTTTTTTTCTTCCTCTCTACTACTTTTCTCATCTACTTTTTACTACCATACACCCTGCTATAAGTTTTCCTTGTCCACTTACTTAAGTATAATTGTATAGAAGTGCAACAGCAGCAGCATCGGTCTTCAGTTAAGTTGATGGAGGGAGAGTTAGTTTAACCATTTAAGGTTTATGTTGTTGTTTGGTTGATAACTTTAAAACTGAAAAAGTTAGATAACTTAACAGGTGAAATTAATTTTTTGTCACTTCATAAATTTATTTTGTGTCTTGCAAAAATGACTTCAGCTTTTTTGTTGCTGTTTAAGTTGTTGTTGCTATTACAGGTTATTAGTTTGACTACCAATTTTCTACTTAGTCTTGTTAACAAAGTAATTCGTCAATAAGGTTTTTTTTTTATAAAACTTCCTATTTTAAAACATGTTAAGTAATACACTGTATTACTAAGAGCAAAATATATAAAACAATAGCTTAATTTACTACATGTCATAATCACTACCTTTGACTCTGTATTAAAAGTTCTTTTATATTTTTGGAGCTTGTAAAGGGTAGTTATAATTAGGGCTACAAACTACAAATTTAAATTTTTCTTAGCGGTATTGGCTACGGAGTGAAATCACAAACTTATTCAGCAAAGCGCTCAGTTTTTAAATGTGTGAAATGTTGTCAAAACTTTTCTACAAATTACGAAATAATGGATGGAACCTCCATAATGTTAATGTAGATCTGGACTAGGGTATACATTATTTATATAGGGTCCGCCAAATAACTTTTTTTTTTTTTTGAAAATGCTATAAAAAAAAAGCTACTAAATATTTTCTCAAATTTCTTTTTTTATTTGAAAGTACAATCCTTCAGGTTAATAATGGAAAATAATTTCATTCAACTGGCTGCCTCGGCTGGCCATGCAGTAGCCTACACGATCGGTCCAATTTTTAAGCACATTATCGATTGTGTGCAGCTGTATTTCACCAATGGCTTCACGAATATTGTCCTTTAAAGCGTCAATTATCTCTGGCTTGTCGGCGTAACACTTATCTTTGACGGCACCCCACAAATAATAGTCCAACGGTGTCAAATCGCGGCTCCGAGGTGGCCAAACGACATCAGCTCTGCGGCTGATAATGCGATCTTGAAAAACAGGGCGCAAAACATCGAGTGTAGCTTCGGCTGTGTGGCACGTAGCGCCGTCCTGTTGAACCAATATCCTCCTCTTCAATTTTTGTGAACAAGAATTTGTATAACATGGGCCAATAACGATCGCCATTGACTGTAACGGCCACTCCTTGCTCTTTTTCGAAGAAAAATGGCCCAATCCTCTGGACCAAAATCCGCACCAAACAGTGACTCGTTTCGGGTGCATCGGCTTTTCAATGTATGCGTGCGGGTTTTCTGTGCCCCAAATGCGACAATTTTGCTTGTTTACATACCCGCCAAGATCAAAATGAGCTTCATCTGAAAAGATGACATTCTGCAACATTACCATGATTTTCAAAGTAATGTCGCAATATTTCCCAGCGTTGTTCAAGCGTATACACAAACATATTCGTTCAGCGGAAGGATAAAACTAATTATCTGTCAAATCAGACATGAGCTAAGTGTTACCATTCACGAAATAAGCACTAGTTGAAAAAAAAACGTTAGATGGCGGACCCTATATAACACATATATTTTACGTCGTTACCGCGGTAACATAAAATATCCGAACAATTATGACAATAGAAACGCTTTTTGACAAAATTGTTTTCCCGAGCTAAAGTCCACATACGTCTAATTTTATACAGAACGTAAAGTCTTTACCAATTATTGCAAATGTTTACAGAGTACATAGAGGCTTACTGAGGCGGTGCTTTACGTAGTAAATCGGCAGCGACAACAGATGTAATTTTAAATCTTCATTCGATTAACCTTATGCCTATTCAAGAGCTTGATATAAGCTTGGAGTATTTTTGCCGCCAGGTCTTCGATCTGATTACAGAAACTTCAGTTTCTTCGCGGATGATTCAATGAAGGGTTTTCAGCCAAGGGAGGTCGTATAAACTTTCTGATTACTGCAGCATTTGAAGTCTTTGTCCTAATCTAACTCATTGCATTTATACATCTGTTTTTATACCAATTCTATTCTATAAAATATCTGAATCGTGGACAGCATTGGATAAATAGGAAATCACTAATTCACCTGGCGGTTACAGTATAACTTGAGTACAGGTTTTACGGTCACCGACTAACCAATAGGGAAGCAAACAACAGTTCTGGCTTTCACGGGCAAACCATACATTATCCTAGAAGGATATTGCAGGTCATACCTCTAATCAGAGATCCATCAAAGTCTTTGTGGTTATTTCCAAGATAGAGGTAGAGGGTCAGCTGAGAAATCTTGGTTTTAAGTAGTCATATAAAATTCCTGATGTAAAATGCTACTTTTCAGGTGGAAAACCTTGCAGCTGCTTATTTTGCTTATCTTATTTCGGAGTAAGTCAACTTACTCTTCGATTAGCCAATAATGCAAGAACTCTATAGTTACGTTGAATACTTATAAAGGAATACATATTTGCTGCGTTTAAGATTACCAGGGAATTAGTGATAACGAGAAAGTTGAAGAATTGACGATATGCATAGTTCAGTTGCCACGTGCTATAGCAATGGATGATCGCGTACCGATTTGGAATTTCGAAAAGAATGTAGATCCTGCTGTAAGCAGGAAAGCCAAGGCGGTTTGTATAAATACCAAAAGTGCAAGATATAAGATATAAGACAATGAAACTCTTGATCTCTCTACCTAAAAGCGATTGCAGGCTTCTGGCGGAAGAGAGCATGAAAGCTGCTGAATGCAGGTTTTGAGGGATACCTGGGGACAGGAAAATGTTGGACCGTATTGAAGTTGTCTTCATGTTACCAAATTTTCTGGTGGAATATATACTCCGAGATCTAGAAAGAGTCTCTGAAGTTGAAAATATCAAGCTCCTTAAATTTACAAAAATTATTAGATTAGGCTAACATTTTGGTTTTTCATATATTAATGCTAAGGTGTATGTGAGGTCTATTAGCGCCAGTTTACCCCTTTTACATGTCCAGACAAAAATAACAGTTAATATGTCCAAATGTGATGTATAGAAGTTGAGCAATAATATATAAGAGGTGGTTAATTCCTACATTTTCTCGCTTTCCCCTTGGGAGTGCTAAAAGTTGGTCAGAATTAGAATTATTTATTTAAAAATATAAATAAAAATTGCATCGACCGGAATAAAAATTCTTTTTGCCAAGCGAAATTGGAGACAAGAAGAAGTTCTAGGTACGATAACCAATTTTTCTTTACAACTATTAGGTCAGAAATCGTAAAAATCCCAAAAAAAAATCGCTCCGGCAGAAAATTTATGATACTCAAAGAGTTAACCTATACTGCTCTACAACAGCAAACAAAAGGATTGCACCTACAATTAATTGTAAAATTTAATCAATTTTAGGATATACTGGGTTGAATTCGCTACTTTTTTGATACTTATACTTTTAAATTATTTTTTATTTTAAAATTGAATATTTTTGGTAATCTAATGTAGTGAACCTGATAACCTGACAACCTGAAAATCTTAAAAACTGCAGGCACGCAGTTACAAGGTTTTTTTAACCATATTTAAGAGTATATGCTCGTTTAGTGAAGTGCCCGGATATAAGCCGTAATTTAAGTTTTAATAATCGTGTGTATAATCACTTAAGTTCAGAGTCATAAAAGCCCAATCTATCTTACATTCTTGTAATACAATGTGGTGTAATCGTTAGCTCGTTGGACTATTTCACAGAACTTTATGGGTTCGATCGCCAGCAACGGCAACATCAATTTAGAAAATAATATGTATGACTTTTCTTTCACTCATACATATCGCAACGTCCTCCTTCGGTGTTCGCCATATCACTAACCATAGCCCTGGTTATGAACTGAAAAGCTTCAACAAGATCGCCAACTCTCCATCAGATGGCGGGCAACAAATGTTCTAAGATTTATCATCTCACGCAATTACAGTGTTGCCATATTTGGAGCGCTTTATTTTTCACCACCTTTCATACCTCCTCAATCCCCTTTCCAAAAAGAAAGCAACACATTAATTAGTAATTATGCTCGTAATTTTAAGCAATAGATACCTACCGGTGCATAGGTACCTAATAGTTTTTGTTCGTATTCACGGTAGGTATCTAGGTACTGAAAGGTATCTGCTGCTTGAAATTATGGGCATAAGTCGGAAGTATTTCCTGAGTGTTGCTTATCTTAAAAAAAAATAAATTTTAACATTTTTAAAAAATATTTTTGTAGCTATCGCTTCAATTGGAACTGAATTTCTTGTCTAATATTTTCTGTTTTAGCGTATTTCGATTAAATATTTTTTTATTATTGTTGTGCCAAAGTTTGGCCAAAGTGATTATCATTTGACGTGATGTTTTGAAATATTTATGATGCATTTAGGTCATAAACATGCATTTTCCACCTTCTGTTTAGTTGTTGTATTGTTTTTTCCTTTACTTTCTTTTTATTTCTTTGGTTCTATAAGGTTCCTTTTTTTGTGGCATAAATAACTAAAGAGGAAAGTCTCCCAACTGGCATATGGCGGAATGTAGGAAATTTGTTAAATAAAAAAGCATTCAAATTAAATTTGAAACTTCCATTTGTTTTTTAAATATTATAGAACATATCTAATGGTTTCACAATTTTGATGCAAAATATTGTTCGCTAAAATGTACAGCTTATGTTTTGTAAAACAGCAAAATCCATCAAATGTAGTAAAAATATTAAGAATTAAACTTAAAAATGAGAATTAGAATTGTGAACACATCCTCGAACATAAAAACAAATTATTATACCCAAATGAAAGCTTAATTTCCGTAAATTTCAAAACCATAAAATTAGATTTTTTAAGCCCCCGCCCCACCTTTTACCAAACGATTTTTGTTTTTTTTTTTTATCTACGACCTAACAAAAGTTAAGCCATATAAAATTGGTGATCTAGACTACCTTCATGACTCTCATTTTGTTAGGAAAGTACGACTCTATGACCCTTATACAAAAGACTTTGCCCAACTTTGGAGAACTCCTAGTTACCAGATGTAGACTAACGGCCTAACAAATTCTGTTCGCTTCAGCCCTCCACTACAATACATTTAGTTGCGACAACCGAATAATTCGCTTGCTGCAACCAAACAAAAAAATCGGTTGCCACAATGAATCTGTTTTCTCTGTGTGTGGTTTCTAAAAGGTTAAGAGAGGGCAATCTATTAAACTGTTTCTCTTCTGTGTACAGAATTCAGTCGTTTAAAATAACATTGGTTTTGTTTCCTCGATTACTTGTCACTATTTTGACTACATCGAAATTGGCAAGTAATGCCAAGGAGACCTTCCTGTATATTTGTAGATTCATGATTTGTAAATATTACGTTGCCAGTTTTGTTTTGTTTTGCAACACGTGACTACCATTTCTTGCAATATTTATAGCACGTCAATTTGGCGTTAGAGGGCGTTCACTTAAAGGGTTATATAAACACATACATACATTCATATGTATAAGAAATATTATGTATGTTATATAATTACGGTACTTTTTCTCTACTACTATGTCTTGACTTAAGGACTGAGCAATATTGTTTAAGCACAAAATCGATATTATATTATGACAAATAGTGTGTAAACATGTGTGCCTTTATAGAGTAAGAGTAGTAATTGAGTTTGAGAATGGGCATATGTTAGACAAGCACAAAGATTCAGACTATAAATTGTCCACTGCTCCCTACCCTGAAAACAGAAAAATAACAAATAACTTTTTTTTTTTTTGAAAATGCTATAAAAAAAACTACTGAATATTTTCTCAAATTTCTTTTTTATTTGAAAGTACAATCCTTCAGGTTAATAATGGAAAATAATTTCATTCAAATGGCTGCCTCGGCTGGCCATGCAGTAGCCTACACGATCGGTCCAATTTTTAAGCACATTATCGATTGTGTGCAGCTGTATTTCACCAATGGCTTCACGAATATTGTCCTTTAAAGCGTCAATTGTCTCTGGCTTGTCGGCGTAACACTTATCTTTGACGGCACCCCACAAATAATAGTCCAACGGTGTCAAATCGCAGCTCCGAGGTGGCCAAACGACATCAGCTCTGCGGCTGATAATGCGATCTTCAAAAACAGGGCGCAAAACATCGAGTGTAGCTTCGGCTGTGTGGCACGTAGCGCCGTCCTGTTGAAACCAAATTGTTGCCAATATCATCCTCTTCAATTTTTGTGAACAAAAATTCGTTCAACATTGCCCGATAACGATCGCCATTGACTGTAACGGCCATTCCTTGCTCATTTTCGAAGATAAATGGCCCAGTTATGCCTGTGGAGCAAAATCCGCACCAAACAGTGACTCGTTTTGGGTGCATCGGCTTTTCAATGTATGCGTGCGGGTTTTCTGTGCCCCAAATGCGACAATTTTGCTTGTTAACATACCCGCCAAGATCAAAATGAGCTTCATCTGAAAAGATGACATTGAAAAGATGACATTCTGCAACATTACCATGATTTTTAAAGTAATGTCGCAATATTTCCCAGCATTGTTCAAGCGTATTATCTGTCAAATCAGACATGAGCTAAGTGTTACCATTCACGAAATAAGCACTAGTTGAAAAAAAAGCGTTAGATGGCGAACCCTATATTAAAGGGCCAACTACAATTAGCTTAGGTATAAAACAAAATTTTAGAAACACAAATTTTAATTTTAAAAAATTTTGAATTTTCTTTTCTTACCGATAAGTCACTTAAACCAATTGTAATTGGGCCTTACGATTTTTTATACAAATTTAAATTCTTTCTGATGTAAGTGAGGAAGTCAGGTATGGATAATTTCTGGGCAGGATGTTCACTAAAAATTCATAGATAAATAACTATTTTATTATTTTTAACATCTTTTATTTTAGGAATATTTTCAAATTTAGTGTGTATCTTTAAAAAAAATAAATATGATGGTAGTTGAAATAAAATTTTTCGTATTTAGATTAATACTTTAACATTTTATATTTTGTTTTCGCATTTTTAAAATAAGTAAAAACATATTTATATTAAAAATAAACACACTGTGTTTTAATAGTATGATACATTAGTTTTGTAATCACTTTGAGCCCCCTTTGAAATAGGCGTAAATCGGTTCGTTAGTCCCATAAATTATGAACTATGAATACTAAAGGATATGTTTTGTGTTCAAATTAAAAACATTATTTAAATTTACGAAACTAACATATATGTGTTCAACTGTAAACGTTTAAGATGGAAATTTAACTTTCTTTCGGATTTTGCCGAAATCTTTAAATAGAATTATTCAACTTTAAACGACTTACATTTTTTTTAAGAAATCCGTAAGATTTTCCACTCATCCGTCATCTTGTATTGATGAATTTTTTAATCTATCTCCATCATATTTCTTTAATTATAAATTAAAAAATAATGTTTTAAAAACACTAAGGGTGGGTAACATATCTGAATGCTAACCAAGGTTTAGCACATTCTATTGTTAACTCCTTACAAATTTGACATTCATAACCACCGTTAAGCACTAAGCTCTGGTTATTTTAAGATAAGTTAGCAGGCATAAAAAAGATGTATTATTCTCTAACGCACCTACATTAAAATATGAGGCTTTCCATATCAACTACCCAGCTACCGTAAAAATATGTCCGATTAATATTCTATATGATACGAATTAAACATGGAACAACTTTTCCAATTTTTCTAAAATAAAAATTAACGGAGTCGGGATTAAATACCTAGAAATTTAATATAATTTACATAATTATTGGAAAATGCTGGATATAGAATTTGAAAAATTTAATAAAAATTTTGAAAAAATTCACAACTCGTTTTGAATATTTAGCATCATGCATTTAATATTGATTTTTTTTCAGTGCTATTCATATTAGCAATTCAATTTAAGAAGTTTTTTAATTGTAGAGTGCATACACACACACACACAAGGAAAGAAGCACCACTTTAATGAAAATTTATCTTTTTTAACTCTTTAGTCTTTATAAGGTGCTTAAATTAAAGGAACTATGTGTATTTTTGAAAAGCTACTGTCGGCAAGGGATTTTTGAGGACTTTTTACTGGTACTTTTTTTGCACTTTTCTGCTATTTTGAATTTGCTATTGTAAAAATGTCCAAAAATTTTGGTTATTTTATAACATATAGAGAAATATACTGCTATGGCTGCCAAATTCATATAAATATTTTATTACTCATTCAATTTCATCGGATACGCATTTTTTCTTTTTCTGATATTCGTGCTATTTGGGATTTATAAAATTTTTTGGAAATCATTTTTGGTATTTTTTGGAACAACTTAACATCTCTATGCTAAGAAAAGGTATTATATATTTTAAAATTAAAATTTTTGTTTTATACCCGAGTAAAAAAGTTTTGATATAGTCATATGTGGCTTTATCTAATAATATATTATCATATATAAGTACATATGTTGCCATGCATTACCATATATTATTATATATTACATATTTTTTTTAAATTAGCTTATATTTTTTCAGATATAAACACATCTACACTCACAATATTATGTAGTTAACTGTTTGCAGTTTAATAATAAAGTTTTCTGTTCCATTTAAAAATAAAGGAACATACATTTATGTTTCAAAGAAATATCTATATTAACTTTTTTATACATTTATTTGAAATCATTTACTATCATTTACCAATTTTTTCAGTTTCATTTGTTTTTTTCATTTGTTTGAAATTTAATAAGAAGTTCCCCACAAAACGGAAACTTGTGGTTTATTTGTGTCCGTAACAGTTATTACAAATTTAAATTTTGTTTGTTGTCTGTTTCAAAAAAAATATTCAAAAAATTTCAATTTTTTTTTATTTAAATTGGTCGTATATATACAAAATTTTTCAATACAAATTACAAGAACTTCATAAACACACATAAATACACAAACACATTCACACAAAAAGTGTTTATAGCTTCATATGCATACATACATTTTGTATTGTACGAGTATATTAAAAAAAAAATACAAAAACGGAAACAATTTCAAATAATTGAAAAAAACATTTATTTTTTAAG
The DNA here is from genome assembly GCA_949748255.1 of Eustalomyia histrio. NCBI lineage: Eukaryota > Metazoa > Arthropoda > Insecta > Diptera > Anthomyiidae > Eustalomyia > Eustalomyia histrio. The sequence goes on from OX456527.1 coordinate 15,748,765, forward strand.
GATTGGTAGGTAAAATTTTGACATTTATTTTAACTGATTATATCATTTGTTTCTTACGAATGTGTCAGTTGATTAATCAACATTTAAAAATAAATAACAAATGGCATTTAATTAAAATGAAAAGAGCGCCCCGGTAGGCTATTTGGTAGCGGCTAGCTTATCAGTGCGGGGGTCGTGGGTTCAATTCCGACCAAAGGTTCTGATTGCTAGTTGCTAGTTCTCGGTTAGGGTATTAACATATAATTTGTAATTATTTGATTAACAAATAAAATAAATAAATAAATAAATAAATTTAAATGAAAATTAAGTAGACCGGTTTTTAAATGAAATATCATTTCTTTTAAATGATATTTTCAGTTATTTTAACTTACAAACTTTTTTAAGTGTAGTTATATATTGCTCTTTATAAAATTAGATATGGTTTATTTGATAAGATATGGTATATACTATATGTAGCACTATATATAGTTATATATGGCTTACACGGGACCATATATACTTATATATATATAATTATATATGGGTATTTCCACAGAAAGGTCAACCGCTACCAAAATATTAAAGTTGAAGAAAAAAGACTTTTCTGAGAAAATTTAGTTGGTTAATGCATTGGATTTTAAGAATATACCTAATTAAATACATATTACCATTTGTAATTTAAGAAAAGTGGTCTGCAAAGAGCAGCTTTGCTTTTTTTGGTTTTAGCGTTTTTAATTGACATTTTTCCTTGAGTTATTTCTAAGTGTTACATATCATGTCGATTGCACTCTTCTTATAGACTAAATATACCAACAATAAATATTTAAAAACACCACAGTAGAGATCAAGCAAACTCCGAATAACGGTATAATTCAAAGATTCTTTGTACTACATTCTTCTATCCCGTTCGCGACCGAAAATAAGCATTTGTGTTTAGTTCTCCGTGAACGTTGATCGGAATAGTTTGATATTTACAATTCAAAACAAAATAACCGAGATCATTTAAAAAAACCAAACCTAAAACATTTTGATCCATAAATAAACCTAAAAAATGCCTTTGGAATCATTGTCCCGTTCGCGATTCTAAAAAAAATATTTAAAAAAAATAATAATAAGGATAATAAAAAAAAAACAAAATGCTAAATAAAATCTTTATATCTCTGCTTTAGTTAAAAAATAATCTCCATTTAATAAACTGACGAAATTCGCAGAGTTTTAAACAAAACCACACACCGAAAAAAATGACTTACATTTTTTGTCCCGTTCGCGATCGCAAGTTTATCTAAAATATTTGGAGAACGTTCATATTTTATAATTTTCTTTTTGTTCTCAAAAATTGTTCTACTAAAATGCTATTAAATATTTATAAAAAGTTAAAAAAAAATTTGAGTTCATATTTTTTTTTCAAGTTGAGTGCGTACGAATGTCACGTTCGCGATCCTGGAAATGCCCATATGCCATCTTATATTTGAGATATAATAATACAAAACTCATTTTTTAACCCATTTCGGGACAACAAGCCCCAGATACTTTCATATAATTTGTTTTTAATAATCGTAATTTAGGTATATTTAGATGTTCAAAAAAAGTTCGAATTAATGGAAAAAATTATGGTCTGCCAAAAAAAAAGTCTCAAAAAGATCTTTATTTAGTGGTAGCACATCGCCATTGAAGTTTGAAAGATGTTCTTGTTCTATAATTTTAAATTAATTAAAAGTTGATGAATGTAGCCTCATAAACTCAGCCACACACTTCTGAGTGCATGACTCACTATAACTCTCGCAGACCGAGTTCAAATCCTGGCAAAGGCATTGTTGTTTAGAATTTTAATATATTTTTTTTTTTATTTAAAATTTTTTTACGTTTTTTAATAAACTATATTCCGTATATATAATTCGAAAAAAATTGATCTAATTTGATCTGCCATTTTTGGGATCAATTTAGATTCTCCTAAATCCCCAAATATATTGCTGGATCTAATTTGATCTGCCATTTTTCGGATCAATTTAGATATTAAGGAATATAAAATTGTATATGATTAAATATTGTGCCAGATCAATTTTTTTACTCGGATGACAATGGAAAATCAACTTAGAATTTTCGTTGATACTGTTTTGGAATATTGTATCAATTGCTTTAATTCTAAACTATGCATCTTAGGGTGCAATCTTTCGGAATTTTAAAACCAGGGAGACAAATTTGCCTTAAGGTTTTTCTTTTGCTTTTTTCGGCTTTTGTAGATTTTCCAGTTTTTTTCTTAAGATTTTTGAGTTTTAATTTTTTTAAATTTATTTTCCTCAAAGTGATTTTTCTAATAAAAAAAATATTTTTTCCGCTAGTATTGTTTTATATTTAAAAAAGTGTTTTTTCCCTAACTTTTTTAATTTTCTATATTTTTTTTTTTTCTTTAAATACACTGAATTTTACTTCTCTGCTTACGAGATATTATTTTGTTGAATTTTTGCAGAATTTAAAAAAGGTCCCAATTTTCAGCGCAATTTTCACTATATCTCGAAATATGTTTGAGCATTTTAAGAAATGTTGTCACGATATATTCATGTTCATCATACAAAACTTGTATAGAAACGATATATCGCAAGATATAATTAAAATATTATTTTTTTTTATTTGTTCCAAAATTCCAAAACTTTGACCTCGAAGATGAAGGGCTTAAAATTATTCGATTTGAACCGACACTTGATCAAGTTAGTTTTTGACTAATAAAATTCAGGAAAAATTATTCACATTATTTCATTGACCGTTGCATTTAGAATACCAAAACTTAAAAACTTAATTTATTAAATTAATTTAATAAATTTTGGCAAAATTTAAAAAGTATTTTTTCAAGTTTTGTTCGTATTATATATGTTAGGCCAAGAAATACTTCACAGAAAATACATTTTTTTTTGTGATGACAACCAAATTTATAGCTAGTCGAATGATTCGGTTGTGTTAACCAAATTTTTCGGTTGTAACAACAGAAAATCAGTTTAGACTATTTATTAGACTATTATTTTACTGTAAAAACAGAATTTTGGTAGACTCAACAAAAATTCAGTAGTCATAACTTAAGAAATCGGTTGAATCAACCGAACACTAATCCGTTTTTTGTTAGCTGTACAGTTGGTATGGAAAGCCTCATATACTAGCAATAACCGTGACTTTGATAACTAAATAAACAATATGACTTCTATGAAATCTTTCTCTAATCATATTATATTATTGTATTATGAATAGGACCACCCAAATTAGTACGAAATAAACAAACAAAAAATTAAAAATATTAACAAATAAACAAATAAAAAATAAAAAAAATAACATTAAATTTAGACATGCAAAACATTTTTATAACTTTATTAATGCGGTATTAAAGCTGAGTATACGTCAGGTATTTCCAACTGCCAAACATTTTTGTAGTATATTATTTTTTTTTATGAACGCGCTCACACAAATTAATTCATTAATCATTGACAAGCAAACATCAACAATTTAAAGAAATTAAAAACGGAAACAAGAAATAGCAATCCAATCCATATTATTAGTGAGGAGTAAGGGGAATGGGGAGAAAGGGGGCAGATATTGAATTTTGTTAATACAATTAAGGCATGATTTTTATGATGGCTGGTTTTGTTTTCTAAATGATGTACGATGAATTGGTTGCCAAGATAGTATTTGGCGTTGTTAATTAAGATAATGATTATTTACATAAATAATAATAAACAAGAAATATAAACAAATTATAGAAAAATAACCGAAAAAATTAACCATAAAAAAATCAAGAAATTAGCTGAATTTTTTAATTTGTATAATGAAATAGAGCCAAGATACAGTAACTTTACAATAACTTTGAATAAATAAATAATTTAATTTAATTATGTTTGACAGAACTATTAGTTCAGTGTATATTAAAAATGTAATATAAAGTAGCAAAGAAATTTAACTTATAATAATGCATACACAGAGAAAACAGATTCATCGTGGCAACAGAACTTCTTGGCAATTGAATATTTTGGTTGCAGCAACCGAATTATTTAGTTGTCACATTTTTATAATACAAATAAAATATTTGGTTTCACCCGAAATTCTGTTGCATTAATCGAATTTCGATGGCCACAACTAAATATATCGGTAGCTCCAACCAAACCATTCGGTTGGCTAGAAATTCGTTTGAATCTGTTTTTTCTGTGTACATATTTTAAAGTCACATTTACAAGCGAGAAAAAATTACCAGACATAGAGCCAAAAAACTCCCCTAATTAGCTGAAATCAATCACAATACAGCTATTTAAAGGTGGCTTTTGCTCCAGAAGCTTTCACTTACGTGTAAATGTGCCTTAAGAGTGTTAGTGGAACTTTGTAGTTTAATACTCGTATATACAAGCAATTTTAGTGTTACGCCCAGAAAATAGATTAGATTTTCTTAAATATTTGGTCTAATTTTAAATTTATATTATGTTTAGCCTAAATCGTTTACAAGGAAAGTCTTCCTTTTAGCTCCCCAATTTTTTATTAAGTTGGCAAAACAAGTAACTTTAAAACACGACTTATTTGTGCTATGATAATTGAAAAAATTCCAACTCAGATTTAACATAAAATAGTGTAAAACCATTGTTAATTGTATAAAATAAAAAATATATTTTCAGATTAAAAAAATGGAAATTCAAATAATTTTTTTTTTTTTGATTGTATGAAGTGAAGTAATGCAAAATTTTGGATATTAAACAAACAAACTACATGGATGCGTTTGATTCACATTCAAAAAGTGACATATCTTGATCTCAAAAAAGGGCTAAAGCACGATTTTTGCATATTTTGGGCTCGTCTTTTTAAAACGTCTGGCGTCATAAAAAATTTTAAGAGTACCGAATAGTTTTATCACTGCGAAGTAATAAAAACTGTAATTTGTTATCATTGTTTTTAAATTAGTGAAGGGTAATTTTTCATTCGGAACCCAGATTCGTGTTGAGAATTATAAAAGTCTAAAAATCTTCTCTAATGTTATCGATAACAAATCATCAATTAACACAAAGAATATTTTATATGCCCAAGAAACGATTTTATGGACTCTCCGACATATACGGATTTATGAATCCGACTTCAACTGTACGTTTAAAGAGTAATTTTTCATTCGGAAGCCAGATTCCTGCTGAGAATTATAAAAGTGTAAAAATCTCCTCTAATGTTATCGATAACCAATCATCAATTAACACAAAGAATATTTAATATTATATTTTATATGAAACGATTTTAAGGACTCTCCACCACGTACAGATGCATGAATCCGGATTCTACTGTATGTTTACGGTCTGTAAATACGTATCCGTCAAAGCTTGTACGTAAGCCGAACATTAACGGACCGTATAATTAAATTTTTTGTACCATCAAATAATAAAAGTAATAAAAGTTTTTCTTCCGTTGCTTTTGAATATATTGTTTTATTTTATTCAATATCTTTATAAATAAATTTAAGAAAAAAAAAACTATAATTTGTTATTAAAAACTAAAAACTTTAGGCATTAACACGAATCCGTTTTTTGTTGAAAAAATGGTATGAATTCAGACCGAATACGGATCCGTAAACGGTCCATCATTGCCGGTCTTTCAACGAATAACTTCGTTTTTATCCGATTTGTCGGTCCATAAACGGTCCCTCATTGACGGACTTTTGACGGACAACTCCATTTTTCAACCTATATATCGGTCCGTAGACGGTCCGTCATTGATGGTATTTCAACGGATTCGAATCAGTATCGATGTTCCTTAAAATCCGTTTTCTGGTTCGTATACAGATCCAGAAAAGTTTAGGTGAACTGAGTTGGATTCCGTTTATGAGGGATCGAAAACGGTACGTAAACGGAACGTATTGTTTGTTGGGTGTACACAAAATATATTGGACAGGTTTGACTGAAGAATCCGCAACCGCTATTGATGAGTTGCAACATTTTATGATTCACTTAATTTGGAGAATGTTTCAAAAGAAAAATATTTGCACAATTTTCTTTCTTCTATTTGAGCTTCTTTGTTATTCATGAAATATATAAAAAAATAGACAATGTATCACTCTTTGATTACAATTAGCATAAAATGTTTAAGGCTCATTCACATTTATGGAGTACGCCACTCTACAGTGTGGAATTTGTTTCCTTCTCCTTTGCACTTACACATTTTTTATATCATGTCATCTCTATTTTAGTGCTTTCCATTCTGCAGCGATGATCATTCCAGCATTCTGAATGAATCTTTAAGGTCTATTCACAATTATGGGATACACCAACCTGTAAAGTAAATTTTATTCCCAACATTGTGAATTTAGCTTTATTCTAACAAAATAAGGTTGCGCTATCTCAATATGTTAACAACATGTTGGGAAATCAAATTGTTTTCCCCAAATTGTTGAGTATCAGGTTGGTTGCAGTTGAGTGTCTGGTTAACGTATTTATAGTGATTATTAAGCTGCGTTCACATTTATAGAGTGTCTCTACGCTGCAGTACAGATTTAAATGTTAATAATTCAAAGTGTGGAGTAGAGTCAACTACTTCCGAGTATATTTGACAATTTAATACCTACTCCATATTTTTTTGATTTTTAGCGTATTTAAAGTGTTTTTAGCTTTATTTTTTTATAAACATATATTTTAAACAATATTTAAATAATTAAAACTTGTTTATTTAATAATTTTTGTATTATATTTTTTTAATTTTTTGCAAATAAGATTTTTGGACAAATTAGGGATGTGTTTTTTAAATGGTACTTAACATGTTAAACAGTTATGAGTAGCAGAGCAATATTAACTGTAGAGTGAAAAATAAATATCTGCACTCCAGAGTCAAACATGTTTGGCTCTTGAATGGATTAAAAAATAAAAAGTAAAATTTTAAAATGTATTACAGAGCATGAGAAAAGAGTTAGAGCATAGAATACTCAACAATTGTGAACGCAGCTTTATTTTAAAAATAATATAAAAAAGCTTAGATTCACATCAGAGAACTGCATTTGCAACACAAAATAAATATGTGTTTGCGTTCAAACGCTGAATATACTTCAACACACATATTTGTTGATGATTTTAAATCAATCAAACGACGTGCAAATTGTTTTTTCACTGATTTATAATCATCGGTCGTTGTTAAACCATTGATTTTATTCTGTTCATTCGAGCCAACAATAATTATTTTGATGTAGAATAAATCGGAAAAACAACAAACAACGTGTATGAGTGTAATCAAAATTAAACAAAATAGTTTCTTATCTATAAAAAGGGGGTGGTTTTGTAGAAACACATTTCATAAATGTTATATGTATATTAGGGTGGGTCTAAAATACGTTTTTTTAGAATTTTTATTAGGAATACCAAAAATATTGTTCTTTGTGAAAAATTTTTTTTTTAATTTAGGTCCGACATCTCAGACTCGCCCAATCCGGTTAAAGTTAAATATTGCCTAATTTTCCAATCAAAATAGATGAAAAAAAAATTTAGACAATATATAAATTTTTCCGGATTAGGAAAGCCTTAGATATCGACCAAAATTTTTTTTCCAAAAAAATATTTATATTTCACAAAGAAGAATATTTTTATTACTAATAAAAATTCTAAAAAAGCGGATTTAAGTCCCACCCTAATGTACACAATATCATTTATGAAATGTGTTTCTATTTTGTTTTAATTATGAATAAACTCATACGCGTTGTTTGTTGTTTTTTCTGATTTATTCAACGCTGACTTTTTGTTGAGTGATTAAATTTGCAGTAAACATAATCGACATATGATTCAAACTGATCCGAATTACGCGTTCAGTAACATGATGCTGATTTTATTCTACAGTGAATTTTGTTGAATTATTAAATGTGAACAAGAATTTTTGTGTATGATTAAATCAAGAAAAAAGTTGATTTTGCAGTTCTCTGATTCACATAAATAATTAATAACCAATTTTAAAATCGTTTAAGTTGTGTAGATCATTTATAAAAATTTTTATTTAATTATTACATCATTTTAATGCATTTTAAAATGCAAAAAAAAATACAACGATTAAAAGATTTATATCTTTAAAACAAAAAATAAAAAATAAATAAAAATAAATTTAAAAAACAATTAAAATGACACGTGAATTACTTTTAATGTATGTGAAATTTATACAGTCTTGTCACTTTACAATAAATAACAAAACAAATAAAATCGATTGTTAATTACTCGTACCTCGAATTCTTTGTTGCTCATTTATTTGTTTAGTCAGTTTTTAAATAAGAGCCCCCAGTTTTATAATAAAAAAAAACAAAGATAAAATATTGAGTTGCAATATTTTGCAAACGACTCTTGTACATTCGTATATACATATATATTTATATACATTGTATATAGTTTGGTGTCAGTTAGATTATAAGTGGTGGTGCCACAAATTGATCACAATTAAATATTTTGCACTCCACTCCATCTATTTAATCATCCATCCATCCATTCAACCACTCATGTACTGAAATTATTTTTCTTACAAATACTATATATGATATAATCATAGTGTAGTATTTTATCGACTATATCGCGTAAACAATTAACCCATAAATGTACACATAATTTTTAATCCTTAACATTTTACCCAATACTAAAATTTGTAATATAATCAGCATTTTACTTATCATTGGTTTTTCTTTGAAAAAATTTAAGAATATTGAATATTTTACAATCACTTTTGAGATAAAACCTTTCGATTATGCATATTTTTGCTAGAAATTTTGCATTATCGAAAGAAAATCTTAGTTAAAAGTTCTTTGAGTTTTTTTTGCTTTAAACAATATTCAAACTAAAAAAAAATACTTTTAAAATAGTTTGTAAGTTAAAATAACAGAAATGTCATTTACATGAAATGATATTTCATTTAAAAACCGGTATACTTTATTTTCATTTAAATTAAATGCCTTTTGTTATTTATTTTTAATTCTTGATTAAACAACTGACACATCCGTAAGAAACAAATGATATGATCAGTTAAAATAAATGTCAAAATTTTACATACCAATTCCTTAAAAAATAAATGATTTTATCATTTATTTGAAATTTTTTCCCTTTTTGTATTATCTGTTTTTTTTTTACAAAACGTATGTTTGCATAGCTATAGACACTTTCTGTGTGAATGTGTTTGTGTATGTATGTATGTGTGTTTATGAAGTTCTTGAAATTTGAATTTAAATAATTTTGTATATATGCAACCAATTTAAATAAAAAAGGAATATGTATAGGGTCCGCCAAATAACTTTTTTTTTTAGAAAATGCTATAAAAAGAACTACTGAATATTTTTTCAAATTTCTTTTTTTATTTGAAAGTACAATCCTTCCGGTTAATAACGGAAAATAATTTCATTCAAATGACTGACTCGGCTGGCCGTTACAGTCAATGGCGATCGTTATCGGGCCATGTTGAGCGAATTTTTGTTCACAAAAACTGAAGAGGAGGATATTGCCAACATTTGGTTTCAACAGGACGGCGCTACGTGCCACACAGCCGAAGCTACACTCGATGTTTTGCGCCCTGTTTTTGAAGATCGCATTATCAGCCGCAGAGCTGATGTCGTTTGGCCACCTCGGAGCTGCGATTTGACACCGTTGGACTATTATTTGTGGGGTGCCGTCAAAGATATGTGTTACGCCGACAAGCCAGAGACAATTGACGCTTTAAAGGACAATATTCGTGAAGCCATTGGTGAAATACAGCTGCACACAATCGATAATGTGCTTAAAAATTGGACCGATCGTGTAGGCTACTGCATGGCCAGCCGAGGCAGCCATTTGAATGAAATTATTTTCCATTATTAACCGGAAGGATTTGTACTTTCAAATAAAAAAAAGAAATTTGAGAAAATATTCAGTAGTTTTTTTATAGCATTTTCAAAAAAAAAAGTTATTTGGCGGACCCTATATAACAACGAATTTTTTTTTGAAACAGACAGCAAACAAAATTTAAATTTGTAATAACTGTTACGGATACAAATAAACCACAAATTTCTGTTTTGTGGGTAAATTTTTATTAAATTTCAAACAAATGAAAAAATAAATGAAACTGAAAAAAATCGGTAAATGATAGTAAATCATTTCGAAGAAATGTATAAAAAAGTAAATATAGATATTTCTTTGAAAAATAAATGTATGTTTCTTTATTTTTAAATGGAAGGGAAAACTTTTTTATTAAACTACAAACAGTAAACTACATACTATTCTGAGTGTATGTTAATCTTGGGAAATATTTGTTTTGCTAACTTTATGCCTTTTAAGGTTTAACAAATGTTAGACAGTATATGCTGTTGTTGTTGTTTTAATAATTAATGCGATAATTATATGTTTTGATTGTAGGCTTTTAATTATGATTTAATATTTAGTTATTGCAGTTGCAGTTGCAGCAGTGGTGGCCTTTAAATACATTCTCTTTCTTTCGTTTGCGATTCCATTCCTCAATATTTGTTTTAATATTGACTCCACATACGAGTACTACGTACATCACAATATTACCAACAACACCAAAAACAATCATTATTATCATCAACAACATTGTCTTCATTATTATCGTATGTTCAGTTGTTTATTTTTCCATTAACTTTGGCGTCTCTATCGATTATTTTGTAATCGATTTTTCCATAGACTGCAAATGTTTCATTATCATTGTTCGTTGTTGTTGCTGTTTTACAATGTGCTTATTAGTTGTTTAAAGTATAAATTATCGTCTATTTGTTTTAGCAAAATTTTCATAGACTTTTTGTAATAATTTTTTTTTAAATGTGGGGTTTTTAAAGTGTATAATTTTCAAATAATGTTATTATCGTTTTATATTGTGTGAAATTGTGTTTTTGTTTAACAAAACCACTTTTGAGAAATATTGTGTACTTAATGAAGGAATACACAAATTAAAAAACAAAGCCGACAGAAATTTAATTGATATAGAAAAGTTGAAAGGCTGGATTAGCCAAACGTAAACGTATCTCTGTATAGCAAATTCAATGAGTTAAATAAGAATAGAAGATGTTGTGTTGTTGTTGACAACTTTGAATGTTCCTTTTTTTCAGTAAACTCAACATTTTCATTATGGTAAAGTACACGAACGAACAACGTATGCAAATTATAAAAATGTACTACCGAAATTCGGAGTCGGTGACCGCAACTTTAAGAGCGTTAACTTCAATTTTCGGTCGTTATTCTCGCCCTAGTAGACAAGCAATAACAAGTTTAGTTCAAAAATTTGAGTTTATATATTCATTGTGTGATGCCGCCGTGTCAGTGAGACAACGGGTTGGTCGAAGTGACGAAAATATCGCTGCCGTTCAGGCGTCCGTAGCAAACGATCCAAATCAGTCTAGACCACTTTATGGCGAATTTTGCGTAAAGATCTTAGTTTACATCCACCATACAATATCAAGCTGACTCAAGAATTGAAGCCGATGGACCATTTGATGCGACGTACGTTCTCCGATTGGGCTCTGGATAAGATGCGCCAAGAATATGAATTTCCTCGCAAAATCATCTTCAGTGAAGAAACTCATTTTTGGCTCAATGGGTTCGTCAAGCGAAATAAGCGTTATTGATTTGGTGAAAATCCACATGTACTTCATCATTCACCACTTTGTCCACAAAAAATAACTGTTTGGTACGGTTTATATGACGGAGCCGTCATTGGGCCATATTTTTTCGTCGACAATAACGATCGTCACGTTACTGTGAATGGCGATCGTTATCGCGCCATGATTGCCGATTATTTTTGGCCCGAATTGAAAAACATGGACTTGGGCGACATGTTAATTCAACAGGACGGTCCAACAATCCACACAGCACACCATACAATCGATTTAATTAAAAGTAAGTTTGGTGAACGTGTTATCTCAAGAAATGAACGAGTCAATTGGCCGCCTCGTTCGTGCGATTTAACGCCTCTAGACTTTTTTCTTTGGGGCTACGTCAAACCATTAATCTATGCCAACAAGCCGACGACGTTGAAAGAACTTAGAGAAAACATTGAACGCGAAATAGCGGCTGTTACGGCCAAAATGTGTGACCGAGTCATCGAAAATTGGGTCCAACGAATCTACCGCTGCCGATGTACCCGCGAACGAAGTCGAGTTCCATTCATAACGTTTTGTTTATGTATTGTATATGTTCAATGCATAAAAATGACACAAAAATACAACACAACATCTTCTATTCTTATTTAACTCATTGAATTAGCTATACAGAGATACGTTTACGTCTGGCTAATTCAGCCTTAAGATTTCAATCTCTCCTCTACGTAGAAACAAACTTCTGTACGAAACGACGAAGTTAAGAGATCTCTTACATCCATATCCAGTAATAAAAAAATCATCAAAACACTTTACTCTTAAAATTAACAACAAGTTAGTAAATATTTCAGTTGATCGATTAAAGCCTGCATATATATTTAATGATAATCAAGAGTTACAACATCAACCTGCCTCAACTACTCGTAGATCGAAACGACATTCAGTTTGCTTCGCGATATAAAAGTCTGAAGGGGAGTACTGTGGGCACTTGCCATTCAAATACTTTACATTTTAAATTTTATAATAATCAACTTATCAGTTTTATGAATTTCTTTTATTGTCAAAATATTTTGTTTAAAATATTTTCCAGTTGGTTTTTAAACTTCAAATAATAAACATCAATTTTTTTAATAAAAAAGATAATACAAAAAATTGTGTTCTATACATTTAGAATAACCAAATTGGTTTCATAAAAATGATAAGTTGATTATTATAAAATTTAAAATGTAAAGTATTTGAATGGCAAGTGCCCACACTTCTCTAGACAAATTAACATCTTTTAAATTAAATTAAATTTTCTTGTTTCGGCTTTTAGAATTTAAATTTCCGAAAACCAGGAAGCGCAAAATTATCACCATAACCGCGAACTTCGATAAGGGGATTCCCTGTTTAAATTTCAAGTCATATGATGTAAACTTTAACCAAACGCTTCTGGAATTTTCTTTCTAATCAACAAATAGGGTTGCCAGATATGAAATCTTTGAAAAAAGTATATCGCGAAAAAAGGCAGTACAATTAAGAAAAGAAAGTACATTTATTTATTAAGAATATCTGAAAATTTATTACATAAAAGTAAAAATTTATATAACTATGAAGTAAAAAACTAAAAAATTAGTACATTAGTATATTATAAAGAAACAAAATATTTAGTAATTACAGAAAAAAAAATTAAATTTAGTCAGTTTTAAAGTTTTATTTCTCAAAAATAAAAAGTGTTATCTATTAAAAGTCTTATTCAATTAACAAAATCGCATATTCAAAAACTTTTTTATTGAAAATTCATCCAATTAAAAATATTGTTGAAACAATTAAAAGTTAAAGCTTAATTCATTCAATTAAAGTTTAATTGACATAGAAAATGTTAAAAAAAAGTTTTGTTTTCATTTTTATCTATTGCGATTTTGATTAATTTTTTAATTGACACCTTTTTATTCTCAACAAACCGATTTAATTTAAAAAAATTGGGAAATATTTTTATGTTTATGAAACTCTTTTTAAAAATTGTAGCAGAGGTTAAGAATAATAGCTGTGTTTATGTGGCATGTTATCAAAGTTAGCGGTTGTCATTTCAATATAAATTTGACATAAACCAACAAATGTAACCAACGTTACTTATTTCAAAACTGTATGGGAATGACAGACGCCAACGTCAATAGATTCCCACCAGAGAACTGCATTTGCTGATTGCAAAACGTTCATACGCAATCAACACAAGAATAAATATGTGTTTGCGTTCAAACGCTGAATAAACTCCAACAAACATATAACAATGATGATGATTTTAAATCAATTAAACGACGTGCAAATTGTTTTGTCACTGATTTATAATCATCGGTCGTTGTTAAACCATTGATTTTATTCTGTTCATTCGAGCCAACAATAATTATTTTGATGTAGATTAAATCAGAAAAAACAACAAACAAGGTGTGTGAGTGTCATCATAATTAAAACAAAATAGTTCTGTGTTTTGTAGAAACACATTTCATAAATGTTATATGTATATTAGGGTGGGTCTAAAATACGTTTTTTTTAGAATTTTTATTAGGAATACCAAAAATTTTGTTCTTTGTGAAATTTTTTTTTTTTTAATTTAGGTCGACATCTCAGACTCGCCCGATCCGGTTAATGTTAAATATTGCCTAATTTTCCAATCAAAATAGATGAAAAAAAACTTGGACAATATTTAATTTTTTCCGGATTAGGCAAGCCTGAGATATCGACCAACATTTTTTTCCAAAAAAATATTTATATTTCACAAAGAAGAATATTTTTATAACTAATATAAAGTCCCACCCTAATGTAAACAATATCATTTATGAAATGTGTTTCTATTTTGTTTTAATTATGAATACACTCATACGCGTTGTTTGTTGTTTTTTCTGATTTATTAAACGCTGACTTTTTGTTGAGTGATTAAATTTGCAGTAAACATAATCGACATATGGTTCAAACTGATCCAAATTACGCGTTCAGTAACATGATGCTGATTTTATTCTACAGTGAATTTTGTTGAATTATTAAATGTGAACAAGAATTTTTATGTATGATTAAATCAAGAAAAAAGTTGATTTTGCAGTTCTCTGATTCCTATATAAACACAGCGAATATACAATATAATAAATATCATAAACTTAAAATAGTTTGTAAGTTAAAATAACAGAATAACAATTTAAAAGACATGATATTTCATTTAAAAACCGGTCGCTTACTTTTCATTTATTATTATTTATCTTGATATGTTGTTTAAACATCAGTAAAAAACAAATGATTAATCAGTTAAAAATAAATGCTTAAATATAACCAATTCTATTTAAATTGCCACAATTTTTAAAAATGGCGTTAAATCAAAAATTGCTTTTTGCCAATATTAATAAATAACTATAATTGGGATAAATAAATACTTTATCTCAATCATTTAAAACATAATGTAGCACAGAAAATTTGGTTTCTAACAGGTTTGTCGGGAAAGTAACATTATGTTACAGTCAAATGAAAAACATATCAGCTAATTCGTTACGGAATGTTTCGTACAAACTAATTCTGCCAGATTTTATGGGATTTTCGGGCATAATTTACCTCTGATATCAGTGAAACCTTTTTTCTCCGTAGCTGAGTAAAAACAAACTATTGACAGCAAGAGATGATACTTAACAAACAATACGTTCCGTTTACGTACCGTTTTCGGTCCGTCATAAACGGAATCCAACTCCATTTACATACATCGAAACTGATTCGAATCCGTTTAAATACCGTCAATGACGGACCGTTTACGGACCGATATATCGGATGAAAAACGGAGTTGTCGGTTGAAAGTCCGTCAATGACGGACCGTTTACGGATTCGTATTCGTACCGTTTTTCGACAAAAAACGGATTAATGTAAATGCCTAAATTTTTTAATTTTAAATAACAAATTATAGTTTTTTTTTTTTAATTTATTTATAAAGATAAAAAAATAACAAAACAAAAAATAACAAAACAAAACTTTTGCAAATTTAATTAAATGAAATATTCATTTCCAGCACCACTAGCATCTCTATTCATCACTGCGATTATGGCCCATTGAATATCATGAGAAAATCAAAAAAAAAATCTTAATTTAGGTTTAATTGGTGGCGTTTACGGAATGATGTAGCATACAACGCAAATTTGCATATTTTTTTAACAAAATCTATTATAAAATGGCAGGCAATATTTTTATTTGAAAAATCGCATAAATTTCATAAATATTTACCCCATAGATATCACTTTAATTCAGTTTCGGTGTGAGATGTAAGAGAGCTTACTAAAAATATGCATCTGTAAACTAAACTTTAGCGCGTGACCCGTATAATGATCATACACATGTTTTAATTGTTCGTTTTTGACACCAAAACGAATTCAAAATCAGCGGAAGAAAAACTTGTGAAAATCGAGGAAGTCCGTATTTGACGGTACAGAAACGGATGCATTGAAACGGAGTCAAAACGTATTGTTTTCGAAAATTCAATAATGCGGTCCGTTAATGTTCCGTTTACGTACAAGTTCTGACGGAAACGTATTTACGGTCCGTTGACGTGCTCTAGAAGCCGCATTCATGAATCCATACGTTTCGGGGAGTCCGTAAAAATATTTCTTGGGTACTTTAACGAAAAAAATATGTTTACAACATTAGAAATGAAAAATTTTGCTTTAACTCTTCTTAATGTCTATTTTCAGCAGATGTACCTTTAGATTTCCTAATATTTTCAAGGTTCTATAAAAAATTAAGATGTAAAAAAAATAAGTAAAAAAGTGAATTTTAAAGTTTTCTTGGCTACACAACTTTGAAGTTTTTTTGTTTAAAATCAACAACTGTTTGATCAGAACATTTATTTTTTAACTCTATAATGTCATTGTTGGCTTCTTAGTCTGATATTATAACCAAACTATGTTATTAAAACCTAACCTCAATAGTTGGTTAACATAACATAAACTTACAAATTTCCAAAAAAAAAAAAGTGAAACTAAAAAAATACTACCAAAATCCCTTTGTTTTAAACAACAGCCAATATACTTTAACCACAAATATAATTTTTTTTTTTGTTTGCTACATAGTCAAAACATAAATGACATTATTGTAACCATTAATTATATCGATCATAAGTATGATCACTAATAGTAGAGATGAGACGATAACTTGGAAAAAATACAACTCTTCAGGTAAATTTGCTCAACAGTGCCTAACCCTTTATAAACCACATCAAATTAAAACATATAATTAAAAATTAAGAAATATGGCATTTTTTATTTAAATATTTTTTCTTAACTTACACTCAAAAAAATAAGCTTCATTATATATATAAAATGTTTCCTAGATTTTTATATAATGTAACATTTCTGTTCAACTCTGTAAGACAGTTTGATGGCAACCCTAAAATATCGGTGTAATGCCATATCTGTGGACTATTTTTTTTCCGCCAGATGGCTCTGGTGTCATCATTTATTTTCTTTTGAAGTTTATTCGTAAACTTAACGAAAAGGTTTTCATTTTGTTTTTCATTACTCTCGATATAATTTTCCTTAGAAAAAGAAGTGTTTGTTTTGCTCGCGCCAAAAAATCCCTAATTTTATTTAAAATTTGTGTTTAAAAAGAATTGAGAAAATAAAGGAAAGTATTTTGTACTTCACTATAATAAAAATAAAAATTTTATTTGGTATTTATTCCGTTGTGGATTTTCCTTCTTTTGGTTCCAGATTTCCACCAGGCTTTTTTGTTGTTGACGAAAAAATCAAATCGGATTTTTTTAATTTCATAAAATACAAACAAATGTTCATAGGATTTATTAATTTTTTTTTATTTTAATGAAGTTAAGAATTAATAAGTCATAATTTCATATAAACAGTTTTATGTACCTTATTATTGATGTTGGTTTCGAAATGTTTCATAAATATTTAAAAAATTGTTACATGGGCCGTAATTTGAAGAAGCTTTTTTCTGGATGTACAGTTGTATGAAATATTTTTTACAAATTTTTAATATTAATGTTTAAAATTTTTTAGTTACTTATGTTTAAATACAATTAAACTAACCCGCATATATTTATCTTTATAAATTTATATTCAATTACTCAAAAAAAAAAACAATTTACATGTTTTATTTGAGGTTACTCTCCACCATATTATTCCCCATGGTGTTATAAACCATAAACAAATTATTAAGTGCCAACATTGGTTGTAGTTTTTTGGAGTTGGAGTAAAAGTATAAGTACAATATTTACAACACCACTTCACTGGAATAAAAAACCTCATCCAAACAACAACAAAACAACTTTAACACATAATAGGCGTAAATATTGTATTAAGTATTATTATGACAACTTAGGGATTATGGGGATTTTTGTATACATATTTATTTATTATGTGGTACATATTTGTAATAACTTTCAGTATAAGTTCTTAACATCTTTCTGCATGTCTGTCTGCTCCATAAAAATACCCTTATAAAAAGGTTTAACAAATTATGACTACGATGATGATGGTTGCCTTTAATCTTTATTTATTTTTTTGAGGGTGGTTGTTACAATATTATGAATTTCAGTTTTTTTTTTTTTTGTGGTTGAAAGTATGAAAAATGTTTGAATTATGATTGTGGTAAACAAAACAAGGGAAACAAACATAATTAGGTTGGGAAAATTATCAATAAATAATGGAGTTCGGTTTGTTTAAAGAGGTATCATTAAATTTTCAATTTGGTTTTTCTTATACTAGAGATCGTTAAAAATCTGGCTAGCGATTCTGTAAAATATATACGATTATCGTTTATTTTTCAAGGATAAATTTTTATTGATTTGGAAATATTACATAGAAAAACGTTAAAGTAAACTATGTAAAATTCTTGCCTTTTTCCAAATTTACGTATTTTTATGTAATATGATAGATATTTAACTTCGAAAGGAGAATGGGACCTGGCTAGTGATTCTATAAAAAAAACGATTATCGTGCACATTTTATTATATAGTTATCGTTTTAAATATTACAAAAAATATTAAACCGTACGTTATAAAATTTTTGTCTTTTTTGGAAATTTGTTACAATATTTTAATATTTTTATGTAAAGCACAGTAAATTGTTTCTCATGTAAAAAAATTTACTCGAACTTTAATAGCTTCGAATCTTAATTTAAGTTGTAAAAATTTATAATTTTGTTTACTTTATAAAAAAAGACACAATAACAATAAACTCACAATGTCACTTTTTATGAAACTTATTGCTATACAAAATCATTTTTTTTATATGAAATATAACCATAGCTTCTAAGGAATTCAATCGATCATTCGATTTTCAATTCTGATTGACTATGGAATGATTAAATTCTCAAACTAAATTAAATTCTCTCGCAATCGATTTAATTTTAAAAGACTTCATTCGTTTTTCATCATTCGATTTGTGAATCACTGAATTCAATCGTTGAGAATTCAGTCATTGGAAATTCAATCGATTTTTACCATGGTTGGCATTCAATACCTTTTTATAATAACGGTACTTGGCTACCACAGCTACTTTAAGACCGATATGAAAATTTTAAAATGGCGATTCCATTAGAGGCAAGTGTCTTTTTGTATAACCGGATTTATTCCGCTATTTTATCGGTTCAATTTTGAAATATCTTAAACTACTGCTATAATAACGCTTAACTACCGAAACACCGATTTATAAAGGTATTTTGCAGATATAACAAAATTTAACAGGTAATATTATGAAATAAACCCCGTGATATTAGAAGACAAATGTAACTATTGGAATCGTAGTTTTAAAAGTTTCGTATCGGTTCTGATCAGAGTGTGGTAGACAACTACCTTTATAATGAAAAAGTAGTGCTTGCCAACCATGATTTTTACTTAATCGATTTGCAGATTTGGAATTTATTGTACATTTGATATTATTTGAATCGATTGAGTAATTTTGGAATGACATTCGACTTTTTTTATTCGATATTAAAATTTAGAAAATAAATAGCTACGTTATTAGTTTTAATTAAACGAAATAGAATAAAACAAAATTAAAAATCAAAAAAATTACCAATATCGAAAAAATCCTCGAAATTGGAAAAATTCTGCAAAATAAAAAAGAATACCCAGAAAAAAATACTAAAATTGGAAAATAATCGCTCAAATTAAAAAAAAACGCCAAATTGGAAATAATCACTTAAATTTAAAAAAAAAAATAAAATCAAAAAATTGCTACAATTCCAAAAAATAATTCGAAAAAACTCGTCAAAATTTAAAAAAATCGCCAATACTGATAAAAACGCTAAAATTTAAAAAAATCGCCAAATTAAAAAAAAAAAATTAAATTAAAAAATAAAAAATATATATATCGCCGAGTAATGCCGACACTATCATACGCAAATCAGAATAAAATACCCATGTCTTCCAGTTTTTATGGATCAATTCGTTGAGTCGTATAAATCGAGATTCAAATTTACAATTAATTTTATTTTTAGCACTTCTTTCGGAACATATAGGATTTTCTCTTGGGTGCAAGCAAAAGCTGAACTCTTTTCCGACTTTGTTATAGAGTGTAAGTGTGAGGCCTTCAATACCTATTTTGCAGCTTTAGTAAGTGTACAAAGGTGCACATTATACCAATTTCCGCCTTTGGGATTATTCCCAAAAATATTTTGATTGTAACCCCCAGACTAGAAGTGTGGACTATGACCGAAATAGTTGTGATCGTAATCCTTAAAAGGAAAGTGGTCATAAAGCTCAAAGTTAGGGTCATATAATGACCGACTTCTTGATGGTCTGCCTTCGACCGAAGTTGGGGGTTTTCTCACCTTTGATGTGTCCATTACAGACTTCACTGATTAAAAGATTTTTGATTAGCCGCCTTCGTTTTAACTTAGAGATTTTTCTCCTCTAGGCTATGTTTAGTTTCGGCTTCGCTAACTTTATAAAAATATAACATAATAAATAACGGTGAAATGACATAACAACAACGGACATTTTCCCAATTTTCGGTCTTGTGATTATGTCCGAAAATGTTTTGGAAGTAGGGGCTATGACTGAAATAGTTTTAATCGTAATCCCCAGATAAAAAATAATATTAAGTCCAGAATAAGGAATATAATGCCCACAATATTTTTTTTTTTAATTTTCTTTTATTATTAACGACTTCTTTGCTAGATAAAGCTTTCGTCGGTGGCCGGTCTTCGGCCGAGCTTAGGAGTTTTCTTCTCTGAGATATGTCTTGGCCTTCGGCCAAGCTTAAGAATCCTCAGGAGTAAGAATTTTCTCCTCGGAGGTATTTTCAATCAGCTTCGCAAACTAAATAATTTTTTGTATATAAAATTTTCCCCCATAGCCCCCATTTCCATTATTGGGATTATGAACGAAACCGTATATTGGAATAATATCCATTGGAGTTATGTCCGGTTTTTTCATTTCTGTGTTGAGTTCCTAAACTGAATATTTAATTGCATGTCTAATAAGACGAGCTTCACTTTAATTAAAAAATTCTGATCACGCCATTTATGCAATCAAAGAAAAAAAATCTTAATATAGAATTAGTATATCCCTTCTGTCTCGTAACAAATCAGCTATTTTGTTTTAATTAAGCGTTTGTGAAAAATGCCCTTCCTCGCAAATATACGCCAAACAACTGATTCGTTATGGTACGAAACAGTAAGACTAATGGACCCTTTACCCGAAGCTTTCCGCTGACAACATTTCCTTGGTCTACTTTATAATTAAAAGCACTATTAGTCGAGAATTTTTCACACTACAACACAATTTTGCCGACGGCAAAATTATTTTTAAGAGCTTACATCAAAACTCTTTTAAAAATATCACTAATTTATGCCACATGCATCGGGATTAAATTCTTTAAATTAATTTAACCATAGCTATTTACACTTTAAGTAAATCCTTAAACTTTTATTGATTGCCAAGTATTATCAAAAAATATATACAAAGCAATTTTCAAACAAACTTACCCGAACTAGGACGATCACTGTAACGTGTACAGTAAACCCAAGCAGGCCAAACAATAGGACCACTACCACTACCCGTAGCAGATGTTGAGGTACCACCCTCCTCCGATTTATTCGAAGAAGTCGATGCATTTTTATTACCCCCACTCTCCCCTACCGTAGAGGCAAATCCTGGTGATAGGGCAGGTGTTTGAGAGGGTGATGATTTAACTAAATCTGGATTACCATTAACACTACTATAACTACTGCTGACAGCCGTACTACTACTATCATTACTATTTGTACAAATGGTAGCCAGTGATGAAGAAAATGTTTGTGTTGAGGGCGAAATGTTGTGGGCTAAAGAATTTGCTGAATGATCTAGAGAATCTGATAGCATAGTATTAGAGGTTGAGGATGAGGAGGAAGTATTTAATTTTTGCCTTTGTGAGGAATTTCTATGATGAGTACTCTTCCTAGTTTGAGGTGGTGAATCCAAACTGTTTGATCTACCAAAATCAGCTTTTAATATATTATCTATGCTAAATTTTAAAGCTCTTTCATGGAGATTATCATTATTGTCATGCAGCAGACCCGGTAAGTGAGCTTGCATTTGTGTTTGTAATTGATTAAGTGTAGACATCATTTGTGTGGTTGCAGTAGGAGAATGTTGTTTACTTAAAGCACTTAATTTAGCTAAAGTATCATTGGCAACTCCATATTGTTGGATGGGAGGTTGTAATACATGATGTTGGTGCGGATGATGAGCATGATGTTGATTATGATTTAAGGGTTTATTTTGTTGAGCCGCTACTGATAAAGCGGCAGCTGCTGCTGCACTTATTTGACCTATTTTGGCTAAAGGATTAAGATGTACCAAATTTTGGGCTGGTGTTATGTGTTGAGGATGTTGTAAATGTGTTAGATTGCTGGTGCGTAGAGAAAATGCACTAGCTCTAGCAGCGGCCATTAATTGCATTTGATGTTTCATTAATTCTTCAGCATAAAGATGAGATTTTCTTAGAAATTCTTCTTGAAAAGGAGAAATATTAGTAGCCGTTGCTGAGGCTGTAGTCTGCAAGCCAAAAGGTACCGGAAATCTTAAAGTATTGGCCAAAGTAAAAGGATTTAAAGATGCTTCTATGGATGTATTACTCGGTGAATGTTGCATTTCTTCATTTGATGTATTAGAATGCGTATCACTAATATCCAAAATTTCTTCATCTTCCACTTCATGTGCACGTAGAGATTCACCCGGATTTTCTTTACCCACCGATAGTTCGCTGCATAAACTAACATTATCATCTTGTTCCGATTGAGGTAATGAAAGTTTTTGATAGTGTAAATGACCATTTTCTATATCTTGGTCCACCTCCTCTTCCTCGTCTATGTCTTCTTCATCACTTACTATGCGTACTAAATCTTCCGTATCATCTTGGGAATTATTAGACATTTCAGCGGTAGACGCTGATGACATATTTTTACAGTTAACGTACGCACTGAATAGTATCGGTTGTTTATGCTTTAAACTTAAATTTGAAGCACACTTTTGCAACACCAGACTAAAGTCCGGGTGCATGTTATGGCATGTATACAAATTCCAATAAGAACAATAATAACTTGAATAAGATTTACAACGCGTTTATTTTTATTTTAATTAGAGCGAGTAAAGTTTAGTACAAGAAGAAATTTAAAAAAAGCCGTCGGTAAGTTTTTAAGTTCATATTACGTTTTATATTATCCAATTAATTGTTATTTTTAAATTGCTTTAAACCAACTTTATTGATTTGTTTAACTATTTTATGTTTTTATTACTCTTTTTTTTTTTTGTAAAACCTTTTTTATGCAAAATTTATTTTGATCTAATATAATTAACACAAATTTCAAAACATTTTTTTGCTTATAGCAAAATTGCACACACACACACTCGCACAGGCATGCATATGCATGTACATGCAACATTAACTCAATTTGCAGTGTTTAACTACCACAACGACAACAACAACAAGTAAAAAGAGTTAATGCGGTTTCGGGGAAAACAATAAAAAAGACATGCACTATAGCCGCTTTACGGTTATAACAACTCAGAACGCGTTAGTTAACTGAAGAGCGCAAATATTAAAAGTATACAATACATTTGAAATTGCCTAACGTCAATGTCTACGCTAGCGTCGAACGTTAACGTTAAAATGGGTGTGCTTATTAGGAAAAACGCCAACAAGTTTGACTACATTTTATTATTTTTTTTTTCTCCATCCAACATAAGAAAGAGATGAATGATACAATCAAATAACACATTAAAAACAAATACCCTTAAGTGGTTTTCATACACAAAATGTATATAAAGAGAGCCAGACTATAGTCATCTCTGTTTCTCTTTAGGTTAAATATATCACTATCTCTTTGGATATTTTTAATTCCTGTTATTTATAATTTTATTTCCCATAACAAATTCTTATAAACTTCCTTTATAGTTGTTGGTGTTTTGTTCATATACTCTCCTGTTTTTTTTTTTTTTGTTTTTGTTTTTTAATGTTTGTTGAGAGTTTTGAGTTGTCATTATCATCATCGTCATCATCATCATCGTCGTCGTCACTATTGTTAAATTGCATGTGTTTTGTGTTGTTGCTGCCTTTATTGTATTGCTGTGTGTCAGTTGAGGTTATGTTTAGTGCTCATCTCGTATATATTTGTTAATTAAGTGCAACTCCACGACATTTGAGCTTAAGTTAAAATGAGTTCGGTATGTTCATTTGCTTTACTTTAGTTCTTTTCTACTTGTTCTGTTTATTTTTTTTTTCCTCCCGTTCCGTTTCTTTGCCGTGTTCATGTAAATTGCTGTTGTTTTATGCTATAGTGTTGTTGTGGTGGTGTTGGTGCTGCCATATCCTTTTTTTAGTGTTTGTATAATTTTTGAAAATTTATTTACTAAATTAATGGCTCTGACTGTTTTAGTAGTACGTACGTACTTGTGTTCGTTCAAGTATTTTTATTGAAGTTGGTTTTGTTTGTATGTTTGGCAAAAAAAAAAAAAGTTCTACCTTTTAATTTAGCACAAAGTGATAAGAAGCAGCAGTTAGTATTTGTTTTTTTTCTGCATGGACAAAAAAATCTATTTAAACAGAGGCGTAGAGAATAGAATCATTTAAGGGTAAGTTTTGGTTTGCCGGGAATCTTTCCTATACTCACCAAAAGTCTGTAAGGGCAACTGAAAATATTGCTGTTATTACGGGAAATTTTGCTAATTTGAGCCCAGCGGAATTTTTTGATAACCTTAGCAACACATGTCTGCTGACGTGTAGTACAATGAAATTTGTAAGAAAAATTAGCTGCCGCAACTAAATTTTAGTAAACTTTCTGTAAAGTTTAATTTTAAATCTGTTTGCTAAAATCAGCAAAAAAATTTACTAAATATAATTAATATTAGTAATTAGTACAAAATTTCCAACTTATTTTTTTTATCGAGCATGAATTTTTTTTATTTTTTTTTTTTATTTTTTTAAAAAAATATTTTAGACAAAAAAAAATCAAAAGCTTAAAAATTGTAAAAACATAAACAAATTTATCATTTTGTATTAATTTGGTAATTTCTGTTTTAAAAACTATTTTAATAGTCTTTTTACTTTTGAGGTCAAATTTTTTATTGTTTTTAGGGCTGATTTTTAGAAAAAAAAAATTAGTGCTGGTTTAAGTGGATATCCTATTTTAAAACATGCGTCGATATATTCACTCCCGATCCCATTTTTTAATCTATGTAAAATTTTAAGGCAATTTAAGTTTGTACACTCACAATATATTTTCCGTTACCTACTGTTTGTTTTTAAATGAAAAATCAATTGAAATTTATAGAAATATATGTTTTAACTATTTAAATCAGTCATTTAAAAAACAATCTATAAAAATTTACAGACATTCAGTAGGAGTTGATATTTTCAGTTAAAAAAATTTTATGTTTTCTGCTTCAAAAAATAAAAATTCATATAATTCCTTTTTGTTTTTTTACCAAAATAGTTTGTATATACACAAAATTATTTCAATAAAAATTTCTAGAAATTATTCAAATATACATACACACAAAACCAATCAAAATATATACATCTGCGTGTGTTGTGTTCTGTTTTGTAATTACATACAAATAAAAAAACTTTCAATTTGAAAAACAAACCACAAAAGTAGTTTTTTATAACTTTTTGTCAGTAAAAAATTGATGGTTATTTTAAACGACCTTCTATTCTTTTTACTACTTTTGTCGATTATTAAACAATGATTAAAAATAAACAACAAAATGGGTTGAATATAATGGAAAATCAGTAGTCCTCTTTTTGATTGTATTTTCGATTAATTTAATATGTATTTTAAGTTGTTTTTAACAAAATAATATTGTGAGTGTAGGTGTAAGTTTTATTTAGAAATAACATTTCCTTCAATATTCTCTTTTTTAAAATTAGTAATTTTTTTTTTCTAATTTTAACAAATCGATTTTCAAAAATTTGTAAAATTATTTCTGAAATTAGCAACCAAAATTTGTAAATATTCTGTAAGAATTATGTAATTTGTAAAATGTTAATAGCAAAAAGATTTGCTAAAAAATATTTTTTTTTACTAAAAATCAGTACAAAAATAGTAAAGTGGAACTGAAACCTGTTTACAAATTTTTTTAATAACTTTTTTTTCTGAGTGTAATATGTAAGGTATGTATATATTGTTTATTTCTTTGTAAATCATAATAAACAAGTCGATTTAAAGACATTTCTCTTCAGAAAGCCATTTTTCATAGTTAACCCAATTATGAACGGGGATACGATTTGATATTCACTGAGGAGGAAATGTTAAAGGACTCTGTATCTATATCATACGCACAAAAAGAAAAGATGCTGTTTGGAGAATTTGAAAATAAGTTGCTTAAATCTGAAATGGAAGTCGCCAAAATCCTCATTACAAAAATACTTTTGCGATAATACTATTCAAAAAATCAATCTATTAAAGGACATTATCTCCATTAAAATTTTGGAATATGAACTATTACAACGCGTCATAGTCCCTGTAAGAGTTTAGGTCGATATATTGTGGGAAATCTGATCAAAAATATATCGATCATTATACCAATTTGCCAGCTTAATATCCTAGGCAAAAAGGCTTGCCTCGGCGAAGACGTGTCCAGATATGCCACAGAGAAACCTATGTAGAAAATCTTTTGTCAGGTAAGCTGGCCTCAGAGATATCACAGAATAGAAGACAGCTAATCCCGGCCCTAAAATTGCTACGCAAACGGTCTTAATGCCCATGGGAAATATGTCAATTTTTCATTTAAGAATTTGACCAAAATCATATTGGTCATAGTCCCAATTTTTGTTTGGGACAATATTTTTGGTCATGATCCCCAAATAAGGAATTCCAGGAAATTTGCTCGGGGGGTTATAATATATCATCCAGGTAAACAATAGGAAATTAAAGGAACAGGGCAGCAGTAAGAATATGAAAGCATACAATTTGCCGTCTAAAGAAGTGAAAGTGCCGAGAAATGCTGCAATAACTGTTGTACTTTTGGGTGTAGATTGAACCTACCAAAATATATTTTACCATTTTGTAGAACTTGAGAAGAAAAAGTGGAATTTTTATTCCAACATGATGGGAAAACTTTTTTGAAGACAATAAACTTAAAGGTATACCAAAGACAATAACATATTTGGGTATGAAAGTTTGTTCTTTATCTAAACTTATCTAGAATAATGAAATAACTCTTCTGTCTATTGGATTTTAGATAAAATGAATAATAATTCCGTTGCGAAGAATACAATTTTTTGACCATCATAGGATTAACTTAAACACAATCGTTTGCCAAATATATTAAAACTAATTAAGAACGAAGCTGTTATCATAAGCTTCCCCTGCTTGCAATTGAATGTAACTAATATCATGTCTGTCTCAGTCGCTTTTCAGCAACCAAAATTTCTAGTAACCAAAGTTTCAAGGGTACCGCTAGAAGAAGAGCCTACGGCTTAAGTTAAATCAGTATGGAAAGTAAACATAGATAAGGTCTAACTCAGAAGGTGAGTACACTCGGACATAATATTATTATATTCATTGTTACAACCAAATTTCTTGCCAACCGAATGGTTTGGTTGGAGTTACCGATATATTTGTTTGTCGCAACGGAAATTCGGTTAATGCAACAGAATTTTGGGTGAAACCAAAAAATTCAGTTGGCAAGAAATTCGGTTGTAACGTTGAATCTGTCTCCTCTGTGTAAATTATCCTAAGATGGTGCTTTTTTCTCTGCTTGTAGTTTAATTAAAGATTCCCTATGGGAAACGGACATGGCATAGGACACGTCACGAGACTGGTCCCTTGCAACAAGGGGCGGTCCTCTGACCGGTATTTTCATATGAAAGCGACCGGTGACTTTAACACGAGCTTATCATGTGGCTTGTCAAAAGAACCTGTCAACCAAAACTGAAAAAACCAAATACAGGACCGACACAAATAGCACACCGGGGCAAGTGTCTAAAATTAGATTTTCACTCCATTAATTAAATAAGTAAGGACCGTCAAGAGGTCTCACATAACGTTCTGCTTATAAGGTAAACGCTCTACCGTTTAAGCATATTTGTACCACTTCACTGATAAGTACTGGATCTAACCTGTTTTCACGTGTCACGGGACAGGTCAAGATGTAGTCACTTTCAGTTCGGTCCTATTTTACTAGTCACAAGGTACCTTCCTTTCAGACGGGTCCCGTTTTCACAGGTTACGAGACAGGTCACAGTATAGGTCCTTTCCGACCGGTCCTGTTTGCACTGCTCAAGGGACAAGTGCTCGAATATAACAGTAAAGAAAAGAAACTGGATATTTATGATTTTTTTGATCATTAGCCTTTAAATTGAATAGTTTCGATTGCCTCAATAAAAATTTAGAAGCCAAAAGTTTTGCTATAACAAGCAAATTCAATGGGTTGGCACCAAATTCAATTTTTACCATAAATCTGTTACTGGATGATTCCTTTTCCAAAAAATAATGTTCCACGTCTTTTTCAAATTTGTTGTGGTCTTTATAGCATCTGCAGCAATCAACATTTTGATTAAGCATTTAAAAACTACTGCAAAATATACGATATTTATATACAGACATACCAAATGTGTATCTATCTAATATCCGCAATGTCTATTCATTTACTTTATCTCTCTTTCTGTTTGTCAGCCGGTAGGTTGGTAAGTCTGTCGGTTTGTCTCTGTTCCTACCCTAATGATGCTCTTCTTTTGCGTATTCATATATTTAGAGTGTCTATTAGTTTTTACCTTTTTTCATTTTAAATTTTTCTTTTTTAGTTAAACAAATAAATAGATTTAACACAACAGCAATCTTTTATTTGACTCTTATTACATCTGTTGTGATTTCCTAATTGATTGTAGTTCTTTGTTGTTGTCTTTTTTCTTGTTGTTGTTGTTTTGTTTTTATGACTTTGTGTATGTAAACATGTACATAATAATTTCTTTTTATGGTCAAAATATTCATGTATAGATTTATTTATTGTAGTCATATTAAAATAATTTTGTGGTTTATCTTTTACCCAGGAGGATTATTTATGTATATGGAAGATAAATTAAATTGAAATCAAAGTTTTTATATTTTTCTTCGAAAATAACATGCAATTTTAGTCAAAACTGGTTTATTGAGCTGGATATTTTTAGTTTTAAATTCCAGTTTTAATTAATATTATAAATACTTTTAAATTGATCTGTTCACTCCTTGTGTTGTTTTTAGTATTTTTGATGTTTGGAGTGAACATGTAAAAATATTGAGTTTTTAACAATACTAAAATTTGAAAACTAAAACCTTTTTAAATTTTTGGGAAATTAATAGGTAATTCGAAAATTGGGATCTTTTCCACTTTAACCACTTTGATATAAAGTCTATCTGGGGAAATTGATTACATTTCATTCTTGGGCTGAGACAGATAGTTTCTAAGAAACTCCAAAACTACTAACAATGACGTATAAATAACAATGTGACGTATAAATAACGTTTAATTTTACACAGTCTTTTACTAAAACTTTTTTGAAGTGATTTAGTCTCATAAATACGAATCTTATGTCAAAAACTTACCATCAAATGGCGTATAAAGCCAATTATTTTTTGCAGATTTGAATTTTAGATAAAATTACATTTCATTTGACTATAATAATGTAGGAAAATGCTAAAGGGTATTTTAAGGACTCGTAAGGATCTCGACCGAAAATATCGACTCAGAATCACTTATTGAGTCGATATAACGATGTCCATCCGTCTACCAATGTAAACCTTGTTATCAAAATACAGGTTCAAAAATATAAAGATTAGAAGAAATTTAACACATGAGCTTCTCTTGTTCCAAGAACGAACCGTATATATCTAGGACTTACTTGGGGTTACGAAATGCGAGAGAAATCGCAGCTTATTTTGAACAAGTTTTCATATGCACTCACCTTCCCGATATTTTCTTAAATGAATTTGATTAAGATTTTTCACTTTATTTATTGTAGCCTTTATTTTTCCACCCATTTCAGAAAAATCATATTCTTTTCCGTAACTTGGTAATTGGGTATATTTTTCTGAATATAATCCAAATGCTAGTGACCGACTATAATTTTTTGGAATAGTTTTTTCTTTTTGTCAACTTTCTACCCAACCATTAAAATTTACTTTATAGATAATGCCACAAAATACCAATCTCAGGCCCTCGTGCTTTTTTATTGTTAAGATCCAGGGTGGGAGGCGAAAGTTGGTGTTTTCTGATATTACATAGTTAGCCAATTTGACTAAATGCAGATAATATATAAAAATCAATCAGCCGACTTAGCTAACTGCAGCTAGGACACAAAAAAAAATTTACTTCTTCCCACTGAACCTTAAGAACCATGAAGGACTGGGAAAAGGTTGGCCTTTTCTGATATTTTCAAAACAATAATATTATATAAATAACCAATTGAACTAAATACCAAAAAAGTTCAACATTTGGCTCTCCTTTAATTTTAATAACAACAAGTATGAGCCAAAGGTTGGCATTTTCTAATATTTTTCAATTTATAATATTATTTAAATAACCAATTGAACTAAATAAACAAAAATTTTAACCGTTGGCCCAATTAAATATTGATATTTTCTGATATTATTCAATCTATAATATTATTTAAGTAAACAATTGAACTAAGTACACAAAAACTTTAACCCTTCGAACCCCCCTAAATCTTAATAACAAAAAATTAGGGGGCCAAATGTCGGCCTTTTCTGATATTATCCAATCTATAATACTACTTAAATAACCAATTGGCCTAAATATACAAAAACTTTAATATTTGGCCCCACTAAATCTCAATAAAAAAAATTAGGGTGCCAAAGGTTGACCTTTTCTGATATTTTACAATCTATAATATTATTAAAATAACCAATTGAACTAAATATACCAAAACTTTAACCGTTGGCCCCGCCTAAATCTTAAAATAACAGAGAAGTAGGAGGCCAAAGGTTGGCCTTTCCTGATATTTTTCTATCTATAATATCAATTGACCAATGGATTTTGAAGGTTGTTCCTTTCATTTCTATTAGTTGTATGTATTTTTGTTGCGGAAGCTAATATTCAGTTGTACCAATTGATTTTAGTCGTAGTAAACAAATTTCAGTTGGAAACTGAAGTAATTTTTGTATGTGTGTATGAAATTTAAAATTCAATTTAACCACACTAATCGTAAAAATTTTTTAAAAATGTTTGTTAAAGTTAATAACAATTAATTTAATAGGATCCTGTGGAAAAAAACTGCTAAAATTGGCAGATTTTTTCTCTCTAAATATTCACACAGAAAACAGTATCATTTGTGGCCACCGAATTAGTTTCCAATCGAATTCTGGCAGTTACAACAATTGTTTTATATTAAATTATATTTTTAGTTGTGAAAGCCAATATTCAGTTGTCTTATTTAATATTTATATTCCACAGAAATATTATTACGTTTCACAAAATTTAATTTAAAATAAAATAAATTTTTAGATTTTTCCGGTATCGAACCTGGGCATTCAGATTCATAGTTCACACTCTTGCTTACTGCACCACAACTAATTTTAATTTTCTTTGATATATCTGCCATTTAAACTTTTGAATATTTTATTTTAATTAAAAAAATAATTTTTTAAGTGTTTGCCTTTTCCGGGATTTGAACTCGGAAATTCGGATTACTGAGCCCACCTCTCTACCCACTAAACCACAAACACTTATAATCTTTGATGGCTAATTTTGAATTTAAACAATTTGTAAGGAAAACACATATTAGTTTAAAGTTTGTTTCTCAATACCAATCATTAGTGACGTCTATTATCAATACAATCCACAATTCGGTTGCTTCTACTTAAACCCTTATAAAATAATATATTTGATCAGAACAACCGTACTTGTAGTTACCACTTTTGAATATCGACAATTTTCAAATAAATTTGATTGATTGTACCAAATTTCTAATATATTCACTAAATAAATGGTTGCTTCCACCGCACACAAATACAAAAACGAATTTTATTTTTAAAGATGATTGGAAATACCAACACTCAGAAAAAAAAGTTGGTAGAAAAATTTGTAAACGGTTTTCAATCCCACTTTACTATTTTTGTACTGATTTTTAGTAAAAAAATTATTATTTAGCAAATCTTTTTGCTATTTACATTTTACAAATTACAGAATTTTTACAGAATATCTACAAATTTTCGTTTTTAATTTCAGAAATTGTTTTACAAATTTTTGAAAACCGATTTGCTAAAATTAGCAAAAAAAAAATTACTAATTTTAAAAAAGTCGATATTGAAGGAAATGTCATTTCTAATAATTTAAACTTATACATACAAGCTTAAATTGCCCTTAAATGTTACATAGGATTAAAAAAGGGATCGGAGGTGAAGATACTGACTCATGTCTAAAAAGAGGACATTCACTTAAAATAGCACTAAAAAGGGTTTTTTAGTTCTAAAAATCTAAAAATTTTCTAAAAATTTTTGATGCTCGTTAAAAAAAATAAATCTAAAACTTTGTACTAATATTAATAGTATTTAGTATTTTTTTTTTGCTGATTTTAGCACAGATTTTAAATTTCACTTTACAAAAAGTCTACTAAAATTTAGTAGCGGCTACTAATTTTTCTACTAATTTCATTGTACTACACGTCAGCAGACATGTGTTGCTAAGATTAGCAAAAAATACCGCTGGGCTTAAATTAGCAGAATTTCCTGTAATAACAGCAAAATTTTCAGTTGCCATTACAGACTTGTTTTGGTGAGTGAATAATTGAATAATAGGATTGATTTTTAGTTTCTTTTCCCTTTTTTTAATTCCCAATACAACATTTTTGCTTTATTTATGAATTTTAGGTTATTTTAAATAAAATTAAATTCTCACAAATAAATGTTAATGGTTTTGATTGAATTGCAACCAATATTTTCTCTGGGTGTTAGTAAGTTTAAAATTGCAAAAATAAAACTAATAAATATATAGAATTTTTGCTAAAATTAAGTTAAATTTTAGTAAATTAAAAAATTACAATTTACCCTGCTAAAATTAGCAAAAAATCTACCCTTTTGATCTAAGGAATCTGTTAATTTTTAATAATTTTTTGTTGATTTTGGCAGGATATTACAGTTCAACCAATTTAACTTAATTTATTTCATATATAATAAAAATGCTTGCTGACTTTGGCAGAATCATTTTCAATTAGCAAAAATTTAACACAATTCTAGCTATAATTTATTTTTGCTGTTTTTATCTCAGAAGAAAAAAAATCTGCTAATTTCAGCAGGTTTTACCGCAGGGACACTTTTAATTAATGTTTAGTAGCTTTTTCTGCTATTTTTCTGTATCAGGGATCAAACAAAAAAAAAACCTCATATATCGAAAACATAATTTCATGGAACTTTTTTTGACTTCAAACTCCTGTTTAGGAGACCAAAATACTTTAAAACAGCTTTAGTAGTAGAAGACTGTGGAAAAACCTTGTCAAGTAGTGTGATTTTTTTTTTGTTGTTGTTAAAGTGTTAATAAAAGTGTGTGCAAAACAATTTTCGTATTAATTAACTATTAAATTGTTAAAACAAAAAACTATGTTATCTTTTCAATTTATCTAAGATTTTCAAAAGTGATGAATATCATAAATTATTGTAGCCATAGTATGTATGTTTGTATGTATGGTGGTATCACTAAAACTGATTGATTGAATGATTAGCAAATGGTTTTTTAAGTAAATGTATATTTACGTCTGTAAACATACGCAACGTAAAGTTTATAGATAAACATCCAGTTGCTAAGACTTCACTTGCTAAATTGAGAATTAATTGAAAATCAACAAATAAATAACAGAAACACAAACAAAAAGTAAACGTTAAAAACAATTCCAGTTTTAACGCGTGCAATAAATTTGATATTGTTAAAAATTTCAATTTACACATACCCGTTAAATAATTAACACCCAAAAGAAAAGTAATCAACTTAACCAAGTAGCAGTCAACCAACGAGCCATTCAGCCACCCAGCCACAGCCAACTTTAACCAAAAAAAAAAAATAAGGCGAGAGTTTTCGTGAGCTATACCCAAAACAAACAACATATAAAGTTAACAAACTTGGAAGTTTAAGTCATGTAACAACAACATACTACATACATACCACTAGATGGATAGATATATTCGTTTAGATTTTCATACCCATGAATTTTTAATATACAACAAACACTTATTTTTTGTATTTTTAACAATTTACACTAACAAACCCCAAATTCAATTACCGAAAAAAAAAACTTTATAAATTGCATACCTTTTTGAAATGATGGCAGCAATTGTAACTAACCATATTGTAAATGTTGTTACTATTGATGATGTTGATGATGATGATGATGACGATGTCGACGTTTGATGCTAAAATTATTCTTTCGGTCTGATGGTGTTGATGAGAAAACGGCAGCCATAACAAGCAATTGTATATTGACTGTTAAAAACAACCCAATAATCTGTTGTGTATCAAAGTATCTAAGTTAGAAAGACCAAAAATGAAAAAAAAACACAGCCCACTTGGCCAAACAAACAAATAAATTGCTTGAACAGATATTGTTGCTAGTAACGAGAAAAAACCACAGCAGCAATTCACCAACAATAACAACACCAAAATTATATACATACAAATAAAATACAAACTGAATCTGCTTCAAGAAAAAAAAACACAGTCAAACGAAACATAAACATATACAATTTAAACACTAAACGCTTAAGCATGCGCATTAAACGAACAAAAATACAAATCCAAATTTAATCATGCCATAATGTACATACAACAGTGTTGCCAGATTTTAGAAGAATCTAAGAAAAATTTAGATTGTTCCTGCAACATATAAATTTATTTGATAATTCATAAGTGATTTATATGTGATGCCAAATTTTAACATTTTGCACAGGCTTCTGCTTAAACTTTTTTTAAAGTATTTTGATCTCTTAAATACGATTCTAAATTCTAAAAAGTGCCATCAAATTGTGTTTCCAAAATATGGCCTTATCTGTTTTGACCTTCTTTATCAGAATAGTTTGTCAGTTACTACATAAGAGTTGTTTGTATAGTATTTAACAGTTGTAGTCGTTGTTTTTAACAGTGGCGTAGCTAAGTCATCAAGGGCCCATGTGCAAAACATCAAATTGGGCCCCTAACAAAAATCACTAACAAGTACAAAAAATACTGAAAAATATAAAAAATATCATTAAGTGGTAAGTTTGAAAAATTTTATTTAAATTTTTTTGCGTGCTTTTAGATTTGCAAAATTTTCTATTAATTTTGATGCCATTTCGTTTTCCATGGCAATCATTG
Organism: Eustalomyia histrio; assembly: GCA_949748255.1. Lineage (NCBI taxonomy): Eukaryota > Metazoa > Arthropoda > Insecta > Diptera > Anthomyiidae > Eustalomyia > Eustalomyia histrio. The sequence continues at coordinate 15,784,065 of OX456527.1, forward strand.
CAAGGTTGGATAATCTGCATTGGCCTATTTTATTTCGCAAATAGTTTTTAATTATTTTTAATTTATTAAATGACCTTTCATCACTTGCTGAGGTCACTGGAATTGTGTAAAATAATTGCATTGCTGTATAGACTTTCGTCGTGTCACATCAAATTGCGCTAGAATTTGCAATAATTTTTTGGAAAACTTGATGCATATTATGGTCTACATTTCAAACATTTTGGCCTCAGTACGTTAATCCTTGTTTGTACTTTTTAACGTTATTTCAAACAGTGCTTTTAATATGTCAAAAAAAAAAAAAACAATTTTAAATGCCGAGATCGTGGAAATATTACTTGACCAAGCGGCCATAAGGCTCAAGTATGGTCAGCATGGCTTGATGACTACGTGTATTTGTTTTTGTAATGGTCGTTAAACAACGCTATATGTTGTACAGCATGGATATGTTGTACAGCATAATTGATCGTTTAAGGCCCCTTTAACATATTATTTGATTATTAATATATTGAAATTCTCAAAAAAAATTGTATGCAAAAGATTTTCTTATTTTAACGTACAATTTTTAATACATTTAAAAAATACATAAAACAAAAAAATATTTACTACTCTCAACAAAGGGCCCTGTCGGCCATGGGCCCTTGAGATAATCTGGATTGGCAGCGACCATGAACTTACGCCACTGGTTTTTAACTGTAATTACAATCGTTTTTCTATGGGAAAATACTAAACAACTATTATCACAGTTATTTAAAAAATAACAAACTGTATATTGTACACTCAAAATATTTTTACAGTAACTCACTGTAGTTTATTTTAAAAATTAATCGTGCATTTGTTTTTAAATGATTTAATAGTTAAAATGCAAAAAAAAAATATATTTTTCAACCCTTTTTTACATTTATTTAAACAATAAATTACACATATATACGGATTTTCGGTAACAGTCAATTTTTCCACTTATAATAATTTTTTAAATAAATATTTTTATTTTTTTATAGTCTGATAGTTATTGTTCTGATAGTTAAAATAAACAAAATAAAAGAAAATCCATTGATTTCTGCATATTTTGTAAATGAAATATCATTTATTTTTAAGGATTTTGTTATAAATTAGTTGACAGTTTAAAACAAGTAAGAGCGGCTAAATTCGGCTATGCCGAATCTTATATACCCTTCACCATGGTTGGGAAAAAACTGAAGTTTATATATGGACATATATGAAAGGGACAGATTTATATACGGACGCCTTTAAGAGGAAATTAACCATTTAGCTTGGAGATAAAACTTGGACTCGGGAAGATTTATGGTTCCAGAAAATATGTATTTTAAAAAAATGTATGTTTTGGGCATAACTTTTTTGTATCTGAACCGATATTTCCGAGTTTTTCAGCAAATATGTTATACTAAAGATTTTCGATCTTTTGCTATATAAGACGTATCCATAGGTCATAATACAGCTCTAGAATAGTGTTTGTTGTTTGTGTATAAAAGGTTAAGAGGTGAAAGAAAAGAATTTCAACAAATCGTTAAAAGAAATCACTAGAACTGCATGTATTTTATTTCTACAAAATAGTTTGATTTAGCTGGCAAATTTGCATTTAGGATTTTATTTCGCTTTTTTATTAGAAATATTTGTAATTTCTTTAGCTTAATTTTAAAAATTTGAAGGAAAATAGTTTATAATTTTTTTTATAAATTATTATAAGTTATGACCTAAAATAGTTGCACTCAAAGGTAAATTATGTATAAAATTTTCTTAATATGTGAGAAATAAAATGGTTTAAAAATCTTTTTATAAATTCTTTTAAATCGGTGCAAAAAATAGAAATAAAACCGTTTGTATTTTGTTTGTATCAGAGGGTTTTTATACAAATTTTGATGTTTTTAGCCTATTTATGGATTATTTAATTATTAATATAAAATTTTATTTAAATTAATTATTAAATGTAAAAGAAAAAACAAAAAATAAACAAAAAAAAAATCTTAACGAACCCGCGACCCTTCCACCTGTGGTGAAAGGTATAAAAACGTTTGTATTTTGTTTGTATCAGAGGGTTTTTATAAAAATGTTGATGTTTTTAGCCTATTTATGGATTATTTAATTATTAATATAAAATTTTATATAAATTAATTATTAAATGTTAAAAAAAACCAAAAATAAGCAAAAACTAGATTCCAACGATGTAAATTTTCTTGTCAAATGCAAAACTCGAAACCTAGAGTGATTCTGGAGGAGATGAATACATCGTTGGAATCTACTTCCTCATAGCTCTCCACAAACAAGCGGTACTCCCATTTATTTTTTTCTTAAATGACCAAAAATTTTAATTTTAAATAATGTTATGTGGAATTTCAAAAATAAATTTTCTTTAAAATGCAAAACTCGAAACCTAGAGTGATTCTGAAGGAGATGAATACATCGTTGGAATCAACTACCTCATAGCTCTCCACAAACAAGCGGTACCCCCATTTATTTTTTTCTTAAATGTCCAAAAATTTTAATTTTAAATAATGTTATGAGAAATTTCAAAAATTAATTTTCTTGTCAAATGCAAAACTCGAAACCTAGAGTGATTCTGGAGGAGATGAATACATCGTTGGAATCTACTACCTCATAGCTCTCCACAAACAAGCGGTACCCCCATTTATTTTTTCTTAAATGTCCAAAAGTTTTAATTTTAAATAATGTTATGAGAAATTTCAAAAATAAATTTTCTTGTCAAATGCAAAACTCGAAACCTAGAGCGATTCTGGAGGAGATGAATACATCGTTGGAATCCACTACCTCATATATCTCCACAAACAAGCGGTATCCCCATTTATTTTTTCTTAAATGTCCAAAAATTTTAATCCAAAATAATATGTCATGTAAAATCTCAAATTTATATTTTTCCATATGTTTCAGCGCTTTTCTTGTCAAATTTGGCATTTTCTAGGCAAAAAAAAGTTGGCGACACTACTATTTGTTTTTTATTTATATCATTCACAATAGTTGTGAAACGTATTTAACCTACGTATTTATCTTCACACTCTTATTAAACAAAGGGATTTTACTGGAAAAATTAGAGGTAGTCCTGGTTTTTTGCTAATATCTCAGCCATTTATTAACCGATCTGTCTGATTTTTAATAGCAAACAGAAATGGATCACATGTAACAGAAATAAAAAAGAATCAAGTCCTCATCATGTCTGGGTTCTTCGGAAAACCCATTTCAACACACAGACGGACAGACGGACAGACGGACAGACGGACAGACGGACATCGTTAAATCAACTTCGCTCTTCATATGGACCCAGAATATATATACTTTATAGGGTCTAAGATCAATATTGTAGAAATTACAAACGGAATGACAAACTTATTTATACCCTTCCACCTATGGTGAAGGGTATAAAAATGAATAAGGGAAATGTAATTTGTTTTTACGGATTTGTGCTGAGTTTGTTAACAGTTAAACAAAAAATAATTAAAAAGTTCATTTGATTTAAATGAAAAGTTAATCAACCAGTTTTTAAGTAATTTTACATATATTTTAAATTACATTTTCAATTAATTTAAACTGTTGTACAAACTATTTTCAGTGTAAATGTTGTTTAAATCATTCATTTTTATTACTATAATAAATAACTGCCATAATAGTATTTTTGCAAAAAACACTTAAATTTTGTTAGTTATGTGAAATATAAAAAATTTCTTTTTTTTAATTCTAATCGAAATAACCAAAATAACGTTATCCTTAAAATACATTTACTGAAATAACTGAAATACCGTTATTATTTAAATTCCGCTACCGAAATAAATTAACTATCACTACCCTTAAAATATCGTTACCGAAATAAATTTAAATGCCGTTAATCTTACAGTAACGTTTTTTTTATTTTTTTTTTAATTCTTACCCAAATACCGCTATCCTTAAAGTAAAATACCGTTACCTTTAAAATACCGATACCGAAGTTAAATCAATACCGTTAAATCTTTACCGAAATACCGTAATTCTTAAAAATCAGTTACCAAAATAAATATAAAAAAATTATCCTTAAAATACCGATACTAAATATTCTAAAATAGCATTACCCTAAACAAATTAATAGTAATAACATCTTTCCCCGTGTCAGGGGTGAAAAAAGGCCCATGTTTGTGAGACGTGAAGCTTTTTACTTTCTGATCCATGTTTAATTTTAAAGCTACTAAAATTGCTTTTTAAATACACTTAAAATAGTTTCTAAGTAAAATAACTGAAAATACCATTTTAAAGAACTGACGCATCAACAAAAAATAAATGATTATTCAGTTAAAAATATTTGTAAAAATTCAACTACCAATTCTGTAAATATTAATGATTATTCATTTTTTTGAAATTGTTTAATTTTTTTGTATTTTTGTTTGTTTTAAAATCTACAAAATATATTTTCACACAGTCTATAGACACATTTTGTGGGAATGACTATTTTTGTGTATGTTTTTAAAATTTAAATAAATTTGTATATAAACAAACAATTTAAATAAAAAAAAATTTTGAATTTTTTGAATGTTTTTTTTTTTTTTTTAATAGCAAAACAAAATTTTAATTTTTAATAACAGAAACGAATACACCTCAAATATGCATTTTGTGGGTAAATTTTTATTAAATTTCACAAAAAAGAAAATAAATAAATGAAACTGGAAATGGAATTAAAATATCAGCAAATATATAAAAAAATTTTAACTGAACTGAAAACGTTTTTATTAAACTACATAATATTCTTAGGCCGAGCTTTTGGGATGTGAGTTAAACTTAGTTTGGTTAAACCGTAATCAAATTTTATCTACCATTTCCACACTCAGAATATTATGTAGGTTACTGTTTGTAGTTTAATAAAAAAGTTGTCCATTCCATTTAAAAATAAAGGAACATATATTAACTTTTTTATACATTTATTCGAAATGATTTAGTACACTCATAAAAAAAAGTCTGTAATGTCAACTGAAAATTTTGCTGTTATTACGGGAAATTCTGCTAATTTGAGCAATTTAAGTTTGTAGGTGTAAGTTTTAATTAGAAATAACATATCCACTTTTTTAAAATTAGTAATTTTTTTTGCTAATTATAGCAAATCGGTTTTCAAAAATTTGTAAAATGATTTCTGAACTTAGCAACAAAAATTTGTAAATATTCTGTAAAAATTCTGAAATTTGTAAAATATAAATAGCAAAAAGATTTGCTAAATAATAATTTTTTACTAAAAATCAGTACAAAAATAGTAGAGTGGGATTAAAAACCGTTTACAAATTTTTCTACTAACTTTTTTTTCTGAGTGTATTATTTACTGATTTTTTCAGATTCATTTATTTTTTTTTTATTTGTTTGAAACTTAATAAAAATTTACACACAAAACAGAAATTTGTGGTTTATTTGTGTCCGTAACAGTTATTACAATTTTAAATTTAGTTTACTGTCTATTTCAAAAATAAATTTTCAAAAAATTTCAATTTGATTTTTTATTTAAATTGGTTGCTTATATACAAAATTATTTCAATTGAGATTACAAGAACTTCATAAACACACATACATACACAAACACATTCACACAAAAAGTGTCTATAGCTATGCATACATACATTTTGTATTGTACGAGTATATTAAAAAAACATACAAAAAGGGAAACAATTTTAAAACATTTATTTTTTAAGAAATTGGTAGGTAAAATTTTGAAATTTATTTTAACTGATTATTTCATTTGTTTCTTACGGATTTGTCAGTTGTTTAATCAACATTTAAAAATAAATAACAAAAGGTATTTAATTTAAATGAAAATTAAGTAGACCGGTTTTTGAATAAAATATCATTTCTTGTAAATGACACTGTGTGTTATTTTAACTTACAAACTATTGCAACTAGTGCAAGTTAATTAACATAAATTTGTAGGAAGGACTTTTCATTGCATATAATTTTGGTCTTCATTTAAATAAAACAAAATAAACGAAATCTCAATAGCAGTATTCCAGTTACAAACTGCTATAAACTGAGTTTAAAGATAATCTACATTCTAAAAACTCGTCCTTAGTGTACTACTAAGCGTATGAGTATTAGTTAATAATTATTATTACTCATACGCTAAGGGCCAGTTTTATAGTCAAAACCATTATATGAACCATGGAATTGTACGAGGCGGTGACCCCCAAAGGTATATTAAAAGTAACGCTTTTCATTTATTTCGGTAACGGTATTTCAAGAATAATAGTAAATATTTATTTTTATAACAAAAAATTGTTTCTTATAAAATGTATGAGTGATTCCAACCAATTTAATTAGTTAACGAGATAATGGATGTTTAGATTTGGGAAGGAAATCGTTGCCAAAATTCATAGAAATTTGTCAAATATGGCAACTCCCAAGTTACAATATGCATTTTAAACGTTTTCCACAGAATATTGCGTGATGTCTATGTACAATTGTCGTCGATTAGAGTTGCATTTGTTCGTTGTTGTAGTATGAATATTATGAACATAGCAGTAGAAGTACTTGTGTTGTTAGTTTAACACTTTTGTTGCACTTATATGAACGTACCAACCATATCATGGCTTAAAGGTGTTAGATCGTTTTCAAAATACAACAACAACAGCACAACAAAAATTGAAATAATAAAAAGTTAAAGTGACTATTATATTTTTGTTGTTTTTCTTTTTTGTTTGAGCTTTGAATTCAGTTTACAATCCAATTCGTTTTTATTTTGATTTTAATTTGTGTGTAAATTGTATGCGACTGCACAAATTGCCATTATCCTCAAAAAATGTTTGCAAACATTCATTCGTTTGTATAAATTCGAAATGTAATAAGAAGTATCTCTTCTGGCAGAATTCAGTTACAATGAGGATCTGCAGCATTTATTATTGTCGTTGCTGTTGACACTAACGTCGTCAAAAGCTTCGATTGGTTACAATGTTGTTTTGTTCGTTTTTTTTTTTATACACTTTATGGCAATATTTTTGTTGGGCTGCATCTGTAACGGCAATAACGCCAACTTCCAACTTTTAATACACTTTTTTTTTTTTTTTTTTTTTTTTTTTTTTTTTGAACACACACACTTACGGGAGCACATTTTGTTGTCATGTTAAGGTGTCATGTTGCATTGTACTTAGACGAATCTTAATAATAAACATTTATGTATGTGAGAAGGTATGTAGTAATATGGTATGGTGTATGTATAAAAGAGTGGGCCGAAATTAATATTAACTGTACCATTTTGAAGGTTTTTCCAGTAAGATTTGTGCCTCGAAATGATGTTTTAGTTGTATTTTGATCATATGATACAGTATAGTATGGGACACAAAATATATCACGAAAATTTGTAGTTAGTTTCCCATACAAAGAAAGAAGTATCATACAATTTTAAGTAAGTAATTTGTTAAAATTCAAGTTCGATTTCAAAAAAATTTTTTATTTGAAACATAAATTGTTATTTTTCATATAAAAATTCTTTGATAATAAAAAAATAACAAAAAGTTGTTTGTATTTACAAATTCCATTGTTGCTGCCTTTTTAAAAAATATTATTTTAAAAAAATGTTCTGTGAAAGATGTTAAATAAAACAAACAGAATTTTTAATTTTTTTTTTTTTTGTATTATACGAGCACAATTTCATATCATTGATATGATCAAAATACTGTCGAAAACAACATGTCGATGTGAATGTATCAGCAGCATAAATCTAACTAGAAAATCTGTAAGATTTTTATAATTTTACGACGAGACACTGACATAGCGAAGAAACAGAACAAGAACGTGCCGTATTTTTCAGAATATTATGTAGTTTACTGTTTGTAGTTTAATAAAAATGTTTTCCGTTCCATTTAAAAATAAAGGAACATACATTTATTTTTTAAAGAAATATATATTTGAACTTTCTTATACATTTATTCGAAATGATTTACTATCATTTTCCGATTTTTTTCAGTTTCACTTATTTTTTTCATTTGTTTGAAATTTAATAAAAATTTACCCACAAAACGGAAATTTGTGGTTTATTTGTGTCCGTAACAGTTATTACAAATTTAAATTTTATTTGCCGTCTGTTTCAAAAAAAATATTCCAAAAATTTTAATTTGTTTTTTTATTTAAATTGGTTGTATATATACAAAATTTTTCAATACAAATTACAAGAACTTTATAAACACACATACATACACAAACACATTCACACAAAAAATGTCTATAGCTATGCATACATATATTTTGTATTATACGAGTATATTAAAAAAAAAAAAACAAAAAATACAAAAATTTTTTGAAATAACATTTCCTTCAACATCCACTTTTTTAAAATTATTAAATTTCTTTGCTAATTTCAGCAAATCGGTTTTGTAAAATGATTTCAGTAATTAGCAACAAAAATTTGTAAATATTCTGTAAAAATTTTGCAATGTGTAAAATGTAAATAGCAGATAGATTTGTTAAATAATAATAATAATAATTTTTTTAATAAAAATCAGTACAAAAAGAATAAATTGGGATTGAAAACCGTTTACAAATTTTTCTACTAACTTTTTTTTTTCTGAGTGTAGTATAAATCAACTTGTGTTTTTAACATTTTTAAATGTAAAAACCAAAAAATATAATTTTTTAATAAGCGAAAAAGATACTGAGGAGGAAAGGATCTCTCCTGTATTCTTGACACCAAAATAATGATGACAGTTTTTGCAGTCACTGACGTACGTCGTTATGTTGGACGTATTTTTTCTCACAGTAAAATTCGTTATACGTTACGTCATCATTTTAGGCTGACACATGCACTCAAATTATTTGCAAAATTATTGGCATATTTTGACATTAGTTAGGGCTGCCAATGCAGAGTTGGAAAAAATAGTACTCGAGTTGCCAATATTTTGAAATTAAAAATAACAAAAATCTATGCAAAACTAACTGAGTTTTTAGAAAGATGTGACTAAATAAACACAACTAAAATATTTAATTTTTATATATGTTAAAAAAATGTCGACGGTCGATTGTCGCTGAATTCTTATTAATCGCGACGACTTTTGTTGTTTTTAGTCGACAGTCGACGCAATTGTAATATCGACATAAATTTATATGGTTTAAAACAGCGATACCAAATGTCAAACAGTGGGAACTTTTTTTAATATTCGTATTCAGCATGTGAAAATTATCATTTAATTCTTCGGCAACATTTTTTAAGTTTTCAAGAAATTGACAAAAAAAATATCGAAAATTTTCTAATTTCAGCCCACTCTTATGTATAAGTGTTGTGGTTGTTAGTGTTTGCTGTTAATTCGAAATATAAATAAATGTAAAGTCGTTAGGCCATGTCAGTAATTTGAGAGTTTTACGAACAAAAAATGTAGTAGTAGTGTTTAATATATGGATTTGATGAAATCATTAATTCGTTTGATTTTTTTTTGCAAATTGGCAAGTTTTTTTATAATAATTTTTAGATATTAGACAGAAATAGATAATAATCGTAATGGTATACTAACCTAATGACCTCCATATTATATAAACTTTAAGAGATTTTCTTTTGACGATGCTGGAATGATGAAAGGAACAGTTAAATGGGTTCCAAACATAGGCATTAATAATTGAAGTTATTATAAGAATTTCAGCATTATTCATAATTTATAGCTTTCAATAATTAGGCAATATCTATTTATTAACTCATAACTACACTGTGATTATTTAAAGGATTTGAATTCAATTAAAAATTATTATTTGAATCCAAAAGGTCTTAATATAAACATTCTTCTAAAGAAATTTATTATTTAAATTTGTAATTGGGGCCGTCATTAATTTTCTATAATTTAATTATTTTCGGTATTTTAAATAAAATTATTAATTTCTTCAATTAATTTCAGTTATAGAGCGCATTCTCCTTACCTACAGATTCTTACGTTCCCAAAAAAAGGATATTTTACCAATTTTATAAAAAGAAAAACTATCAGGTTCTTATGACATTCTCAGATTCGTATTACTTGTTTAATAAAGAATATGTATCAGATTCCGAAGTCTCTTATTTTTTTCTATCGAAAGATTCATCCATACAAAAAAATCTTACATACAGGTTGGTTGAAAAGTTCCTGCGCTCGATATGAAAGAATATTGTTTTTGTTACGAAATATATTTTTTTATTCAATATAATCTCCTAGATGCTCAATACACTTGTTCCAATGATCTTCCAATAATTTTATCCCATCCTTATAATGGTTTCCGGAAGCTCTGCAAAATAACCGTCTACGGCTGCTATGACCTCTTCATTCGACGAAAAATGCTTTCCACGAAGGAATTGTTTGAGATTTCTGAAGAGATAGTAGTCACTGGGAGCCAAATCTGGTGAATACGGTGGATGTTCAAGCAATTCGTACTTTTATTCTTTGAATTTAGCCATCGTCAAAGCACTTTTGTGAGCAGGTGCATTGTCTTGATGAAAAATGATTTTTTTCTTCTTTAAACCAGGTCTTTTCTCACGAAGTTTTTCATCCAGCTGATCCAAAAGGCTGCAATAATATTCAGAATTGATTGGTTTACCTTTCTGAAGATAATCAATCAACAAAATTCATTTTGCATCCCAAAAAACTGATGCCATAACCTTCTTTGCTGATCGTTGTGACTTCACCTGCTTTGGAGCTGAACAACCAGCTTCAGTCCACTGTAAACGTTCTTGTTTCATTTAGGATCATGGTGGTAGATCCAAGTCTCATCCATAGTTATAAAACGACGAAAGAAGTCGGTTTTATTCGGCTTAAAACGCTCCAAATTACGCTGAGAAATTTGTTTTCGATCCAGTTTTTGTTGAATTGTTAATGTGTGCGGCACTAACTTTCCAAACAGTTTTTTCATACGTAATTCTTCATGTGAAATATTGAGTACTTGTTCGTCCGAGATGCCTATGGCATTAGCAATTTCACGCTTAGTCAAACTTGGATCTTCACTAACCATATTATGTACCTGCTCAATGATTTCTGCTTTGGTTGCAGTTTTTGGTCGTCCTTCGCGTGGATCGTTAAAATTCACCAGCCCAAAATTCAACGGTGCGTTTTGAAGGTGAGGACTCCTTATACACTTTTTACAATTGTTCATAAATTTCCTTTGCTTTTAAACCCTTCAAAACAAAGAATCTAATGACTGCACGATATTCAATTTTTCCATATTAAAAAAAATCAATGACACGTCAACTTCAAATGGCTTTTAAACAAAGAAAGAATTGACAGAATGACTTGCAACTTTGCATGTGTTCTCAGGACAGTTATGCCAACTTGAGAAAAAAAAAGTTTGGAGCTAGCAGTGCCATTTCTTGGTGAGCGTAGGAACTTTTCAACTAACCTGTATTTCGAGTTTTCTATTAAAAAATGTCGTCAAACCAGTTTTTTTATATAGGAAAAATTTATTAAAGTTTGCAGACTTTTTTGAAGGAAAAAGTTTGCAGAATGAAAGTTTTTCTGTAGATAAAGTTCTGAGATTATGAGAGTTTTTCTATGAGAAGAAGCCTTAAGAAACTATAAAAATAAACACAATTGAATTTGTTTTAACCAAAAAATTTATTTATATTTTTAAAAACATTTCTTAATACAAATTTTAAACATTTTTAACCCAAAGCAAGTGCTGTGTAGCCTTTAGGAAATATAATAGACAATTTTTTATTTTTGTTCTAATTCCTTAAAAAATTCTAAGTCATGTAAATTATATTTTCATGTATTTCAAGACAAGGTTGCATTTGTTTTCGATGTCATAACAGAAAATTGATATTTTAACTCTTTAGAAATTCTGTGAATAAAATTCTTTTGACATCGGTTCCCAACCAAATTTATTCTACAATATACTCTGTTAGAGCAAATTCCATGCAACCAGAAGCCGTTTACCTTAACTTAACTGATAAGATTTAATATAACTAACTAGAAGTAGCTCCAGAAGAGGTTCTAGGAATATCTGCTTTCTTTTGGAATAATTTCAAACAAAAATTATCGGTGTTTAAGACGACATAAAAGAGATAATATAGGGCAAGAAGATGTTCAACAAGTCATTCTTAGGAACAGAAAATTTTTCACTACTTCAACAAAAAGATTAAAAATTACTGTCCAGTTTGTAACAATAGTTTACAATTTTCATGTAATATTTAATTTCGAAAGAGGACGATAAATAATAATCGTCTTATAAAACCTGGGCACAGGTTCTGAGAAATCACTCTCAAAAATTCTTAAATTCTAACAGCGGTATTCATAAAAATTTCAAACAATATTTCAAATCAATTTTAAGCAAAATTTGCTAAAATTAGGTCTGTATGAGGTAATTTTGTGTAAAGTCTGATAAAATGAGCGTAAACAAAAAATTCTCTCACAAAATCATAAAAATGTCCAAAATACTGCGAACGCACAAAACCACATTTCATACCCAAAAATAAACGTCAAATTTATTCATATTAAAAACAGCTTAAATAATAAATATATTTGAAATGGCAAATATCTATTTACATTTTCAAATGTATTATTCATTATTAATAAGGAAAAGTTCGTTATAGTAAATTTTTATTTAACTTAAATTTTTTTCAAAAATACAAAACAGCTAATTTATTAGCAACAGCTGATGATTTGACAATTTTACCATTTTACCCAAACAAAAAGTACGGGTAAGTTCTGGTAAAATGAGAAACACAATTACTCTCTCATGAACGCTCTCATTTACCCAATTTTTGTTACAAGAAACTATTTCTGGTAAGATTGGGTTCCCGCGGGCACCCGCGGTAACGTACGTCGAACACACCTATTGTATTCATAAAAGTCCCCAGAGTCTGAATTTTATTTAACAGGAAAAAGTCCTCAGATTCTGGTTGAGGCAATCAAATAACTCGTTTACTGCAACCAAACTCAATTTTCACAATGAATCTATTTTCTCTGTGTATAGAACAAAATCTTCAGAATCCAGAGGTTTTTCTGTTGGAAAAAAGTTATCAGAATCCAAAAGGCTTTGAATAGGAAAAAGTCCTCATAATCTCAAGATTTTGTCTAGGAAGTAGTCCTCAGAATCTGACTGATTTTCTATAGGAAAAGATCTTTAGAATGCGAGGCTTTTTCTATAGGAAAAATTCATAAGAAACTGAAGGTTTTTTTTTTATAGAAAAATCTGATGGTTTTCTATGGGTTTTTCTGTAGCAAAACTATTTATTGCCTGAGGGTTTTACTGTACAGTGAAATTTTCCGAATCTGGGGTTTTTATATGATTCAGATTCTTAAAGTTTTCTGTAGAATGTTTTTATAAAACAAACTTCTTAGTCTGAGGGTCTTTTCTATGGGAAATCACTCTCCAAATCTAAAAGATTTGGTTTTTGTTGGGACCTTGTGGAGTAATGGTGCGTTGGACTGTTACATATAAAGATGCGGGTTCGATCCTCGATGACGACAACATCAATTTAGTAATATAATATGAATGAGTTTTATATCCCTCATACATATCGCAACGTCCTCTTTCGGTGTTCCCATAGCACTTAACCCCACCGAAGTTAAATAACAATTCGCCAACTCTCCATCAGATGGCGAGCAACAACTGTTCTAAGATTTATCATCTCGCGCAATAACAGTGTTGCCATATTTGAAGCCCTTCATCTTTCACCACCTTTTAACTCTCCCCTTTCACATCTTCAAAAGAAAGCAACACATTAAGGAGAAGCATGAATTTCCTCAGTGTTGCTTTCCTTAAAAACAACATTCAGAATATGCCCTCTTTTGTTTATGTCTAAAATTTACGTATTTTAAATTTATTGCTAACTAACCTGTGAGAAAAAAAGGTCAGTTGAAGTTCAACCAATTGTCCCATGACCAGTGCAATTAGCACCGTTTAAAAGGTCCCATCCTGTGACCGTTCTGAAAGTACCTACCCCGTAGATGGTGAAATAGGACCGATCTGAAGTTATAGAAATATTTCTAATTTTCGGCTTAAAATCAAATTTGTTAAAATTAACTACATTTGGTATTTGAAATTAATAAATTTTCTGTTAAAATTAACAATATTTTTTTATTTTACATATAAGTAAATCTACTTATTTTTTAAAACAAAATTTGATTAATTTTAACTAATTTGATTTTTAGCCAAAAATTATAAATATTTCTATAAAATTACACACTTAGTTTGAGTGTATTAAGTACACACAATTTAAAAATCAATTTCTTGTTAAATTCCTTTACAAATCATCTTCAATTGAACTTTTTCCCCCATAAATCGTATCTAAAGTGTTTGTAAAAACATTTGTTACTATCACTTAACTTACAAATAACTTTTCATAATTTCAAATGTTCCGACTGACTCCACAACAACCCACTCAAAAGATTATCACGATGATGATCATATAAAATAAACACAACAACAACACAATTGACTATCACCTGTTTTTAGAGAAAATAAAAAAAAAATCTTCCTTTTTCTATTATAAAATTTCTGTAAAATGGTTTTTCTTTCTCACCACAAAAGATCTTTAAAAAAATATTTTCAAACCTCTTCCCCTTATTCTTAAACATTTTATAATGAAACTTTTTATTTAAGGTTAAAGTTTAAATCTAAACCACGAAAATTTTAAACATTAGACAGTATTCATTTTACAACAATATATTATTTGTATAAATTTGTTCTTTATTGTTTTTGTATTTTTGCTATTGTATTTGTAGTGAAGTGAATTTACATAAATTTGTTTATTTTTTTGGTTTTTTTTCTTCTTCAAAAAACAACATAATTGATTTGTACCCTAAACACAAGATTGTTTTATTTGATAATTGCATTTACATGATGTTCCTTTTAAGATATTGTTGAATTTTCTAGTTTTTTTTTTCAGAAAAAGTACAAGAATTTGTAATTTAAGGCAAAACCAACAAAGTATAGGCACGCGAGTGCATTTTAAATTTTATTTTTTACTTACTTTAAGAGAGAGTCTTCCGTTGTTTTAACAATAATTTTATGGATTTTTAAATTAAGTACATATTTCAAGTTGACTTTAAGGGATCTAAAAAATTTATAAAACTTAAAACTCTATGGTTGTTTGTTATTTACACTTAAAATAGTTTGTAAGTAAAAATAACAGAAAATGACATTTACAAGAAATGATATTTCATTTAAAAACCGGTCTACTTAATTTTCATTTAAATTACATGCCTTTTGTAATTTATTTTTAAATGTTGATTAAACAGCTGAAACATTCGTAAATACAAATGAAATAATCAGTTAAAATAAATGTCAAAATTTTACCTACCAATTCCTTAAAAAATAAATGATTTTATCATTTATTTGAAATTGTTTCCCTTTTTGTATTTTTTTTTATGTACAAAATGTATGTATGCATAGCTATAGACGCTTTTTGTGTGAATGTGTTTGTGTATGTATGTGTGTTGAAGAAGTTCTTGTAATTTGAATTGAAAAATTTTGTATATATACAACTAATTTAAATAAAAAAACAAATGGAAGTTCTTTGAATATTTTTTTTTTGAAACAGACAACAAACAAAATTTAAATTTGTATTAACTGTTAGGAAACAAATAAACCACAAATTTCCGTTTGTGGTTAAATTTTTATTAAATTTCAAACATATGAAAAAAATAACTGAAACTGAAAAAAGTCAATAAATGGTGGTAAATCATTTCGAAAAAATTGTAAAAAAAGTTGATATAGATATTTCTTTGAAAAATAAATGTATGTTCCTTCATTTTTAAATGGAATGGAAAACTTTTTTATTAAACTACAAACAGTAAACTACATAATATTCTGAGTGTACCTACACATTAATGTTTGGCATTTGGGAAACACCGCAATTCAGAATTTGCCTTCGTCTTACTAGAAAGCTGCAAACTGGCCTAGAGGCCAGTTAATAAATTACAATACTCCACACGCTTTGTAGTAAATCCCAATTTATTTTTATATATTTCAGCCAGCTAAAGATAAAAATTGCTTTAAAAGTGTAGTATTAATATACAGGCTGATAAATATGAAACAGAATTTATAAACTTGTATTTCAATCTGATATTTTAAAAATCGGTATTAAAAGTTGAGCTAAGAGACAAATCCACATTATTGTGCAGAAAATAAGTTATATAATTTTAAAATTCATAGATAAATTCCAAGGCTACGGCCAATTGTGTCGCACTGTGGCTGAAAACTTGATTTTATTGACCAAAAGTAATTTTTTTTTGTCACCGATTTGTAAAATTTTAACGCAATTTTGTAGCTAATATTTCCAAATTAAGGTAGATGAAAGTATCCTCTTCAACCATATATATACTTTTGCACCCATGACTACCCGCGTGTAGAACACTTTTTTCATTTTAATGAAGCTCAGGAAAAAAGGAATAAGGATTACAATAAAAGTAAAATTTCACGAAATTCCACAAATGAAGATTTATTTAATACATTATAGGCAAAAATAATAAAATAAAAATCCATATTTTCACATAAAAATTTAATTTGTAAATATTTTTTGAGGGTAAACAAATTTCCAAATTTGACAGTAAAATATGGTTAATTTTTTAGTAATAATAGCAAAATTTTCAGTTGATTTTTCTATTTTTTTTGAGTGTAAACATATTTATTAAGTTAAAGAATTTTGGACAATGAAAAACAAGCCACTATGTATGTGTCGTCCCAAAGTAACATCATGACAGCAGAGATCTTTTCCTTCTCACTATCTTTTTCCAATTAGATTTCCAATTAGTTCTCAGAAATGGAAACATTAGCAGTGTGATTGTTCACCGATCGTGCGAGAGATAGTTCGTGCTGCTTAGAAGTGGTGATTTCCACACGAAAGACAAACACCGCACAGGTCAGCTAAAAAATTTCGAAGATGATAAATTGGAGGCATTACTCGATAAAGATTGTTTTCACACTCAAGAAGAACTTGCAAGATCATTGGGATTCACTTAATCAGCAATTTGGAAACGTTTGCAAGCAGCAGGATTAATCCAAAAGCAAGGAAATTAGGTACCACACGAGTTGAAGCCAACACGCAGAGAAAAAACATGGTTGCAACATGATCACTGCTAATATATTGTGCTTGCTGCAATCAGGTATAATTGTCACAACCATGTTATTGGTTTTATATCCATCAACATGGTCACTACCATCATTGTTATAGTAAATATTTCACTATTTCATGCTTGCCACTTTCTATTTCATAACATGATTGGCTGTAACCATACTGTGGTAACTAAAACTCTGACTATGACAAAAATATGATAATTATGCAACCACAAAATGCTGGCGACAATCAATAAATAATTATACATAAAATAAAACATGACTGACATTTACAGTCATAATATTGTCTTGTTTTCATAAAAACCAAAATTTTATCAGTTCAGTCAGTTTGTTTTAACTACAAAATGTCTTAAAAAACAATCATATATTTTTTAAGACTGGGATTTTATATTAATTAATTATTAATATGCCATAATATGATATTGTATATTAATAATCATAATAAAATAAGAAGGATCATGTATATATGCATTAGGGCGGGTCGATTTACCATAATTTGATAAAATTTTGAGCATACTATGATTACATGTAATCATATTATGATAAATTCAAGATCATAATATGTTTCTTTAGAACCATAATATGGTAATTTTTGAAACATAATATAACTGTAGGGATCATATTATGGTAAAATTATGTTTATTTTATCATAATATGACAACCATATTATAGTACGATTATGGTTGACACAATCATAAACCCAAAAATATATGATGCTCTTCGAATATGATTGTCCCAACCATGTTTTTTTTCTGCGTGAAGAGACGTTAAAAGAAATGTCCGAAATGCTGCTTGAATGTCATAAAAAGAAGTCATCTTTGCATCGAAGCATTACTGGTGATGAAAAATGGATCCATTACGACAACCCGAAGCCCGGCGAAATCAACACTAAAGCCAAATATCCAGTGTAAAAGTAATGCTCTGTATTTAATGAGAACAGAATGAGACCGATTAAAAATTAATTAGAAAATAGTAGTTGAGAAGTTTTGTCTCACCCGCCTTATAACCCAGACCTTGCCCCAACTGATTAACATTTGTTTCGATCGAAGCACAACACTGTTCAAGGAATACGCTTCACTTTAGAACAGACTATCATTCGTTTTCGTCCTCAAAAATATGAGCAGTTCTTTTTTGCCGCTAAATTCCTATGTTGCCAGAAAGATGGGAAAGGATCACAAATGTTTCACAATAAATGCTCAAAATTTGTCAAAAATCCAGCAGTTTTAAGTTATACGCCCAATATTTAAATAAAATTTAGGAACCCAACATAGTTACTTGGTTTATATTAGGTCGTAAATTCTCTGGTACACTACGAGCATAGAATATATTTGTAATCTTTACTTGTCATATGTTTTTTGTTAACAAAAATTTTTAAAAGAAGGCAACTCTTCTTAGATAATGGGAAACAAAAAATGGAGAGATTAACAAAAAACGTATCAAAAATAAAATAATTTATTTCTCACAACTGCCATGCACGACGTGTTTTAATTGTCAATTTGTATTGAAAAATACGCAAATATTTTTTGTTCTGTTTCTCCATTATGTTTCAAAATATTCGTGAATATTTAGAACAGTGATCGGCACTCATAGCACTCAGGGGCCGAACACAATCGGCAATTTACACGTACATTACACGAATTTCAACAAATCTCACGGCTATGAGCACAAAAAATACAATTATTTCATTCTGTAGTACGCTAACTTTCAACAGAGCAAGTATATGCAAGTATATGTATATTGTTGAAGAAATAAAGTACACTCTAAAAATTTGTTTTTTTTTATTGTAGGTATTTATTTTGTTTTTCGTTTACATTTTTAATTAAAAATGTGGAACGTTGAGTGGGAAAAACTTTTTTTTTTCTTTAAATAAAGGGTGTCCCAAGAAGAACGCAATTTTTAAATTTTAAATAAAACACAGATATTTAAATAAAAATCGTGAAACTTTATTATATCGTAAAGTAGACAGAATGAGGTTATGTATGGAACAATATATCGTGCAGATGGCCGCCGCGGCTTTGCTGGCATACACGCGATCTTTTGATGAAATTTTCAATGACCGTTTTGCATGAATGCTGCGGTATTTCATTAATGCAGCGTCCACTTTCCTCTTTTAAGGCTTGAGTCGTCGTCGGCTTATTCGCGTAAACCATCGACTTCAAAAAACCCCAAAGAAAAAAATCTAATGGTGTTAAATCGCACGATCTAGGCGGCCAATTCTGATCTCCAAAACGCGAAATAACACGACCGGGAAATGACTGATGCAGCAATTGAATTGTTTCTCTGGCTGTATTACATGTGGCGCCGTCTTGTTGGAACCACATGCCCTCCACATTCATTTCTTTAATTTTAGGCAAGAAAAAACTGGTTATCATTTCACGATACCGAACACCATTTACTGTTTGCGCTTGACCTGCCTCATTTTCATAAAAAAAAGGTCCAATGATTCCTCCAGCCCAAAAACCACACCACACAGTGACACGTTGAGGATGCATTTGCTTCTCGTGAATCACTCGAGGATTTTCCTCACCCCAAATGCGACAATTCTGCCTATTGACGAAGCCATCAAGATGATTTTATCGGCAAAATCAGCATTTTCATGTTGTTTCTCCAATACCCAATTAACGAACTCCCTTCGCTGTCCATGGTCAGCTGGCTTCAGTTCCTGAGTCAATTGAACTTTGTATGCATGAAGATGCAAATCTTTCGTCAAAATTCGCTGCAAAGTGGATGGAGTTTGAGCGACATCATCACGTACAGCTGCGACATTTTCGGTCGATCGACCTGGTCGATGGCGCGTTGTTGTCTTTACATCACTAACAGACGCAGTTTCGGCAAATTTATCCATTAATCTCTTTACAGTTGACTCTTTTGGAGCATTATTGTGACCCCAAATAGATCGCAATTTGCGAACTGTAGCCGCAAAACTTTCACCATTTTGGTAAAACAATTTCACAATGAGAATGCGTTATTCATTCGTGTAGCGCTCCATTTTTACTAACCTCGTACCTTCTACTAGCAAACAATAACAATTGTTCAAATGTCAAACAATGACACGTCGAATGTTGCCAGATTTAAAAATTGCGTTCTTCTTGGGACACCCTTTATATTAAATGAGGTAGAGTGCCTTGTATGCAATCAAAAAATTATTATTATCATTATTATAAATTATTTTAATTTTTTATATAGGAGAAAACAAAAACATGAACTATTTTAATTCAATGAATACGGATATTCTCTTATCGATTAATTCATATATTAATTTATTTAATCATTTATTTATCGAGAAAGATAAAATAAATTCTAACGGTGTAAAACACCAATACATTCATATTCTCTCTTTCTGCCGACCACTAATTTGGAAGATCAAAGTTGTTATTACTCATACGCCGTGTAGTAAGACGAATGAGTTAAATACAACACTAAATTTACAACAATCATACAGAAAACAGATTCGTACTAACAAACGAATTCATTGCTATGTTTTGGTTGTGATAACCATATATTTCGAATGTAACTATCGAATTATTATTGAGGGAATCTAATTACTATTGTTTCAACTAATTCTCAGTTGTCACAACCGAAAAATTCGGTTACCACAACCGAACCTTTTTTCTCTGAGATATTTTCCATATCTCCATATCGTGTTTACCTCTCCATATACATTTACGTCGCTCAAGTCGCTTGTAAGTCTGTCGCCCATTTTTAATCACTTGTTTTTAACTTTAATTTATTGTAAATGAACTTATAATTGACAAAGTAAATTTGTTCATAAGTTCCTCTTCGCTTCCAATTAATAAAATTGTCCACAATTGTTTTTTTTTATTTTAATTTTAATTTTTTAATAAGCACTTTCAGTCAATTCACTTAAGTTTAAAAGGTAAAACTTTGTAATTAACTAATTAATATTAATTAGTTTATAATAAAAATATATTGAAACTACTTGAAATACATACTAAATACTAACTACGTATGTCTAAATGCATGGACTACTATAATTAACAGAACAATAAATAAAATACATGCCGACAAGTGGCATTTAATCAGTTTAAAATATCAATCAATACAACTACAATATCATACCACAGAAATCTGAAGTTACCAACAGACATATGATATAAATTGTACACATTTTGTAAACGATTGAACGTTTGAGTATGAATTGTTAGTATGTAGAGTTAGTCGGTCGGTCGGTCGTTTGGTCTCTAATAGTTATTTGAATACAATTTTCATAAAACAAACAAAAAAACACACCTCATTATATTGTAAATAGAATTTTGTTGTTGCAACTCTGCGACTAATACCAGCACAAACGATTACTACTGTCAAATGGTTGACACATGTTGGAAGAGCGCTGGGCAAAATATGGTTCAATTAAAATTTGTTTTGAATAATGATAAGTTTTAAAAAATAAAATAATACTTCTACAAAATAAAGTCGAATATTTTTCAGAGTAAAATTTTCATACAGCCCAGAAATAGGCTGAATTCATTTCGCCGTTCTATCAATTATGTCCCTATTCACACCGAAAATTTTCATCAGATGGACCAAGACATCTGTTTGTAACAAATTCTCGAGCGATTCATAGCCCTTCCCCGGGATCCCGGTACATATTGGGATCTACCGCGTTCTTATTACTTCGACCTTATTGTCTCGCTTTCTAAGACCTTCAAAGCAGCAAGATTGTCCACGAAGATGCTAATGGATGTTGATTATTTTAGCGATCCTGTCGATTACAAAAACCTCTGCCTCTTAGTGGTCTCAGAAATTTTTGAGGTCCCTGTCAGTCTGACTGCGTGCCGACAGATTTGGCCAAGAGATTTAATACAGTTCCTCAAACACTTCGACCTAATGGTATCGCATTCTAAGGCCTTCAAACGGGCAAGCCTGAACTGCTTTATTCTGTATTCCTGAAAAGTTTAGAGTTTAAAATGACACCGAGGTATTTCGCCACCTTCGAAAGTTGAAGAGTGATTTCAGCTACAGCTTAGGCTAATAAATCTCCTACAGAGTGGACATCACTGATATCCAGACAAATTCGGATTTTTTAAGATTGACCTTCAGAACGTTCCGCCGTGCCCATGTAGACAGACTCGTAAGTCATGCAAGATTTCTAGTGCCATGCAAAGAGTTAATTGATCATAAGATTCCAAGGAACAGAAGAAATTTCATTTTAAAGGTCCTATACCATCATCTTCACCACTGCACTATTCCCTTGATTTGAGTTAGTTTCCCTGTTTTAAAGCATATTTCCCTTGTTTGCAGTATCTGAAGATCATTGCCTTTACCCCCGAGGTTATCGATGACATATCTACGGTATGGAATGCGCCTTCCACTGACAAATATGTCAATAAATATTCACAGCTGTGGAGAGAATCGTCAATAGTACTAATTTCTGATTTTCCTTCATTCCGATGGTATGGGCTCTGATGCCAGACTTCCAGTGAACATACAAAGAAGGCACTGTGATTATATCCAGGAATTTCTAAAGAGTTTTAAAAAAAATACCGTTTGGCCCTGCTGATTTGTAGGGCTTAAAAGACCTCATCGCGCAAGCGATATATCGTCCGTGCGCCATCGAGTTTCCCTCATAAGCTGCGGTTAGATCTTCGGTACTGTAACCAGACATAATCAATAGATTAATGCACTTCTCATACAATCAACGGCTTATATTCTTTTTTACCTTTACCCGAAATAACTGGAAGCATAAAGTTACACAACCTAGATCCACAAACTTTGCTGTTCAAAAGCCGGGGTTGCTAAATAGAAGCTTCATCCACATTCTCCTTCCCCATAAATCGCAACAGATTATCAATCGTTTTGGTGTAGATAAGTATGCATCACCTTTATTTTGAGATGAACTAGTCTGCCAAATCTCTTTGCTACATCAGAATGACTACAGCGTATTCAGTCAGAAAACATAAACGCATATAGAGCCATTCCATACCGCACAGCATTCGGATTTGTCATCTCCGATTTCAACTAAATTCGCCACAAATATTGTAAATGGGTAGTGTTTATCAAATCATTAACTTTTTGACCCCAAACCCTTTCGGTTTTCGAAATATGACGTCATAAGAATTTGAAAAAACGTCAAAATTTCGATAAAGTGTCCATACAAAGTCGCCCATAACTTCTAAACTATACAACCCTAAATTTTTCTATTGGTACCATTTTAAAGGTGAAAACATTGCATCCCAAAAGTCTTTTTGTATTAAAGATTAAAGGTAATTTTTTTAAGTTTAATCTTCAAAGACTCATATCTCAAAAACTAATTTTTTTAAAATTCTGAAAATAAAATATATATTAAAAATTAAGGCAAAATTTTAAGGTGGACACTAATTTGGTTTCTGAGTTATGAAGGAAAACGTGGTCCCATGATACCCTTACAGTTTTGGTCCTTTTTATGTGTTTTTTTTTTGTGATTTTTAACTATGAAATTTTTTTATTACAAAAAATGTCTTTATGTGGTCCAAGTTTTAGTAATATGCTTTGTTGTATTCATCGTATATGGGGCCAATTTCCTTCTGATGCCAAATTTTTATTGAACAATGCCGTTTACAAACTTCTAATTGCCGGTTAAAAAGATGTCAGCAAAATACATATTGATTAGCTTTAATTTGATTTCTCTACAATTGTATGAATGAAATGATTTTCAAAAAGGAAGAAACCATGCATGTATTTTAGACAATATATATGTACATATATAATTGTTTAATATGTTAAAACATATAAAATTAAATACTACTTGATAACAAAGTAATGAAAACCACAAAAACCTCTACAATATGGTCGGCCGGTAGTTTTTTTTTTTTGTCAACAATGGTCGAACAAAAAATTGACAATGTGACATTTTACTTTGGATTTCTTTTGTTGTTGTTGTTGTTATTCTGATATGTGTAAAAGTACATGCATACACGAAGGTATAAGGCTGTGTGATTTGTTCTAAAGTCCTTCAAGTTTTTATATATTATTTTTTTTTTTTTAAACTTTGTGTTACTTACAGATTGTCATTGTTTGGTTTTGGGCTACAATGTGGTCAAATCTATACCAGGGATGGAAAACATGGTACAATTGAAGTTTTTTTGGTACATTTTTACCTTGGTTGGTACCGTGGTACTACCGCGGCTCATTTAGTACAATTTGAAATTTTTCAAATTTTCAATTTTTAACTTGATAAAACAACATAACATAAAGTCGACTTTTTTTAAAAGCAACTTTATACTAAAAACCTGTTTTTATTTATTCAGCTACTATAGTAAAAAATAAAGTCAGTTTTAAGTTGAACCGGCTCTAAATTGGTGTCACATCAAATGTTTCCATACACATTGTACTAAAATATTCGGAAGTGGCAACATTGAACAGCTGATTTTTAATTACCTCTCAAAACAAAAAAAAAATAAGAAAAAAGTGTATTATTGTTAAATAGCTATTAAATGTCTTTAAATTTTTTAATAGAAAATCCTGAAAAGGTTAAATTGCCCTCCAAGGGAGGCGGACAACCAGATAAAAAATGTGTGACATAAAAATTAGAGAAAAATTTTACAAAGTTTTGTGGGAATTATACGACTACATAAAATTAACGATAAATTTTGTTTCACCTGGTCAATTAAAATTTTTTGAAGTATTTTTAGTGTCTAAGCAAATCTGATTCAATACGATAAAATTGTAAAAAAGCGGAAAAAATTTTGGTACCGTGAGGGTCGAAAAAGTGCAATTTGTTTGTCTGGTTGGTACAATAACATAAAACATATTTTCCATCCCTGATCTTTACCCTTAAACCACTACAACATTTTTCCAGATAGCAGAACAAAAAGAGGAACAACCACTTTACATACACACACATGACCAAACTTACATTTAACTGTACTACTTTTGTAATATAATTTTCAAATAAGGCGGTTACATCCTTTCCATTTAATCCTTGACTCTAAACCACATTTATACTCATGTAATACTTCGTACAACTGACAACAATTGACAGGGAGAGTTTCTTAAATGTGTTGTTCAAAATTAAATTGAACACTGGCTGCTTTTATACGTATATTCTTCCACTTTATTCCATTCCACTGAATTGGTTATTTTGTTTATTGCGTTTATTGTTTGTTTAGTGAAATCAACTAATTATGGGTTGTTAAATGGCAGCCATTTAGTAGGTTTTTTTTTTTTGGAAAATTGAATCCATATATACTTTAATATGAATATATTTTTATAGACATGTATATGTAATACTACATATGTATAAAGTGGTATAATCATTGTATATGTACACAAACAAACAAACAAACAACAACAACAAAAAAAACATTTAATATGATATGATAAACGCGATCTAAATGACGACAACACATTGTGGTATCATGTCACATTGTCAATTGAATACAGATAATTGAACATTTAAATGGATATTCAATTGATTGTGTTTTTTTTTTTTTTTTGGTTTAGTTTCATATGTTTTATGTTTGTAATTTATGTATATTTGAAAGTATACAACATTAAATGGCAATTTATTGAAAGCCGTTTTTTCAAGTTAATATATATTACTTGTTAGTTTAGTTAACCTTTATTTAGCCATAATTTAAATTATGGTAGTTGGAAATTTTTATTTAAATATCAAATTACCGAAGTGCTTAAGTTGTTTACAACTATTTAATATAAGAGTCAATTTATACGATACAATTGATTGCAGGCAATTTTCTGAATTCCCTTTTTAAAGTTGCTTCCAAAGTTATGGTGAATTTTGTTGCACTAAAACTTACACGCAAAGAAAAAAACATGGTTGGGTTAATCATATTTGAAGAGCATCATATATCTTCTGGTTTATGGTTGCGCCAACAATAGTCGTACTATAATATGGTTATCATATTATGATAATAAAATAACCATATTTATAACATAATATGGTCCCTAAAGTTATATTATGATTCAAAAATTACCATATTATGGTCCTAAATAAACATGTTATGTAGAATTTATAATTATATGATCGCACGTAATCATAATATGCTCAAAATTTTATAATATTATGGTCCCTCATAACTATAGTGTGATTCCTGGAGTATCATTATATGATCCATAATCTAAGAAAATTTCTTATAGAAAAAGTTCTTAGAAACTACCCAGCAAAAACAAAGTAGCAAAAGAAGAGAAAAAGAAGCAGCGATTTTGATTCCAGTGTTGTGAAAATTTGGATTGGAACCAATGATTTTTACATACGGGTGTCATAGGGTGGAAGTTTTCTTTTATGATCCTTTTTCATTGCATCTAAAGCCCTTCTTATGGTTTAGTGAAAAATGAAATCTTTTGTTCTTCCCAAATAAATTTTGAATTTGTAATTTAGATTTCTACAGGACATCAGTAATAGGGCATTAGCCTCATTTTCACAATCTCCCGTTAGCTTCTACCTGGGAATTTAACTGACACATTTGTTGTTGTTTCCTATACAAAGTTTGAGTTTTACTGTTCGTTAAATTTTAGCGGGAAATTCAGCAATCGGGCCTTATTTATCTCTATTCGAAATCCTTGCAATTTTTACTACAATAAATTTTTTACTTTTTGTAGCGTCATAGATTTCATTAAAAATCTAGATTTCATTAAAAATCACATTTTTATAAGTTGTGAAAAAGAACTTCCTTAGAAGAGAAAAATCAGAACTTAACGATACTTTAGAATCAATGAAAAATTAATTCCTTAAGAATCACTTCCATTTATTTTTGCTGGGTATGAAAAAACTCTTTAAATTTACCCAGCAAAAAAAAAGTAGCAAAAGAAGAGAAAAAGAAACAGTGATTTTGATTCCGCTGTTGTTAAAATTTGGATCGGAACCAATGATTTTTAGATAGGGATGTCATAGGGTGGAAGTTTTCATTTATGATCCTTTTTCATTGAATCTAATGCTCTTCTTATGGTTTAGTGAAAAATTAAATCTTTTGATGTTCCCAAATAAATTTTGAATTTGTAATTTAGATTTCAACAGGACATCTGTAATCAGGCCTTAGCCTCATTTTCACAAACTCTTGTTAACTTCTTTGGAATTTAAAACATTTGTTGTTGTTTCCCATAAATTTGAGTTTGACTGTTGGTTAAATTATAAAATCTGGTAAATTGTAAGTAAAATATGAAAACAAATCACTTAAACTTAAAGCATAGTTATAAATGTCAAATTTATATAGAAAAATCTAAGATTAATATTTAACTTTGGTTGTTTTTAAAATAAGTTACCCGTCATAGATTTCAAAAGTGTTAAATTTCATTAAAAATCAGATTTTTGGAAGTTGCGAAAAAGAACTGCCTTGGAAGAGGAAAATCAGGACTAAACGATACTTTGGAATCAATGAAAAATTAATTCCTTAAGAATCACTTCCATTTATTTTTGCTGGGTAAGAATATTTTCTTAAGAAATGTTTTTTTCTAAAAAAAAATTGATAATAAGGACTTCTTGAAGAAAAATTGTTAAGGAAAAAATCATAGATTCTAAGAACTTTTCTTTCAAGAAACTTTGATTCTGTGGACTCTTTTTAAGAAAAATACTTAAAACTTTTTTTGTAAGATATTTTTAAGACTTTTTTTTAGAAAGTTTTTAGACATTTTTCTGTAAGAAAATATCTTTAGAATCTAAGAATATTTCTACTAGAAAAAGTCCTTAAAATATAAGTATTTTTCACGATGAAAAGTCTTCAGAATCTATGAATTTTTCTTTCTAAGAAACCGTTTGCAGAAGCTGAGAATTTTAGTTTAATAAAAAGTCCATAGAATCTAAAAATGTTTTTATCAGATAAATTTATAAAAATCTATTGTTTTGTGTAAGAAACCTTTACGTACAATTTTTAAATAAAAAAAATCTAATTGTTTTTATTGAAAAGAATTAAAAAAAAAATAAAATCTTTCAATGGAAACTTTTTGACAATGAATTGATTAGTTAAATAATATTATATGTATAAGGAATTTTCGAAAAAAAAATCTTCCAAAAATTCCTAAGCTAAAAAAAATAAACTGGATCTTAGTGGGTCAATTGATGAAATATTTGAATGACATGTGAAAGGATATTTTCTACCCATCTGACATTTTCTCCAGTTTTAGTAAACAATATATGATTGTTTTATGTTTTTATCAAAACAAGACAATATTATGACTGTAAATGTTAGTCATATTTTACTTGATGTATAATTATTTATTGGTTGTTGGTAGCATTTTATTGTTGCATAATTATTATATTTTTTTAATAGTCAGAATTTTTGTTACCACAGTATAGTTACAGCATAAAATAGTAAATTATTTACTAAGTACTGATGGTAGCGACCATGTTGATGTTTAGAAACCCAATAACTTGGTTCTGACAACCATACCCGATTGCAGCAAGCACAATATAGTAGCAGTGATCATATTGCAAGCATGTTTTTTCTCTGCGTGTAATGTGAATGAAGCAACAAAAGAAGAATACATATGAGAGCGATAGAGAAATAACAAAAACATTCACGAAAAACGAAAACCGTTGTGTTTTTTGTTAGCCCGCCTGCTTCTCTACGGTGTTCGTCAACAAACAAAAATTGCACGCGAAAATTGCATGCAACAAATTCACCATCTAAATTGGCTCTAAGTTTGTTAGAAAAATGGTTTGACTATAGTTAAAATCATCGAGCCACCAAGCCAAGTTTAGACGCACGATTATCGAAGCTTCTGATGCACAAGTTGTGAAATTTCGAATACGTTGATACAGTGGTGTGCCCAGGGGGGGGGGGGGGGGGGGGGGAGGCTGGCCAGGCCCCCCGAAATTATTTCCAAAATACAAGTTTTTTTATTATGTATACAAGGTGGCGCAAAAGTAATCCTCCTATCAGAAAATGCTATAAATTTTGCAATTGGCCCCGAATGTCAGTTCTGTTTTGACATTTGTGTAGTAAACACATGCGAAATACACGTTAATAAACAATATTGGTGACTATTTATTTGAGCAATAATGAAGATGATTTTTCATCAAAAATAATTATGAGTGATGAGGCCCATTTCCATCTTAGAGGGTACGTAAATAAGCAAAATTTACGCTTCTGGGGCACTTAAAATGCGCGTGTAACCCACGAAGAGCCATTACACCCGCTCAAAGTCACTGTATGGTGTGCTGTTTTCGCTGGAGGAGTCATCGGACCTTTTTTCTTCGAAGACGTCGCGGGCCAAACGGTTACTGTGAATGGTGAGCGCTACAGAGCAATGTTCAACGAGTTCTTTTTGCAGCAACTTGATGAATTGGGATTGGAAAACATGTAGTTTCAATAGGACGGTGCAACGCCACACACTGCACGTGCCACAACCGATATGCTGAAGTGTGCATTTCCCGGGCGCCTAATCTCCCGTTTTGGCGATTTGCACTGGCCAGCAAGATCACCTGATTTGACCGCTCCAGATTTACCAGATTTTGCTGAAACTTGTGCAGAAATGAGAAAAATTTGCTTTGAAATCAGGAAAATTTGCTCAATTTCATCTCAGTTACCGAACCTTGTATTTTCTTAATGTATGAAAAACAAAATTTTCGACTGCTGCGCCAACTTCTACAACTATTAATATTCGAAAAACAAAATGAAATTTTTTTTACAAAAATCGTGCGATTTTTGGTTTGATATTTTCGCTAGACAAATAGATTTTCCGGTCACGATAATGTGGTAAAGAATTTAAAAATATATTGCACCGAGTATTTGACATTTCGTTAAAAGAATTTTGTAGCATAATAGATTTTTTTTATCAAAATGATGTAAAAGCGGAGAGAAGCTTTACAACACTTAATATTAAACGTATACATTAGATCTCAGTCAATGTAATACATACATAAGTTTTAAATAAAAATTGTTTATGAATTTAAAAGCTGTAAATTTAGTTTTAAATGCTTAAAAAAGGTAAAAAAAATATTGAAATTGCCAGCTTTTAAAAATAATTTTTGAAAATATGCTTTCGCAAATCAAATTACTGGGCACGACACTGCGTTGATGATGGACTAAAAGACTTTCAGGATGTACAAAATTTAAAGCATCGGACAAATCGTTGCCCAAGTCCATGAACTGAAGTAGTAGTAATATGTACTGAAGGAGTAAAAAGTGCATATTTAGTGGAATATTCAAAAGGAATTGCCTCAGACAACTAAGGAGGAAGGTTTTTTAAGACCTTGATATCCCAAAGGATATTTATTTTTGAGAAATCTACAAGTTTTTGGAATCTTAGTCGTCATGAGAGTTTCATCTCTGATGAACCATTTTAATTAGGTACATATATTAAAACAGGTCCAAAGTAGACATTTTTTCTCGAATATGTTGGTTGTCTGCCAAAGATCTACACATAAAAAAAAACATGAACTAAAAATGAATCCAAAATTTTCTTTAAAATAGATTAAAAATTTTCCTTAGTTTAAGTCAAATTTTATTAAAACTTAGAAAAATTGTCTTAATATGAATAAAAATTCCAATATTTGAGAAAAAAATAAATAGTTTATATACTCATAAGTAATATTTCTTGATTTTAGAAAAACAAAAAAAAAAACAAATATTTAATATATTTATTTATTTTAAGAAATTTAAATACTTAAATATAAGTTTAGTTCATAAAAATAAGAACATAATTTACTACCATTTAATTCAAAAAATGTGTTTTACTTAAAATGTGAAAGTGCACTTAATTTAGTAAAATTAAATAAATTTTAGAAAGCCATTTCTAAATTCAGTTTTTAAGTCTAACATTTTCTGATATTTTAGAATTGTTTTCTAAAAATTAGTTCAGGCAATTAAAAACAAAAAGTAATAAATTAATAAAATTAAATAATAAATAATAATTTTTTCCTATGTAATAATTAAAACTTATTTGGTTAAATATTTTAATTATTTTATATATTTTAATAAAATATTATTATTTTTCAAGTAAAAGTTTTCTAATTTCGGGAAATAATAAACTTAGGTATTTTTTTCCTAAAAATTTCTTCATATAAATTGAAAAAAAAACGAAAAATTTAGTTTTTGTCGGAAAACGTTTAATTTATTTTCCATATTTAAAAAAAAAAACAATAAATTAAAACAAACTAGTAAATTTTCATAACTTTAAAGAAAAATATATTATTTTAGAAAATAAATTAAATTAATTAGTATCTATTAAAAAAAAAATATCGTGCAATTTTTAGTTCGTGATCTTGAGTGAGTCAAAAATCGCTCTCATGCCCATCTCTAATCTTAACAGTCTTTTAACAAAAGGTAAACAATTTCCAAATTGCACTTTTATGTAATAATTTTGTTTGCTGACTACAATACAAAATATCGCAAGCACATTTTATACATTACGGCACAATGGCTTTCCTTACATTGACGTTGCGCCTATTAAACTTTATATTTATCGAAGGCACTAAAACTATTTTTTATTTTCAGTTAATAATAAAAAAGTCAAAATTTTTATATGTCAATTAAAATTTAAGCTAAAAATGCCATAAAATAAACTTATGACATATTTCCAATAATAACAAGAAATGTAACTGTGATATTTTGTATTTTTGCAACAATTTCCTTAAATTAGTTAATTTAAGAAGACAAAGGACCCCTAGTATTCCTTCGCCACAAATGTCGTGTGTCACTTAGGGCGTTCCATTTAGTAGTTCTCTAAAGGAGAACCATTAATTAACTTTGAAAAGGATCTGGCTTTGTCACAAATTATTATGTTTCAGGATATATTGCAGTACACTTTTTTAATTTGGTTACCCTTTTGCTAATGAAATTTAATTTATATTTTAAATACATCAGTTTAGTATAATTCAATTTCATGTAAAGTCAAAAATGTATAGCAAAAAGCTTGTTACAAACAGTGTCCTCACAACGCGGAAGTCCTCCGAGAGTGGAAAAATACTTACACAATGAGCGTAAAGTACTTTAAAATATATGGTAAAATACGAGGGCGTATAAATAAGTCCGTGACTTTTTGAATGAAACACATTTTTTTTTTTTGCAAAAAAAAAAAATTATTTTACACCTAGTCCAAAAATAGAATTTTGCGAGGTCCATAAAATAGGCATTTGTTTGATCAATAATTTTATCGTTAGATCTAAATCTCTGTCCACAGAGCCATTTCTTTAGATTTGGAAATAGGAAATAGTCACTGGGGGCTAAGTCCAGAGAATATGGCGGATGAAGTACCAATTCGTAGCCCAATTCATGGAATTTTGCCATTGAGACTACACACGTGTGCACCCATTGCATTACGGTCAATTGAGAACAAACGCGGCACCCATCTTACAGACAGCTTTCTTAAATCCAACTGATCATTTAAAATCGAAACCACACTGCCATATGAAATGCCTATGGCATCAACAATCTCTCACCATATCGTGGATTTTTTCGACATTTTCTGGTGTATTGACCTCAATTGCCCGTCCAGAACGTTCAGCGTCATTTGTATTTGTGCGACCACAACGAAAGTCAGTAAATCACTTTTTACCATTGAAATCGATGGTGCAAAGTCCCCATAGTATTTATTAAGCTTTTCCTTGATTTGATAGACGGTTTTTACCCAAAAAATAATGTTTAAAGAGAACTCGAAATTCACTTTTTCCATTTTTAAAAAAATCTACGAGGTTTTATGTTTTGAACAGCTGTTAAACGCAACGTAAATGACGAAACTTGCTCAAAATTTCACAGTAGTCTTTTAAAAGGTAGTACTTGATCGGAGCAGTTTTGCATTTCATATAACTGGGAGGGAAGTTCGAAAAGCCACGGACTTATTGATCCGCCTTCGTATATTACCTTTACCATAGAAACAGTTTCATATTTATTAGAAAATTTTCATCAAATTTAAGGATAATTTTCACTTAAAAGAAGTACTATTTAACTTGATGTTAGAAAATATTTTCTTATATTTAGGGAGTTAAGTCCTAGTTATTAGTAAAAAAAAATATCTAATGAACTTAAATAAAATATAGGGTCCGACAAATAACTTTTGAAAATGCTATAAAAAAAACTACTGAATATTTTCTCAAATTTCTTTTTTAATTTGAAAGTACAATCCTTCCGGTTAATAATGGAAAAATTTCATTCAAATGGCTGCATGGGCTGGCCATGCAGTAGCCTACACGATTGGTCCAATTTTTAAGCACATTATCGATTGTGTGCGGCTGTATTTCACCAATGGCTTCTCGAATATTGTTCTTTAAAGCGTCAATTGTCTCTGGCTTGTCGGCGTAACACTTATCTTTGACGGTGTCAAATCGCAGCTCCGAGGTGGCCAAACGACTTCAGCTCTGCTGCTGATATTGCGATCTTCAAAAACAGGGCGCAAAACATCGAGTGTAGCTTCGGCTGTGTGGCACGTAGCACGTAGTCCTGTTGAAACCAAATGTTGCCAATACCCTCCTCTTCAATTTTTGTGAACAAAAATTCGTTCAACATGGCCCGATAACGATCGCCATTGACTGTAACGGCCAGCCGAGGCAGCCATTTGAATGAAATTATTTTCCATTATTAACCGGAAGGATTGTACTTTCAAATAAAAAAGTAATTTATAAGAAATTTGAGAAAATATTCAGTAGTTTTTTTTATAGCATTTTCAAAACAAAAAAGTTGTTTGGCGGACCCTATATAAATTTTCTTAAAACCA
The DNA here is from genome assembly GCA_949748255.1 of Eustalomyia histrio. Taxonomy (NCBI): domain Eukaryota; kingdom Metazoa; phylum Arthropoda; class Insecta; order Diptera; family Anthomyiidae; genus Eustalomyia; species Eustalomyia histrio. The sequence goes on from OX456527.1 coordinate 15,817,662, forward strand.
ATGAAACATTTCCTAACTAAAGGTAGAATTTAAGATTATGTATGAACTAATTAGAAGGAAATTTGACTGTTATTTAATAAAAATTTTGTTCTCAGTAGTAAAATTTTTCCATAATTTAGAAATTGTGACCAAATTTTAAGGTTAACGGTTTTAAAAAATTATTTATAAAATTAGTTTTCAAAAGTTGTTAATAAAGGGTGGTTAAATTTTAAGGGCCGATGTTGAATGTGAATCATACCTAAACGTCAAGTTTTTTTCTGCATTTCATTTGACATTTCTCAATTTCAGAGTAACTCAATTTGAACCATGGAAAGATACACAATCGAGCAACGCGTTAAAGTTATTCAGGCTTATTATAAAAATGGGCGTTAAAATCAAAATGCATTTCGCGCACTTCGTGATTTTTTGGTCAGTATAATCGACCAAATGTGTCCACAATCGGGAGAATTGTGGGCAAATTTCAGCAAACTGGGTCTGTGAAAACACCTGTGCATGCTCGCCCAGTTCGTTCTGCGGAAAACATTGCTGTTGTTCGCGATAGTGTGTCATGAGGTCGGCCAAGCATTTACCGTGAATGGTGTTCGCTATCGCGAGATGATAACGAACTTATTGTGGCCAAGAATTGAGGATATGACCCTGGACGATATGTGGTTTCAACAGGACGGTGCCACTTGCCACACAGCTAACGAAACAATGGCTCGTTTGCGCGACAAACTCAATCGCCGTGTTATCACACGTAATGGCGATGTGAATTGGCCGCCAAGATCATGTGATTTGGCACCATTGGACTTCTTTCTTTGAGGTTATTTAAAAGAAAAGGTGTACGTCGAAAAGCCAGCAACAATTCAAGAGCTAAAGGATGAGATAATTCGGCACATTAACGGCATAGAACCTCAATTATGCCTCAGCGTCATCGAAAATTTGAACCATCGGATGGATTCGTGCCGCCAAGGTCGCGGCGGCCATTTGGCCGATATTTTATTCCATACATAATTGAACCATACCATATTATCATAATAAAAAGAAATGACAATAATTTCCTAAATAATTTGTGATTTAATCAAAATCAACATCGGCCCTTAAAATTTAACCACCCTTTATATAAAGGGTATTTTCAACTTCTCCTCCTTTTTTTGTTTGTATAATTGAAAAACCAATATGGCTGCTTATTGGCAAAGACATTATAATAAATGATATGTTGACACTTTTAGCATTTTGTATATTTTCTGTCAATTATAGGTTTTTTGTTGTTGTTGTTTTTTGTTTCTTTATTTTTTCTTGGCAATTTTTCGTGACATTTTGTGTCAAACTTTATTGTGTTGTTTTTTTTCAGACTAAATAAATATTTAATTTGCAACAAATATTCAATTAATAGTTCAGTAAAGTTTGATCGATTTTTTTTTGTGATATTTTTCATTTTATGAAAACGTTTAAATTGAATTTAATTGTTTATGAAAAATGTTTATTTTATTCATATAATTTTTTTATCTAAAACATTTCATCAAAATACTCGTAGTAGATTTTTTTTATGATTTCAGTATTTTATTATTTTTATTGCCTCAACCCCAAATGGTGTGTGTAAATTTGCAAATGAAGTTAATTGTGCGAATATTATTGCGTGTCTACACACAACCGATGGAGGAATAAATAGCGAGAAGAGAAAAGAGGTTTAAATTTTTTAACTTTAATTGGAAAAGCGTGATGTTGATGTTTGTTTACAAGCCAGCCAGTCAAACCATGCAAACAAACAAACTCAAAAAAAAAAAATCGAGAAAAAATGGGAAAAATAGATACATATAAATAAATTTAAATGAATACCTGTGCAAACATAGATAAATACCATAGATACAATATACTACCATCATCATTCAGACAAACAGAGTACATAAGATTCAGCAGAACTTTTAAAGAATTCAATCCTCCATTCGATTATCAATTCTAATGGACTATGGAATGATTAAATTCTTAAACTACAATTTTTGAATGGGAATGTATTATTGGTTGGTCTCAATCGATTTAATTTTGTCTCAATCGATTTAGTTTCGTCATTCAATTAGTCAATCACTGAATTCAATCTTTGAGAATTCAATGGATTTGAACTCAATCGATTTACAAACTTGGGAATTCAATCGACTTATTGCTTATTGCCAAAAAGATTCCCCAAAATAAAAAACTTCCTTAAATTAAAAAAAAAATGCCCAAATTGAAAAAATAGCCAAATTTGGAAAAATCGTTGAAATTTAGAAATCGCTAAAACTGTAAAAATTGCCAAATTAAAAAAATCACTGAAGTTTAAAAGAAATCAAAATTAAAAAATTGCTACAATTAAAAAAACGCTCAAATTGAAAAAAAAAATATTTAAAAAAAATCAGAATGAAAAAAATTGCAATTTAATCGCATGGAATCGCTTAGATACAATTTGAGAACTATTCATTGCAGAGTGGGAGGCCTATATTTGGTGATATTAATTTTTTTATTTTTACTTTTTTTTTAATTTTGACAATTTTTTATTTTTTTCTAAATTTTTGAAAACACGTCTTTATTATTAGCTAATAGCTAATTTGGACATACGGTAAACAAAGGTGAATAAAAACCCAATAATAAAAAATCAACTGTATGTTAGCATAAATAGCTTTTTCCGTTGATTTGTGAGTTAAATAGAGATAATTACAATTGGCATTTCGGCACGAAGAATGTTGATGAAAGTCGTATAACTTTTTCGGTGTATTCTCCATGATTACTTAAATAAAAAATAAGGAAAACAATTTTTATTTGGAAAAAACTTTTTCTATGATCTCGAACTAAACTAAAAATACATTTTTGAAAATTTTGCACTTTTTTAAATTTTTGTCGATTTTTGATTTTGGCATTTTTTTCAATTGGGGAGTTTTTTCTTCAGTTTGAGAGATTTTTTTCGATTTTGGCGGTTTTTTTTTTTTTTAATTTGAACTATTTTTTCATAATTTTTATTTTTTCTTTTTAAATTTTAGCTTTTTTGTTTTAATTTTGACAATTTGTTAAATTTTGGCTATTTCGAGTTTGAATGTAGTAAATCAAATTTCTTTCCCAAATTTCCCAATCACATTTCTTTCTTTTCAAAAACAAAGTTTCACAACACTTCATTGCCACTTTCACTATCTGGTTTTGCAATTTACATCAAATTTTTAAAACCCGGTATCCTGATTTAATTAAAAGGTTTTTGTATGAATAAAACATTTGAGAAAAATACTTTTCTTTTATTTTAATATTTTGATAAATTCATTAAAGAATTTATTTATGTCCAGGTCTGCTTATTGTTATTGTAGACTATCAGTTAAATGTTATCATAAAGTTTAACATTAAACAAGCCACCATTTTGCTTTGATAAATAAAATTTAATTTACAATTACTGAAAGATTATTTAACACACAAAATAGGAATATTTATTATCAAAAAAAAATAGAAAATAAACTTGATTTTCTTTAAGTTAATCTGTTTAGGGAAACACTCATGACATGAATTAATACAAAGCCGCCAAAAATTAGTGAAAACGTAATGTTTTTTTTATAAGAACAGGTTAAATAACATAGATTAGATTCACGGCATAGACATATTCGAAATCTATGCATGATGCACCCAAGATAAAAAATTAACTAAAGTTTTGAAAAATTAACTTATTTGGAGGAAAACTTAATAAAATTTCCTTGAAATTAAGAAACAAATTTTACTTAAAATTTGGTAAAAATTTCTAAATTATAGAAAAATTTTAATTTAAGTTAGGAAATGTTTCCTTGGTTTTAAGAAAAATTTTATTTTATTTAAGTTATTAGATATTTTTTTTACTAAAAACTAGGACTTAATTTCCTAAAAATAAGAAAATATTTTCTAACATTAATTTAAATAGCACTTCTTTTAAGTGAAAATTATTCACAAATTTGATAAAAATTTTCTAATAAATATAAAACTGTTTCTATGGTAAAGATTAGCAAAAGGGTAAACAAATTAAAAATATATAATGCAGGATTTCCTGAAACGTAATATATTGCAACAAAATCAGATAATTTTCGTAGTAACTAAGTAGTTCTCCTCGAGAAAACTACAAAAAGTGACGCCCTAAGTGACACAGGGCATCTGTGGCTAAGGAACACTTGGGGTCCTTTGTCTTCTTAAATTAACTAATTTAAAAAAATTTTTGCAAAAATATATAATATCACAATTACATTTCTTGTTATTATTGGAAAATGGAAAATGTCAATTTTATGTTATGGCATTTTTAGCTTATATTTTAATTGACAAATGTACAAATTTTTAATTTTTTTATTATTAAATGAAAAAAAAAATCAGTTTTAGTGCCTTCGACAAATATAAAGTTTTATAGGCACATCGACAATTAAAAGAAAAAATAAATTTGAAATTTTTTTACCTTTTGTGAAGAAAATTTTAAAATATATTTCAAGCTAGTTTAAGTTCAACATTTAAGACTGATAAGATTAGAGATGGGTACGTGAGCGATTTTTGACTAACTCAAAATCACGAACCAAAAATTACAATCATGCACGATAATTTTTTTAATGGGTAATTTAATTTGTTTCCTGAAATAATATATTTTGATTTAAAATTTGGAAAATTAACCAGTTTGTTTTGTTTTATTATAATATTTTTTTTTTGGAAAAAAATGTTGAAAATAAGTCAAACAAAAATTAAATTTTTCCTCAATTTAAGAAAAATTTACTCAAGTTTTTTTTTTCAATTTATCTGAAGATATTTTTAAGAAAAAAATCCTATACCTAAGTTTATTATTTCCCAAAAATTAGAAAACATTTACTTGAAAAAAAATAATATTTTATGAAAATTTTTAATATTTATCTGAACTAAGTTGCATGAAAATTTTCCTTAGAAATAGTTTATCAGTTTTTAATATCAAATAAATTTCTGTTATTACATAGAAATAAATTTATTACTTCTTTTTAACTACCTGAACTAATTTTTAGAAAACAATTCTAGTTAATTTCAATACACGCGGGGGAAAAAAATTAACACACATTAAGTTTAAGTACTTTCTCGAGTTAAGTTAGACATATTTTTTGAACTAAATGAGAGTAAATAATGTTCTAAGTTTTTTTTTGAACTAAACAAAGTTTTTATTTTTATAGTTGATCTTTTTAATACTTATATGTATAAAAATGTATTTTTAAGTCTGGCTAAAAAAAGTTATTAGGCACATGCTAAAGCTGGTATGGTTAAAATAATTGTTTAAACATATGTAAAAACAATTTAAACACATGTCTTTAATATTAGCTAATAGCTGATTTGGACATACGGTAATAAAAGGAGAATAAACTCAATAATAAAAAAATCAATTGTATGTTAGGATAAATAGCTTTTTCCGTGGAGTTGTGAGTTAAAGAGAGATATTTATAATTGGCAGTTTCAAGGGCACGAAGAATGTTGATGAAGGTCATAGCGGACCAGAAAATGCATTCCATTCAGCTTGTGTCTAATAACTTTTTCTGTAATTACTAAATAAAAATAAGAACATTTTTTCATTTGGAAGAAAGTTTTCTATGATCTCGAACCAGACTAAAAATATAATTTTATACATATAAACTAAGTTTTATTATATTTTAGTACGCAAATTTCTTAAAACTAAGATGTTTTGCTTAAAAATTGATAAATTTGTATTTAATATACTTATTTTTTTCCTAAGATCAATAAATATTACTTAGGAAAGATATGAACTATTTCTGAGTACACTCACAAAACAAAGTTAGTAGAAAAATTTGTAAACAGTTTTCAATCTTAATTTACTATTTTTGTACTAATTTTTAGTAAAAAATTTAAATTTTGTAAATTTTTTTTGCTATTTACATTTTACAAATTACAGAATATTTACAAATTTTTGTTGCTATTTTAAGAAATCATATTACAAATTTTTGAAAATCGATTTGTTAAAATTAGCAATAAAATTTTGTAAATTTTAAAAAAGTAGATATTGAAGGAAATGTTATTTCTAATAATTAAAACTTATACTTACAAACGTAAATTGCCTTAAAATGCTACATAGGTTGGAAAAAGTGATCGGAAGTGAAGATACTTTTCACAACCGACCCATGTCCAAAAATGGGACAAACAGAAATTAGCAAATTTTCATTTGCTAATGATATGTTTTTACTATTTTTAGTTTTGTCTAAAATATTTTTTGACAAAAATAAACAAAATATGTTGTTGGTCGACAAAAAAAAATAAATTTGTGGTTTTTTCTTCGTAAGGCAATTAAAAAAAAAAAAACAAGTAAGAGCGGCTAAATTCGGCTATGCCGAATCTTATATACCCTTCACCATGGTTGGGAAAAAACTGAAGTTTATATATGGACATATTTGGAATGGACAGATTTATATACGGACGCCTTTAAGAGGAAATTAACCATTTAGTTTGGTGATAAAACTTGGACTCGGGAAGATTTATGGTTCCAGAAAATAGGTATTTAAAAAAAATGTATATTTTGGGCATAACTTTTTTGTATCTGAACCAATATTTCCGAGTTTTTCAGCAAATATGTTATACTAAAGATTTTCGATCTTTTGCTATATAAGACATATCCATAGGTCATATTACAGCTCTAGAATAGTGGTTGTTGTTTGTGTATAAAAGGTGAAGAGGTGAAAGAATTTCAACAAATCGTTAAAAGAAATCACTAGAACTGCATGTGTGTAGCTGGCAAATTTGCATTTGGGATTTTATTTCGCTTTTTTATTAAAAATATTTGTAATTTCTTTAGCTTAATTTTAAAAATTTGAAGGAAAATAGTTTAAAATTTATTTTTTATAAATTATTATAAGTTATGACCTAAAATAGTTGCACTCAAAGGGAAATTATGTATAAAATTTTCTTAATATATGAGAAATAAAATGGTTTAAAAATCTTTTTATAAATTCTTTTAAATCGTAGCAAAAAATAGAAATAAAACCGTTTGTATTTTGTTTGTATCAGAGGGTTTTTATAAAAATTTTGATGTTTTTAGCCTATTTATGGATTATTTAATTATTAATATAAAATTTTATTTAAATTAATTATTAAATGTTAAAAAAAAAACAAAAAATAAACAAAAAAAAATCTTAAGGAAATAAAAAAAAATGTAAAAAAAAGTGAATTGACCGGGATTCAAACCCGCGACCCTTCCACCTGTGGTGAAGGGTATAAAAACGTTTGTATTTTGTTTGTGTTAGAGGGTTTTTATAAAAATGTTGATGTTCTTAGCCTATTTATGGATTATTTAATTATTAATATAAAATTTTATATAAATTAATTATTAAATGTTAAAAAAACCAAAAATAAACAAAAAAAAAGTCTTAAGAAAATAATAAAAAAAAAATGTACAAAAAAAAGTGAATTGACCGGGATTCGAACCTCGAACCCGCGGCCTAAGAGAAAAAAATTATTTGTGACATAGCGTCTAGACAACTGAGCTATTGAAGCTCACACAAAATCATCGTCAATAGAGGTACATATATAAAGTCTTCGTTCATTATAGATTTGTTTAGTTTTTATTTAAATGACAAATCTTTGTATGTGTGTTGTTTGTGTATAAAAGGTGGAGATGAAAGAAAAGAATTTTAACACATGGATGTGTTTTTTATGCGTAAAGTTCTACATACATATTAAACAAAGGGATTTTACCGGAAAAATTAGAGGTAATCCTGGTTTTTTGCTAATATCTCAGCCATTTATTAACCGATCTGTCTGATTTTTAATAGCAAACAGAAATGGATCACATGTAACAGAAATAAAAACCAATCAAGTCCTCATCATGTCTAGGTTCCTCGGAAAACCCATTTCAACACGCAGACGGACAGACGGACTTCGTTAAATCAACTTTGCTCTTCATAAGGACCCAGAATATATATACTTTATAGGGTCTAAGATCTATATTGTAGAAATTACAAACGGAATGACAAACTTATATATATCCTTCCACCTGTGGTGAAGGGTATAAAAATAGCAGCTTAAAAGTGCAACAAGTGTATTTAAAAATAATTCAGTTAATGTGTGCATTTTAAAGAATTTTTTTTTTAAATATTAAAATTTGTCTATATTTTACAATTCATTGAGTTTGGTTCATTATAATTTTTAAAAAAATTTGGTTAATTAGAGCTAATTTATTTTGATAAATTTTGAACAGAATTTTACCAATGATTAGTAGCGATAATTAACTTTTCTGCTATTTCCATTTCACTAATATTTAGTAAGCTTTGCTGCTAAAAGATCTCTTTTAAATCGCAATTTAATAAAACTGAGTAGCGCTCAACAATTTTTTATACTAATTTCATTGTACTAATATTAATAATATTTAGTAAATTATTTTTCTTGATTTTAGCAAACCGATTTTAAATTTCACTTTTTAAAAACTTTACTTAAATTTAGTAGGGCCTACTAATTTTTTCTACTAATTTCATTGTACTACACGTCAGCAGCCATGTGGTGCTAAGATTAGCAAAATTTTCCGTAATAACTGCAAATTTTTAGTTGTCATTACAAATTTTTTGTTAGTGAGTGTATAAAAACTATTTCTTTTTTTCTCAAACATAGGAATTTTTATTTATTTTAAGAAAATTTGTTTAAGTTTTAATAAAATTTGACTAATTTGAGAACAAATTTTAATCCATTTTTAAGGAAATTTTGGATAAATATTTAGTTTATATCTTTTTTTTTTTTGAGTGTAAAATGTTGCACATCAACAATCTCGATGGAGTCGGTTAGTCTCGTTTGTTGCATATTATATGTGGTGTAGACGCTGGAAATATAAATCTTAAACAGTCAGTCATTCGTTAACGTAAACGCATAGAGTCCTCAATTTACTTGTGAATGTTGAACGTCTAAATAAATGTAAGTATGTTTCGAGTATGTGTAGATGTATGTACAAAGAAAGATCTTTAATACACTGTCATGATATAACTATTATATGATGATGATCATCATTAAAGATCTTACTCAATTTAATTATAAACTACAATATGCATCTTTATAGACTATTTATACTCTGTTTATAATCTACCACATAATAATTATAATCTTTTTTTTATAATCTTGATAGATTACACTAGCAATTTTGACATTCTGAAAAATTATAATTGACATGATAATGTTTGATAATTATATTTAAAAGAAATTAAAAGAAACTATAAATTTGTGTTTTTGATGAAAAAAGCGCCAATTCAAAGCCGTATTTAGCGGTTCTTTTTGGCACCAAAATACAAAAATACAAAGTTGCATAAAAATACTACACTCATTTTTTAATAAATCGCCGCATAGATTTGTCATATCATAAAGTAAATATTGTACATTATGAATACAATCTTACTTCAATACGAGAACGTCTCAAATATAAAAAGGCTATAATGACTGAAATATCACATTTTATCTCACCTAATGTATATAAAGGCGGTTAAATTTTAAGGGCCGATGTTAAATTTGAACCACACCTAAACGTCAAGTTTTTTTCTGCATTTAATTTGAAATTTCCCAATTTCAGACTAACTCAATTTGAACCATGAAAAAAGATACACAATCGAGCAACGCGTTAAAGTTATTCAGGCTTATTATGAAACTGGGCGTTCAAATCAAAATGCATTTCGTGCACTTCGTAATTTTTTTTTGGTCAGCATAATCGACCAAATGTGTCTACAATCGGGAGAATTGTGTGCAAATTTCAGCAAACCGGGTCTCTGAAAACACCTGTGCATGCTCGCACGATTATATTTTATATTTGAAAATCGTTGATTTATTTCCTTTAAATTAATCGAGGACTTCTTATACACTCACCAAAAAAAGTCCGTAATGGCAACTGAAAATTACGGGAAATTTTGCTAATTTGAGTACAATGAAATTTGTAGAAAAAATTAGCCGCCGCTACTAAATTTTTGTCAAAGTAGAATTTAAAATCTATTTGCTAAAATCAACAAAAAAAAATGACTAAATTTTATTAATATTAGTACAAAATTTCAAATTAATTTTTTTATCAAGCATAAATTTTTTTTTATTTTATTTATTTTTTTTTTTCAAAAATATTTTAGACAAATTAAAAAAAATCAAAGGTTTAAAAATTGTAAAACCATAAACGAATTTATCAATTTGTTTTAATTTGATAATTTCTGTTTTGAAAATTTTTTTTACTTCTAAGGTCAAATTTTAATTGTTTTTAGGGCTGACTTTTAAAACTAAAAAAACTTGTTAGTGCTACTTTAAGTGGATGTGCTATTTTTAGACATGAGTCGGTACATTTACTTCCCATCCCTTTTTTTTAATCTATGTTACATTTTAAGGCAATTTAAGTTTGGGATAAGTTTTAATTAGAAATAACATTTCCTTTAATATCCATTTTTTTAAAATTAGTATTTTTTTTTTTTTGCTAATTTTAGCAAATCGGTTTTCAAAAATTTGTAAAATGATTTCTAAAATTAGCAACAAAAATTTGTTAATACTCTGTAAAAATTCTGTAATTGCAAAATGTAAATAGCAAAAAGAAATTACTATATAATAATTTTTTTACTAAAAATCAGTACAAAAATATTAAAGTGGGATTGAAGTATTAATTATTAGCAATTCAATTTTTTTCAATGTGTACTTTTTTAAAATTAGTAATTTTTTTCTGATAATTTTAGCAAATCGGTTTTCAAAAATTTGTGAAATGATTTCTGAAGGTAGCAACAAAAATTTGTATATATACTATAAAAGTTCTTTAATTTGTTAAATGTAAATAGCAAAAAAATTTACTAATTAATAATTTTTTACTAAAAATCAGTACAAAAATATTAAAGTGGGATTGAAAACCGTTTACAAATTTTTATACTAATTTTTTTTCTCAATAAATTGCAAATAATAAACACCGTTGAAGTTTTCTATAGCTACTCTTTATTTACACAAAAATGTTAAAGTTAAAAGTTAAACTTTAACAGAACACGCAATGTTCTTTGAACATCAATTAATGTTGTTATTGCTTTGATGTTATATTACAGACTACTTGCTCCCTAAAGTATGCTGGTTTTTTAGTATTTAATATTGCCATTGTTGGCAACTGTTTTTACACTTCAGGGTTGGCATATGGGATTAAAGAAAGAATTTCCGTAACAATGTAACAAGCAGAGCCACCACTGTAGTTGCAATGATGACGCTGTTGGAGGGAGCGAATTTGATTAAAAGTACTTTTAAAGTCGTTAGGTGGTGCTAGCATAAATCCGCTTTGGGCGCTAGTCATTGGAATGAGGAATTTCCATAAAGCTCAGCAATAATTCCACCAATGCTGCCACATATTTAATTTAGGAATATGTATAATGGAAATTTTTGCCAAAAAGAACCCTGTATTAAAAAATTTTTTGTCTTAAATAAAAAAACTTAAGAGTTGTTAAAACGTACCATTTGCAGAAAAAGAAACGTTTTGTTAAACAAATTATTAGTGTTAAAAAATTACTGTTATTTATAAATTATATACATATATTCTTAAGTATATAATTTTTGTTAAAATAAAAGATTTTAGTAAATTTTAAATTTGATATGATGTTCTTTTAATTTATAATAATTTAATTTTATATGCCAAGTTCTTTTTGACAAAACGCTGTGATATTTCAATTCCTAAATTGAATTAATTAAAATTTAATGTGGCAGCGATGGTTGAATTATGGCTGAGCTTTATAGAACTTTTAACGCCTCAAGTGGCTTTATACTAGTGCCATCTAGCGAATGCTTAGGTGATTTCATTCAAATTCGAGCCACTGTTAGTAACATCTTTATTACGAGTGTGTGTTTACTTACTACATGTCATACTTGGGACACTAATGCAAATGAAAAAAAATTAATTTCCATTTAATGGTAATAAAATTTTTTTCCATTGAAAATTTCATTACTAATGGCAATTAACTAGCACAAATGCATAAAAATTATAATAATTATAATTAATTGAAAAATCATTTGTTTAAAAAAAGTTTATACGATTTGAAAATTATCAAAGTAGCTTTATACAGAAAATAATAAAACAAAATATAAAATGTGTAATAAATATTAACACATAAAATGACGCTAATCGTTTCTTTTAATTGGTGCATTAGTAATCGTAATGAAATTCAAAACCATCATTACCACTAATTAAAACAATAGTAGTGAAATATATATTATTACCATTAATATGAATGTAATGGTAATGAAATCATCAATTAGTTCAATCAATGCATTAGTCCCATGTATGCTACAAATTACTACTTTAGCTACAACTGGAAAATTTCAATTCAAAAATTAAGCAATACGTTCCAATTATATTAAAAGTAGCAGAAATTTTGAATTAACAAACACACTGTATATGTCTTTCGTACTGGGGATTACAGCAATAAGGCATTCATTTTCCATATAAATGTGATGCTTTAGCGTTAATATTTAAATGAAGAAATAAGGCCTGAATTGTTTTTTCACAAGTATGATATAGCTTTGGTATTTGATGGAAGATAATCTGGCAGCACTATATTATTCGCCCTTTAGCTTAGCCCACAACCTATGGAGACTGTTCGACAGTGATGCCATGTTTTATGTCATATAACCAATTAGTTTAAATCTAAAAAAAAAATATCGTTGGATCACGCAATTTGTCCCCGATTGAGTTTTTTATCAAATTTTAACATTTTTAAAGCCATTTTAAAATACAAATAGGATTTTAACCGATTTTAAAGCACCATTTTAAACTAGAATGTTAAAAATAATAAATTTTGTCATGGTAAATGAATATAAGACCTTTAACACCATTTGGATATCAAATTTGGATAACAATTGCACAGCTTTAACAAGTAAATCCGCGGCTTATCTCAATAAACTGTCCTTTTCAAAAAGCGGTTTTAGGTTTATTTGAAAATTTGTTTTTGAAAAAAAAAACGTTTCAGTTTTTACAATAAAAAAATATTAACCGGTTTTTTTATTTTATATTAAAACGGCTTCGAAAAAAATGTTTGAACAGCTGTAAAATATTCAAATAACGACATTAAAACAAAAATCTTCAAAAATTTTAAATGTTTTTAAAAAACACATATCAGTTGGGTGGATTCATGTTATTTGGATACAATAAAACGTCGAATTTTTATAACATTTGTGTCACAAATGTTTTTGGAACTCTTCACCCCGTTTCAGTATTTCTCACACCGAATTTTCTTACCAAATGTAGCGGTTTTAATTCGTCTCTAGGAGGTAAAATTTTCGGTGAGCTATTTGCTGAAAATCTAGTAATTTTTTTTATCAAACAAAATTTTACCTAGAAGCCAATTTTATTTTTAAAAATATTATTAAATTTTAAAATTGATAGTATTTTTTTTAATAAAAAATAACCTCATCGTATGACGCCCTCTATAGAGAATATAAAACTCAAAACTAAGATTGATAATTTGTAAGTTAATGCTTAAATTTTACATAATTTAGAAGCAAATTTGTACTTAATTAAATTTTTTGCGAGATGCCGCCAAACTGATGTCTTAGGTAATTTTATAGAGCATTTTAGTTTTTTTTTTTTCAATGAAATAATTTCTAACCAATTTATTTTTTGAGCTTAAAGTTCGTTTTTTACACAAATATTATTTTTATTTCAATATTTCGCTGCTCCATTGTATAGCATTTTCAGGAAATAATAATTATGACAAGTTATAAAACAAAATTAAAGTTTAGAAAATTTTTTCCTCTCGAAAACGAATCTTAAGCTCAAAAAATAGTTTGGTTATAAATAAAAGAAAATGGTTAAATAACAAATAAAAATTATAAAACAATTTCGCTTAAAAGTTGAAAATGTTTTATTTTTTACAACATGTGCCAAAATTGAAAAATAACCGACACAAAAAACCCGGTATTAGGTTTATTTAAATTTGGAAAAACCCCGAAATCTATCGGATTTTTATAAATGGAAAAACCAATTTAACGGTTTTGAATACTTTACTCTATGCATAGTAAAAAAAAAATATAGTAAAATCAATTATTTACCCTTTAACCACTGGAGTCGAAATACGAGGTATTTTGTTATGAAATTTTGGTTCTAGTATCATTTTGGACTAAAAAGCACGAATGTGAAGTTCATTTGTCAAAAAAATTTAACCTGAAAGCGCCAGGTGGAAAAAATGAAAGACAACCTGAAGACAAAAAGCTCGACTCAAACAAAAAAATTTGATTCACAAATCAAACACGCAACAAATTATCAAAATACAGCTTGAAGCTACTTTCCAAAAAAAATTTCGAGTCGATTGAGCTGTTTGAAAGTATGTTTTTTTTTTAGTTTTACTTTTGCACCAAAATCATAAATAATTTTCTGTTTGTCTGTTTTGACAAAAATCTTGACAGAAATGGGTGTATCTATCAAACTATTCAACTGAGCGTGTTCAAACCGGCACTGTTCGATAGGTAAATTCAAACAGACAAAAATGTCGTTGGCGATTAGTGCACCAAAAATATTGCATTGGATATAATTGGACTTTAGTGATGACCTTCTGTAGACGGTCTTAGTGGTTAAAGGGTTAAATCATATTTGAATTAGTGTTTCCAATTATTCGACCCTGCCGGTTAACCGTTTAGAGCATTATTCGAAAAATTACGAAAATTGATTAATCGGTTATTCGGGTCGCATAATCAAAAAAATGGCCGATTAATCGATTAACCGTTTATGCAGACTAAATGTATTTCTTTTCTTAATAACTACACAATGAGCTGCTTTTTATATCTGCATTGGTTTATAAAGAATTTGTTTAGGATATTTGAAGCATCCTAACACTTTTTAAGGAACTATGCATTAGAATCTTAGTGATTTTTGGGAGGAATCTGAGGATTCTTTAAAAAGAAAATATTGTCAGGCATTTTCAGTGGAAGTAAAACCTTACGCCTAAAAAATATAAACGCAGTGTCGACAGAGTTTTACCGACGTACGACATTTTGTCGATAAAGGTGGTATTTTGTTTTAACAAGATAATTCTTAAATATTTTTCACGCAACAACCAGTTCTTCAACTTTTTAAATTTTTTTTGTCAATCAATTAAGTCAAATCATATTAGAGAATTTTTCATTTCCATTGAAATTTCATTACCATTAGTTGACACTAATGCAATTGAAAAAAATTTCAGTAATGAAATTTCAGTAATGAAATTTTTTCCATTAAAAATTTCATTACTAATGCATACAAAAAACTAATTTTAATTGATTGGAAAATCATTTTTTTACAAAAAAGTTTATAAGATTTAAAGATTTAAGATAAGATTTAAATGAAACTTATTTCATTACCATTGTTATCAATGTAATGGTAATGAAATCATCAATTAATTGGTGCAATCAATGCATTAGTCCCATGTATGAGTCAAATAAGTTACAAAATTCCATGTTACTTTTTTCATTTTTTACATTTTTTTTGTAATTTTTAACAAAAATAAAATTTTCGTTAAGAAAATAAAATTTTCGAATTGAAAGCAATTTTCTATTTTTATTTCAGAATATACACTCCGAATAAAAAGTTAGTTGAAATATTTGTAAACGGTTATCAATCCAATTTTACTATTTTTGTACTGATTTTTAGTCAAAATATTAATATTTAGCAAATCTTTTTTGCTATTTATTCATTTTACAAATTACAGAATTTTTACAGAATTCTTACAATTTTTTGTTCCTTATATCAGAAATCATTTTACAAATTTCAGAACATACACTCAGAAAAAAAGTAAGTCTATAATTTTGTAAACGGTTTTCAATCCCACTTTACTATTTTTGTACTGATTTTTAGTAAAGAATTATTATTTAGCAAATCTTTTTGTTATATACATTTTACGAATTACAGAGTATTTACAAAATATTTACAAATTTTTGTTACTAATTTCAGAAATCATTTAACAAATTTTTTAAACCGATTTGCTAAAATTAGCGAAAATTTACTAATTTTAAAAAGGTGGATATTAAAGGAAATGTTATTTCTAATTAAAACTTTCACCTACAAACTTAAATTGCTTTAACCCATTAATGGCCAAATAAAATCTGGCGGAAAATATTCAATAAAAATATATTTATGTTGTAGGCAAAGGCGTCAAATAGGATAAAGTAAAATCGATATTGAAAAAAAAATTAAGATATCCTTGTAAATTGTCAAGGAGCAAAAAGTGAAAACCGGCTCTCCCACACACACCGTTTTGAAATTTGGTGTTGTAAAATTTGATTTAACAGGTTCAATTAGTGCCTAATTAAATAATGAACACTTATTATACATATATTCAAATTTTTATAACAAATTTTAAAAATTAAAATTTTACCTTTATGAAAAATGTTGCTAAAATTTAATACTTTTCAATAGCCATCAAACGATATGAATTTAAAGTATAATAACAGTATTAGATTAGAAAAACCTTTTGCTTTTAATTTCAAAACTAAGTTGGCTCTAAGAAAATTATTTTACTCGAATTATAGGGCGAATAGAGTCAGAGAAAAAGGAAAAAAATAAGGTGTACCAATACTGGTACAGTGGTCATTAATGGGTTAAATTGTTACATGGATTAAAGAAAGGGATCGGAAGTGAAGATACCGACTCATGTCTTAATAGAGGACATCAACTAATATTAGCGAAAAAAGTTTTTTTTAGTTCTAAAAATCTGCCCTAAAAACAATTAAAATTTTACCTTAAAAGTAAAAAAAAATTGACTAAAATATTTTTCAAAACAGAAATTACCAAATTAAAACAAAATGATAAATTCGTATATGTTTTACAATTTTTAAGCCTTTGATTTTTTTTTTTATTTTGTCTAAAATATTTTTTATAAAAAATAAATTTGAAATTTTGTATTGTACTAATATTAATAATATTTAGTAAATGTTTTTGATGATTTTAGCAGATTTAAAACTCCACTTTACAAAAATGAACAAAAATTAGTAGCGGCAGCTAATTTTTTATACAAATTTCATTGTTATTGACTAACAAAAATACCGCTGGGCAAAATTCCCGTAACAACATCAAAATTTTTAGTTGCAATTACAGACTTTTTTGGTGAGTGTATGTAAGTAGCGTCATAGTGCTTGTTAGGAAAATACCTCGCCACGTATTTGATTGCTAAGAAGCAATACAAATGTTCTCATATTTTAAGGTTGAAATAGCTTCAGAAAAGGATTTTTAAAAGTTAATTATTTCTCATAACCTAGAGCAATAATTTAACAGCTAAATTTTCTGTTCCAAATAACGACTTGTAGAAAAAACTTCTTATCCTTTATAATATGTTTTTCTGTCGGTTTTAACACCAATAATTTTTGTTTAAAATTAATTTAAAAAATAATCTGTTATATTGCTCCTAAAACCACTTATGGAACTAAACTTTGTTAGCTCTATCTTACATTTTTGTTTATGTAAACGGGTTCGGGTTCCATGGAATTAGTTTCAGTGGAATATGCTGTAGAATTGATGTGGTTGAAACCGATTGTCAAAAATTTTCTTGGGAGAAAAAAAAATGGAAGAATTCCTACGGAATAAATAATATCACACAAATTCAACCTTGTACAAAAGGCTGTAAAAATTTAATTTACATATTAATTAGAATTTTTTATGAAATTGAAACAAAAATAAAAAATTGTCTATCGTATATCCTTCAGCCTATATAGCAATTTTTCCTAAGAATTTCTTTTTAATTTTTTAGCCAAAGTTACAAAATTAGGAAGCTTTAAAAATCTATATTAAAAATTTAACCGATTTTTCGGGTCAAATAATTATTTGAGTTTTAAATTATTTGTTTCGACGATAACCAAAATAAAGGCGATTAATCGAAGAATCGGTTAATCGATTAACCGAATTGGACACTCAAATGAATTAACAACTTATTTTATTTTTTTTACAAACATTTTCAAATTAATTATGAATCGTTTTAAAGTAAATATAATTCTACTTAAAATAAACTTTTTTGTGTTTAAATTAATATTTTAATATTTAATATTTAAGATTTTGTTTTTTCATTTTAAAAACATATTTCAATTTAAAGAAAAAAAAAACTTGATTTTAAATTAAATTTTGTTTCAGCTTGATTTTTAATTTTTTTTTCTTGGTGCTTAGAAAAAAAAACCATAGTTAAATTAACTATATAATATATAAATTTACATTTTATTTTCTTACAAACATTTTTAAATTAGGTAGGCATCAGAGAACTGCAAAATAAAATTTTTTCTTGATTTACTCATACACAAAAATTTTTGATCACATTTAATAATTCAACAAAATTCACTGTAGAATAAAATCAGCATCATGTTACTAAACGCGTAATTCGGATCAGTTTGAATCATATGTCGATTATGTTTACTGCAAATTTAATCACTCAACAAAAAGTCAGCGTTGAATAAATCAGAAAAAACAACAAACAACACGTATGAGTTTATTCATAATTAAAACAATATAGAAACACATTTCATAAATGATATTGTTTACATTAGGGTGGGACTTAAATCCGCTTTTTTAGAATTTTTATTAGTAATAAAAATATTCTTCTTTGTGAAACATAAATATTTTTTTGGAAAAAAAATTTAGGTCGATATCTCAGGCTTGCCTAATCCGTAAAAATTTAAATATTGTCTAAATTTTTTTTTTCATCTATTTTGATTGGAAAATTAGGCAATATTTAACTTTAACCGGATTGGGCGAGCCTGAGATGTCAACCTAAATTAAAAAAAAAAAAAATTTCACAAAGAACAATATTTTTGGTATTCCCAATAAAAATTCTAAAAAAACGTATTTTAGACCCACCCTAATATACATACAACATTTATGAAATGTGTTTCTACAAAACCACCCCCTTTTTATAGATAAGAAACTATTTTGTTTTAATTATGATTACACTCATACACGTTGTTTGTTGTTTTTTCTGATTTATTCTACATCAAAATAATTATTGTTGGCTCGAATGAACAGAATAAAATCAATGGTTTAACAACGGCCGATGATTATAAATCAGTGAATATCAGTAAATATGTTTTTGCGTTTGAACGCAAACACATATTTACTCTTGTGTTGATTGCGTATGAACGTTTTGCAATCAGCAAATGCAGTTCTTTGGTAGGCAACTCTTAAATTAAATACCATTCTAGTTTTAATAAATTTTTTCGTTTTTGAATTAATCGCTCTTATTGTGGTTGACGTTGTCGATGATTACGGTATTATTAAATAGTCGCTATATAAAGACTTTTTTGGAAAATTTTACAAGTACACCATATATAAATAAATAAATAAATAAATAAATAAATAAATATATAAATAAATAAATAAATAAATAAATAAATAAATAAATAAATAAATAAATAAATAAATAAATAAATAAATAAAGAAATAAATTAATAAATAAATAAATAAATAAATAAATAAATAAATAAATAAATAAATAAATAAATAAATACTTCTAGCATTATATTTCTTTCTTATAATTGTGATTAATTTTAACTTACGTTACATTTTAAATAAAAACTCGCACTTTTTATTAGGTATTTTTTTATTTCATTTAATATTTTTTATTATTTTTTTTTTATTTTAGTAGATTATTTTTCCTTGCAAGTTTCCATCATATATTTATATATATTTTATATTATGTTAGAATTATTATTTTTTTATAATTTAGTTTTAAGTTTTTTTTTTATATATTATACATATTGAACATTAATTATTTTGTTTATATATGAAATTAATTTTTTTAAATGTTTATTATTTGTTTGTTTTTAATGCATGCAATTATTAATATAAATTTAATATTTTGTTTTTGTTATTTAGGTTAAAATCTTTTTTGCAATTAGCTGCTTATGGAATAAATAAGTCGTTTTGTTTGTTATTGTACACCATATTAATTATGTATTAATAATAATTATTTAATATTTTTTTTTTTTTGTAATTTCACAAATACATTTTTTTTTGTTAATTCTTTAAAAATATTAAAAATTTTTAATAATTTTTTTTAATTTATTTTAAAGAAAATTACACATGCAAATTGTTTAGTACTTTAATGTTTTGTTCGTATTGCAGTTAATATAATAATTTTTGTTTATAATCAATTACAGTTATTAGAAAAAAATGTTTAATATACACATAGACATATTTAATTAATAATTTATTTACACATTAATTTGTTTTAATACTTTTGGTATTTATATGTATTTGAAGTCGTTGGAACTTTGTGAGTTTTATAAAATTATTTTAAAAAAATGATATAAAAAGAAAAAAAATTAAAAAAAAAAACTATTTTATATATTTTTAATAAATATCAGTACTTTTTATATTATTTTCACATTGATATTTCTTTGCAGCCCTGGTAAAATGTATTTGTTTCACAAGCAAATACAAGTTTTTAAATGGACTTTTTATAAATAAATATAAAATTATTTACCCGTATCATATAATATTTAAATATTTAAATATATTTAAATATTTTAAAAAAAATTTAAAATTAAGTTTGAATCTTATAAAAGTTAATATAAAAAAAAAAATTTTGTATTTAAATTAATATTTTAACAGTTAAGATTTTGTTTTTGCATTTTAAAAATAAGTGAAAACATATTTAAATTAAAAAGAAAACAAAAGTTAGTTTGATTTCAAAGCTGTTTCTATTTAAATAAATGTTGTTTCTGCTTGATTTAAGTATTTTTTTTTCTGTGTGTAATAATTTTAAACTTCTCAAACATTCGAAATTTAAAATGTTAAACCAATATTTGCCTTTCCATGTAAAAATCAAAATATATATGGCTTGCATACAACATACATGGTCATATACGTACATTAGACCGTACCTCAAAAAAAAGTTCACCGTACACCCTAAATATAAAGTATTTTATCAAGAAAATTTCGAAAATGTTTTTTTTTTTTTTTTGGCCGAACGTAGGGGTCGCCATTTTATATTTTTCTTTATATTTTCGCCATTTACCGTCGGATCTTAAAGTGTTGTATATCAATGTGTTTTCCTCGAAGGAGCCATTGACCTCAAGTAACCCGTTCTAGTATTAACCCACCAGATCTCAGTTGCTACCACCTTAATGAACTACCCTAATATTTTAAAATGAAAGCTCGCAAACAGGCAATAAACTTTTGCTAGGAAAGTATTCCAATAATTCCAGCGGAACTATTATTTTATTTTTTTTAATTTTTTTGTTGCCGAATGTAAGGCATTTTTAATTTTTTTGTCATATCTTCTGTATTTACAGTCGGATCTTAAAGGGTTATATATCAATGTTTTTGTCGCAATGATACCAATTTTTTACATCAAAAATCATTGACCTCAAGCATCCGAAATTTGATTCTATATGACCATATATGATTATATATTGGCATACATACAAAATATAGGAACATATATTTATAATTATATATAACCATATACGGCCATATACCCTCATATTTTGGATCCAAACATATATGGTCATATACGAAATCATGTATGGTCACATATTGAACCATGCATAGACGTATGCCCACATATGATCATGTATGTTCGTATCTACTTCGATTTTTACATGAATAATTTAGTCTAAAAAAGAAATTAATAATTTTGAATTTTGATGTTGTTTTGTACAAATAATTGTGACTCTCAAAAAATAATTTAAAATTTTGCTTGTATTTCGTACAAAAAGTTGTGACTTTCACAATCCGCAATTTTTAAAAATAATAGCAAAAAATTTAAAATCAAACAGAAAAAACATTACATTAACTAGAAACAATATTAAAATTAAGTTTCTTTTCTATTTAATTTAAATATGTTTCTATGTATGTTGAAAATGTTGAAAAATTTATTTTAAATACGAAAATTTATAATTTTAAAAAATTGTTATTTAAAATCACATTTACTTTAATTTAAAAATTTTCGCAAAAAAATTAACATATTAAATATGATACAAGTATTGATTAAAATACAATTTTTTATCTGTGTACGTTTGTTTTTTAAATGTGAATTGTCTTATATTCCTTTTTTTTGTAAATGATATAAAGAAAAAATAGTTTTAAAATTATATACATATTGAACTACATGTATTTACATTATAACCGTATTTCTATAAGCGTAAAATTTATTTTTTTACTTATACTTAATAATATTATTAATTACAAAGATTAATATTAAAAAATTTTCAAAAATGTTTTAAAATTTAAATAAATAACAAGTGCTGTATTTTCGCTGTTATCTATATATAAAAGTTAAGTAATTAAAAAAAAATCTACGTTTTAAGCAGTTAATATTCAAAATATTTGCGGTATGTCAGCAAATCTATTTAGGAATTTACGCGAAAAAGTTACGCTAGTAGTGAAAATGTATAAACGCGTTTTCAACATTGATAATTATCGAAGGATATAATCAGTGTGTGCTTATGTTTAAAACAACAAAAAAACTTAGACCAAGACACACAATTTAGTAAACCGATCGACTCAGAATCACTTTTTCAGCCGATTTAGCGATACATATATCGTCAGCTTATTATAGCTTTGACTTGCCGATCATTTTAAAAAAAAAATGATTTATGTATAAATATCCTCTTTCTAATTCTGAAACCTCTTTTTTAATATTTTGTATCATATCTGAGATATTCAGTATCGACTTTTATCTACCTGCGAGTTTTACATACAAAAATTAAAAAAAATTTAATCTTCTTCGAAAACAATTATTTGGCGCATATGTCAAACCAATAATAAACTGACGATATGTCCGTTTTTCTGTCCATGTATTCTTATTCACACAATTCAGATCGCAAATATATTATTATATTTTGATGCAATTTGGTACACTTATATCGGCCCAAGCAAGGTCAAAACCCATTAATTTTTGTTGTATTTAGACCTAGTGCCCATGTAAATAAATCGAATGACAACCCACATTACTTTTGCTACAAACCGGTACATATTTAGACCTAGTACCCATATGGTCCTAATTCCGGATTTTCTCATAAATATAACTGACATCAGGCAAACTCGGAAATCGATTAAAAATCACTTTTCGTAGTTTATAAAAAAAAATTGTTGCTATAGATATCTTTTTACACCAAATGAAATGGAATGGAAAATATTCAAGTTATTGTAATGTGTCAAACACCACTAGGTTAGGAAATTAAAGAGCAAATCATCTTTTCCTTATCTATGTATTAGATCCATAAATACTTAAATATGAGCGCCCCGGTAGGCTAGTTGGCAGCGTGCTAGCTTATCAGTGCGGGGGTCGTGGGTTCAATTCCCACCAGAGGCTCTGGTCTGTTTTCGCAACAACGAGCCGAAGGCCTTTGTTGCTAGTGCTCGGTTAGGGTATTAACATATAATTTGTAATTATATGATTAATAAATAAAATAAATAAATAAAATAAATAATACTTAAATATGAAGTTTTGTGCCTCTAAGATGGTGTTTACAAATTTTTGAGTATGACTTTCAATGCAAAATTTTTTAATGCATTTTGAAAACTCTATTTAAAATTTTTATAAATTTTGTTTAACAAAATTAAATAATTTTAATTTTACACACTGGGGTTTTATGAAATAAATCATAAAAAATAAAATTACCAAAAATATATCCCTCGTTTAATTTAGTGAGGGCACCTATTTAATTTCACTAAATTTCGAGACAAATTCTTTATTGTTTGACACTAAACTGATCATTCATCTAAACTGAAAATTCATCTAAACTGATAATTCATCTTTTTTTTTTATATTCCAATTAATGATATTCAGAATTTTATGACACCAACTACAAGGACTATCTATTGTACATTTGTTCAAAATCAAACCACGTCAAAGGTCAATATTTTTTTTGAACATTTCATAAAATTGATAACGAAACATCTTGGGGTATCTTCATATTTTGATGAAAGTTGACTCAACTACTTTCCTTAATTGGTAATTAATATTTAAAAGAAAAAAATAACGAAATTAACCCATCGAAATTGACTGCATAGTAAACTCGGTCAATTTAAATCTCGTTTTGACTCCCTCAATCTTTATATCAACACTTTTAAGATAAAGATTAGAATATCAATTTACAGTATGTCCATCGAGACAAATAAGTATTTTAAATTTCTTGGTATCACGATTAAGAATACCTTATTGTCGAATGATCATTATCAGCTTATGACAAAGGAGTCGTGAAAAGACCTTCTCTCGATTGTGCTTTTTGTGGTTTGGGTAACGACGCTGAACATGTTATTTTTCACTGTTCTGAATTTGATGCGATTCGTTAAATATATAAGTTATTTGGGGATTTTTCAGAACATTTTGATTTGTTAAACTCACATGATATGAATAATTTTATACGTTTGGCCAAATTTATTAATGAAGCCAACATATCGAATTTTTCAAACTACCGCGAGCTTTAATTTTTAGCGATTTATCTGGGAAGTAGGCATTTTTCCACACCCATCGTATTGCAATTTTCGCTCGCAATTTTTCACTAGGCACTGAACTGAACCACATTGTGGAATACCCTGGCTCCTGTTTTCGCACCACACCATATTTTTTTAGAATCCAAACAATAATAAAATAATTTCAACTGGTCAATATGGAAAATTTTAAAATATTTTCGAACTTCTTCCTCAGTTTTTTCTTTAATATATATCACTTTAAAAACAAACATATGTTTTTGAATCATTTTTTATACCATACACCACTACGTGGTTAGGATCTTAAAAGTTTGTGCTGATGTTTGTATTTACCAATCGACACGAAATCACTTTCTGATTCGATTTAATCATTTTCGTGTGTCCATGTAAACCTTGTAGCCAAATTACAAGTCGCATATATAAAGAGATTTGCTTCATAAGTTTCTGTTGGACCAGGTTTATATTCAGACCTACCTTGTATACAAAGGTTTTTTTCTGAATTGGACATACAAAACCATAGATATTGGAATCAAATTTATATAGGGCCGTAAATTATGGCTCCAAGTTTAAAGAAATTTGGACCATAGTTAGACCTAGTTCCCATATTAACCCACCTTTCCGGTATTTGCTTAAATAAACTTTTTCGAAAATTTTGTTCAGATTTATTTTTGTTTTTCGCCCTGTTCATAAAAATGTTTCAGAACCCTTCCCGGAATTTGGACCGCTTTCCTAAATTCGAGCCGAATCATATTTGGTGTAGGGCATATAGTCGGCTTGCCCAACCTTAATTTTTGTACTGGTTTTTGTGATTCGACGACTTCATGGCGAAAAGTTTAATCTCAGGTTCACCACCGCCACAGTAAACCACAAAGTCATATTATGTGGAGGGGGGGGGGGGTCCTTTTTGGTTAGTGGAATCCAATTCATTGCATAACTGATACAATAACAGCCACAATCTATCTATAGAGACCTTCTTGGCTCAATTATGCTTCCGTATGTTAAATGGACATCCCAGCACGATAACGACCCCAAATATACAGCAAGAATTGTAAAATCTTGGTTAAAAGAAAATAATACTAATGTATTGTAGATGCCCCAATCACCCGAACTCAACCCGATCGAGAACATGTGACTGATTGCAAAACGGCAATGAAGTATTCCGAAATGGTGATGAACTTTGCGTAGAATTGGAAAAGCAGAGAAGTGTAATTTCTAAAACGATTATCATTGCTAAAGAGATGCTCTGAAGTCATTTAAAATCATGGATACGCCAAAATAATTTTAAGAGTTGCAAAGGTCTTGAACATTTTAATTTCGAAAATTGTTTTTAATATTTATTTTGGTTTTGTTTAAATTAATTAATAATTTCTATAAATAAATTTAATTAAAAAAAAGTAAAAACTTATGTTAAGTATTTTGATAATAAATACTAATTAATGTTTAATTAATATGAGATTTCAGTTGCAAATGATTTGAACACCAGTGTAGACTACAATGCAGTAGTTTTTGTAGGTTTTTAAAACAAACTTACCTTTATTTATTTACACTTCTGAACCATTTTTTGGATTTAAAAATTTCCCAAAAATAGGTAACTCTTTAGAAGGCTTTTTTAAAAAAAAATGTGTAATTTTTTTACAAAACAAACGGAAATTTCTAAATTTTTTTCTGTGAACTTTTTGAAAGTTTTTTTAAAAAAATTGGCGGGACTCTAGTTTAAAATTTGTGAAAAAATTAAAAAAATATTTTAAAAACCGGTTGTCTGTTTTTGGTCTATTCGAATTTAGTAATTCCCCTTTTTCCACGCCCATTTTACTAACAAAACATGAGATTGGGCCCGTTGTTAAATAATTTGTTCCCCGCAGCAACATAAGTATTAAAATTTCATTCAAATCGGAGTAAACCACCCAGTGTGTCGTTCTTAAACTCTAAATTTAAATAAAAAAAAACTTTCGACGATTTTAAAGATTTTTTTTCTCCCAAAATCAAAAAAATTTCGCTTTCACAATTTAACTGCTATTGGCAAAAAGTGATTTTTCTGACAGTAAGTTTTAATAGTTGATAGCTTCTACATGAAACAAGATACAACAATTTAAAGAATGTATGAATATACGACTTTTTGTGTTACACTCAAAAAAGTTTGACAGTTACTACATGACAGTTTTATTGTAATCAGTAGTCGTTGTTTTCAATTGTAATTACATTAATTTTTCTATGGAAAAATTCAAAAGTACCGTACTGTATTCATTGTAACAGTTGTTTAAATCAGTTATTTTAATATAAACAAGTACCAATATTTTTGCAGTAAGCGGTAAATTTGATTGTTTCAAAATTTTTATAGTAAAAATTTGTTCAGTTGTTTTTACGACAGCATTAGTTAGTTGTTGTTTTTTTTAAACTTAAAAATAACTAAATTTCTAGTTATTTTAGAGGTAAATATGTTTGTCGCCTTAGTAACTGCATATACTAACGGTCAAGTGCGGCCCTTCTTTGATTTTAGTGCCATCCCGTAGAAATTTGAATTTCGTGTTTTCTTTAGATTTTTTCAAAATTTTTTTTTTTGTAGTTCTTAAAAAAAAAATTCAAAAATTTTTATATTTAAAATTTATTCTTCACAATAATATGCCTGTTTTGTGTGTTTTATATGCTAGTTTTTTCTGTTTATTTTTAAGGTGAAACTTGAAACTGTTTTAATTCTAAGTTTACTATTTTTTACTATAAAACATAGTAAATTGTTTTTTCGTAAAAAAATTCACTCGAACTTTAATGACCTCAAATCGTAATTACAAAATTTAATTTTTAACTTCTTAGTTTTTTTTTGAGCTTAAGTTTGGTTTTTTTATAAATAAAAGTATTATTATTTATTTTTCAATTTTTTCACTACTCCATTATGTAGCATCTTCAGGAAATAAAAATAAAAATTATAATTAAGCCAAAAAAAAAATTAAGAAGTTAAAAATAAAAAAAGCTTAAACAAAAGTTGAAAATAATTATAAATTTTTAATAATATTTCTATTATTTAAGGAAGACACAATCACAATAAACACAAAAAAGGTGACCTTTATATTAAATTTGCGGAAAAACAAATTGTACTAAATTTTCACTTAAAATTCATTATCGTGAAAAATCCTTTTTTTTATTAAAGTATAACAGTTTTTTAACGTGAAACCAGAACAACTTACTATGCTTAAATATAAACAAACAGACACATTAGTTCAACTGAATGTTACATTAGCTCTCAACTTATTTTTTTAATTTAGAACAGTGGTTGGCAGAAAGAGAGAATATTAATGTATTGGTATTTCACAACGTAAAAAATTATTTTATCTTTCTAGATAAATAAATGAATAAATTAATAAATGAATTAATCGATAAGAGAATATCCGTATTCATTAAATTAAAATAGTTCATGTTTTTGTTTTTTCTATTATAAAAAAAAAAAAATAATGTTTATAATATTTTCTTGATTGCATACAAGGCACTCTGCCTAATTTAATATATTTAAATAAAAAAAATTCTTCCCACTCAACATTTTTAATTTAAAATGTAAACGAAAAACAAAATAAATACCTACAATAAAAAAATTTTTCAAGTGTATTTTATTTCTTCAACAAAGCGGCATTACTTGCTGTTGAAAATTAGCGTACTACTGAATGAAATAATTGTATTTTTTGTGCTCTTAGCTGTGAGATTTGTTGACATTCGTGTAGTGTACGTGTGTTCGACCCCTGAGTGCTATGAGTGCCGATCACTGATTTAGAATAGCTAAGTTATTAAAAATAAAAAAAAAAGTTTTGCAATACATTTTTAAATATTTTTATTTCTGTTAAAAAACTATAGAAATTTTTACTTAAATTTATCCAAAAAATTTATGATAATAATAATTTTACATTATTGCCAAAGAAATAAAAGTATTAATGCTTGAAAAGAATACCGCCTTACTAGATATTCCGCAATAATGAATTTTAGTTAAAAATTTAGTACAATTTATTTTCTACAACCCTATTATTTTTCTAGTGAAAAAGTGACATGGGTTAATTGTAACTGTGTCTTTCTTTTTAAATAAAAAAAATATTAATTTTCACAAATTTAAATTACGATTTGAGGTCAGACCAATTTACTATGCTTTATAACTAATTGAAACTTTAACTAATACATTTGCAGTTGCTTCCCAAATGAAATTTTAATTAAACAGTAGGTTACATTTTAACCTAAATCAGATCTTTTAATTCTAAATGTGTCCAACCAAGCAGTACGACCAAAAAACGACATTTGGTCTGTTTTTACTTTTGTTTCGGAGATATAAACAAATTATTTACTTTACTACAGAATTTTTCCTTAATTTTTTACCTAAAGTCGTACTAATTCGGCTTTTTTGTTATAGAAATTTGTCCATAATGCTTCAAAATATCTAATACAGACCAAGTAAAATACTTTTAAAGTTTCAAAAGGCATTAGATTTAATGAGACAAGTTTTATAAAAAAAAATTTCAAACAAAATATTTTTTTAATTTTTTGCTGCTTTTACACTAAAAATATTGTTGTCAACCGAATTCTGAAGCATATTTTGGATGCTGCAACAAATAAATTCGGTTAGTACAATCATATTCTAATATGATTCCTGATAATTTTGGGTTTTCCAACTAAAAATTAGTTGTATTAAGCGAATTTTGTTGTGAAAATTAATATTTAGTTGTTGGAATCAAATTTGAGTTGAAAAGTACAAGCAATTATCACTGTGAGGTAAATGGAAAGTCTGGTTACCGATATATATCTTGACTTGTTAAAATATGAATCGGCCCACGGTGTTAGATGCGTGCCCACCCCTGGCATATACCATTTGTGCTTGTTTACACGATATGTTTTACTAGCTTTACCCATGACGGAATTACTAAGGAGCAGGGACTGAAACCCTGAAAAAATGGGTTCAGGTTCGGGTGCAACATTTAAAAAAAGTACAAATGTTTTATTAATAGGAAATTTATGTATTTTTCAAAGAAATTTTCATTTAATTTTATAATTAATATATTCTTTAAGTTTTCTTCTTTTAAATTTGTTCTTTGTGGCGACAAAATGAATTTCAAGGCTGAGAAGGTCCTCTCATTTGAAGAAAATCGTCCCTTCTTTTTTAAAACTTGTTCGAGCATATCTTCATCCTCTTTTGAAGAACAAGATATTGAGCTCTTTCCATTTGCAAATTTTTGAAAATTTCAATTGATTTTAAAATATGTTTTTTAGCATTTTCAACATCTTCGGGACTTAGCATTAACTTAAATCTGCTATCTAGATATAATGCTGCAAACAATAGTGGATTATTAATAAAGTAGTTTTCTCTTTTTATAATATTTAAATATTATTCCTGTCTATAAAAATCGCCTAAAGTTTAGCTTTTTAGTTACGAAGAAATGTTTAGTGAATGCAAGAAATGTAATATTATATATGATTTTTCTAATAAACATTTTTCACGCCATGAACAGCAAGAATATTTTTTTATATTTTTGAACCCGAACCTGGTTAAATTTTTGGGTTCAGCGGGTTCGGGTTCAAAGTTTATATAAACAGCGAACCTGAACACGTTTGGGTTCGGGTTCGATTTCAGTCCCTGCTAAGGAGTGATACTTGCAGTGTTTTGTCGCCATTTCTACTTTTTTACACATTTTACTAGTTTCACTCAAAACTCCATTCGAGTAAATAAAATAGTATAAACTAGTGTAACAGTTTAAGGGAAATTTAACTAGTTTTTAGAATAGTTTAATTCAACAAATGATAATATTGAAGACATTCTTATATATATCGCTTTAGAATTTAGAAATTTTGTGATTCGCTTTAGAATTTGCCCTCCGCGAAAAAGTTTTTATTCCCGGTATTTTGTAATTTTTTTTTTTGCTATTTTTAAAATATTTTTTTTGCATATTCTGACTTTTTATTTTTCTTTTTTACTAGAATTGTAGTCACACCTACCTTTGTTTTAACTGTCGTTTTCAGTTAATTCTACTGACAAACTTTTTTGAGTGCTTCTTAAGTATAGGCTTATATGATTGAATTTGAATTACGATTTGAGGTCTTTAAAGTTCAGTTGAATTTTTTTTATAACAAAAACTGTAAAATAATTAATATGAAAAAATTAAAAAAATCCAAAATATGTGAAAAAAATAAAAAGCTGTGTTTTCTCTGTTGTTTTTATATAAGTTTTTTACTTTTTGTTTTTTTTTTTATTATTATTTAATACATACTTTTATCTTTTTTTTTTAATTGTAAAATTAAACTTAATGGTTTGTTTTATATTTTTTGTTTATTAATTATATTAAAACTAACTATTTACATTAATAATTATAAGATTTATATAAAAAAAGTAATATTATTCTTTTTGAGATATTTTCTTTTCAGTTGAATGAAGAAGAAAAAAAAATGAGAGAAACTTCTTGATGATGGTTACAATTCAGCTTCTAGACTTTTTTTAAGCTAAAAAATACTCTTTTTTTTAAAGAATGGAATAGATAATGTTCTCTCCTTACAAAAATAATAAACAAATAATAGATTTGAATACTTATAAAATGTTATTATTACTTTTCTAAAAGACAAAAAAAAAAGAAAAATAAAAGAAAAAAACAAGATCTTGAAAATAAGATCTTTTAAATTATTTAACAATGAAACATTTTTTTATTCATTTTTTGTTTTCTTTTTCTTTAATATTTTAAGAGAAGAAAAATCTGTTGTTTAAAGTGATGAAGATTAGAAGTTGTTTTATTTTAATTAAAATTTACTTCATATTTTAATTTTATACATTTTGTGTAAGCAGAAATGTAAGTTTTGTTTTTTTCTTCTGTTTTAAGCAAGGTTGTTTATCGTTTCAGTACTAAAATAGCAATAATTATCGTAACCAAAATCGGTTTGAACATTTTAAAATTTTCAAAATAATTAGGGATAAAAGTCTTCAAGTATTTTTACCGCTTTTAATTTCTAAGTTTATCAGTTTTAATTTCATGTATACATATTAGGAAATCCAACTGGCAAAATGTCGAACTAGAAATCGGTACAATTTTAGAATAATTACCCCCAATGATAGCGTTTTAAAAAGTTCATATAAATTTTGATTTCGGTACGGTCTATGGTTATTTTAAAACTAAAACGGTAACCGACCATGGTTTTAAGTGTTTTTTTTTTTTTAATATATATAGTTTTATATTATAGTGGTTTTTTTTTATCCATTTTAACATTAAATAATAAAAATTAAAAATTACAAAAAAAAAAATTAAAATTTTTATTTATATACTAAAGTATTTTAATTTTTTTTTTTTGTTGATATCATACATTGTTGCTAGGCTAACACAAATCTTGTCTCATAAGAACTATTCATTTTTGTTTGTTGGTGTGAGTGTTCTAGGAGAGTGGAAAGTACCGAAATGGTGTGATAATTTTGTAGGTAAATACAACGTTTATGGTAATAATTTTTAATTTAAAAAAAAAACATAAATACCAGGAAAGTTTCAAAAATATTTAAACAATAATTTTAACAAAATTTAGCTAATACGTTAAAGTTAAATTGTAAAAAAAAAATCTCACTATTCAAATAGTTAAATATTTTTGATTAGATAATTTTAGTATTTAAATTAACATTATAATTAAATAAAAATACAATTTAAAATGGGGGGTTTTTTTTTGGATTATTTTTCGATTCCATATAAAATTTTGAAAATTAATATATTTTGAACAAATTTTCTCAAGTCAGCGCATCTCTAAAACTATTAAAACGAATGTTTAATTTGTTTTTTTTTTTTTTTTAATAACACACAGTTTAAAATTTCTTTTTATTTAAACGAATTTGTTTTCATTTATAAGTAGTAATTGAGTAGATACATTTATTATTTGTAAAAAGGAAATTGTTTTTATTTATTGCAAAATAAGAAAATTTTAAGCTAAACCGTTACATGATTTCGTAAAAAATTTCAATCCTGATTTTATCGATCAGCTTGTTGCAGTTTTTGTAAAAATTAAGCAATATTTTAAATTTACATTTTATGTATATTTTTAATAATGTTGTGTGAAAATTTATGAAATTTTAATGATTTCCTAAAAAATTTATTCAAAAACATCTACAATATTTAATTTATAAATTAATTTATCCTGGAGGATTTAGTAGAAATGTATTGAAAAATATGGAATTTACTTTAATTATTTTACTTTCCTGTGCAATAACTGAATTTTTAGAAATTGTTTTAGAAATGTTTTACATTTTAAAGATGTTTTATTTGGTTTACACGTAAAATCTCTAAATTTTGTTACTCTCCATTTTTGTTTTGTTTTTTTTTTTTTTGGTTTAACTAAATCAAATAATTCACCTGTTTATTTTTGTTTCTTCACTATTTTATAAAAATAAAAGCGTTTCAAAATTTACAAAAAAAAACTGTTACAAAAAAAAAGCCTTTTCGTTTACTCATTTTTTTCGCTCAATTCTAGCCGTTTTCTTACAGAAAATCTGTTCTTTAATTCAAATGGCTGGAGGCTAAATGTTTTAAGGACTGAGTTTTTTTTTTTTTGCTATTATTATTATGCTGTAGTTTTGTGGAATGGTTATTTTTGTTGTTTATGGTGTATGTGTAATTTTATTATTGTCTCAAATAGTGTTCAAACAGCAGCAAACAATTGCCCTATAGTGTTGTTATAATTCTTCTCTTTTTGGTTTTCATTATTTATTAACCAAGTTTTAGCCACTTCATTCATTTGATTTGCATTGATAATTTGATGAATATCTTCCATTGTATCAAAGACCTTAAATGGTAGTTATCTTGCCTCGTCTCACCTATTGATGGTCGTGGTGTTATTTGTTGTCTGAATATTATTTGAATTGGCCGTTAACGTCGTTGTGTTGTTTCCAGATGAAGAACTATTTGTCGCCATTGTATTATTATAACTGGCGATTATAGAAGAATTCTCTATATTGAGGACACTATTTGCTGATTTTAAATCACTAGTAGTAGAATTGCTAATGGAAGTTAGGGTGGATGATGAATTTAGATCTCCAATCGATTGACTCGAAGATGTGTGCATATGTATGTTACCATCATTATTATTAATATTTGTATTCATGGCTGCTATGGAGGCGGAGGAATTGGTAGTGTTGCTGATGGTATTTGAATTATGTTGCGAAGATGGTTGTGATACTACTTGTACGGTGGCGCTGTTGTTTCCCGTTCCCGTTATTGTATTACTGCTATGACTGTTAGTAGCCGATGAGGAGACAGTAGCTACGGGTACTGTACGCATATTAGCAAATATGGCTTGATTATTGGCAATGCGACTACGTAAAACAGCATGAGCCATACCTTGAGGTCCAATTTGTACTTGCATTTGGCCAGCATTATTCTTTTGCAATGGTTTAACATTTAACAAGTTAGTATACAATACTCTTTTGTTGTTACTATCACCGCTGCTGACAGTACCCATAGAGGTGGCCACTGCATTGTTTGTATTACCAACACCATCAACTTGTGTGGCTGCTCCAATTATATTTAAAATTCTTTCTCTTTTCATTTTTCCCTGCTGCTGTTGTTGTTGTATCAATTGTTGCGGCAACAATTGTTGCTGATGCTGCAAATTGGCTTTATTCAATACTACAGTTTGTTGTTGTTGCATTCCCTGTTGTTGCTGAGAATTTGTGGTGGTAACAAAATTCAATTTCAAATTAGAATTTGTTTGTTGCAATTTTTGTGCTGCCGTCTGCAGTTCCGAAGCGTTTGTAATAGTGAAATTTGTAGCTGCTCCACCGCTAGAACTTGTGGTCAAATAGATTTTATTACCGCCTTGTTGTGAAGCTTGAGATGTTATTATTGCTGAGGTTGGTTGTAAACTGTAGTTGTGATTAGCTGCTGCTATGGCAGCTGCTGTATTATGTTTTTGTTGCAACTGTTGTTGTTGTTGCAGATTAACTTCGGAGACTAGCAGGGGAAAGGATGGCATTTTTATAACTTTACCACCTGGTAACTTTTGTATTTGATGTTGTTGCTGTTGTGTGTTGTAGGTTACAGCCGTCGTTGTTGTGGTATCCTGGCCACTTATGGTTACATTAATATTTGATAAATTATCATCTTGTGATTGTTGTTGTTGCTGTTGTAATTGCTGTTGTTGTAGTATTTGTGGCTGTTGTTGTATAATTTTTCGTTGCGAAAATTTACGATTTAATAGCAACTTATTGATGTCTTAAGGGATTAAAAAAAAAAAAAGATTTGAAGATATATAACAAAAATGTTAGCAATTAAGTATAATTTTTAATATCAAATAATATTTTGGTTGTCTCATTCTCTTTGGTACTCTTTGATCTCAATAAAATTCGAATATATAATAGAAGAGAAAAACAAGTAAAAAAAGGCTTAAATTCTGGCAGTGCCGAATCTGGCTGTGCCGAACCCTCCACTAATATCCTAAAAAAATGTTCTCTACTGGGTTCGATAAAAATAATGTAAAAACCTTTAAAGTAAAATTATAAAAACTTTTTTTTGGATATAAACCCTTTTTTTGGTGGAAAAAAATTTAAGTTGAAAAAAAATTTTTGATTTGAAAAAAATTTTTGAGGTAAAAAAATTTTGTGGTAAAAAAAAAAATTTTTGGTAAAAAAAAATTTTTATGGTGAAAAAAATTTTTTGAGGTGAATACTAAATATTATTCACCTCCGAACGACTGGTGAAAAAATATATATATATATATTTACCTATGTAAAGGGTTTTTCAACAGGGACGCTACAAAAGTAGAGCGACAGGGACAGCAAACGACGCCATATTTCTTGCCGCTCTTTTGACATTTCTCTTCAGTAAGGTTTGCCATTTCATGATGGAAAGATATACGAGCCAACAACGAGTCGAAATTAATTAAATTTACTACCGAAATTCGGAGTCAGTGGCCTTAACGTTAAGAGCGTTACGTCCAATTTATGGTCGTCATAATCGTCCTAGCAGATCAACATTTGGAAAAATTTGAATCCACAGGCACAATACAAAATGTTCCCGTGCCAGTGAGACAAAGAAGTGCCCGTAGTGTCGAGAATATTGCTGCCGCTGAGGCTTCCGTTGAAGAAAGCCCAAATGTGTCTCTTGCACGTCGTTCTCAAGCGTTGGGCATCTCTGTGACGTCGTTGTGGCGAATTTAGCGAAAAGATCTTAGCCTACATCTTTACAAGATCAAATTGAAGCAAGAACTGAAGCCGCTTGACCACCAGAAGCGCCGTATGTTCGTAAATTGGGCTGAGCAACAACTTGGAAATGATTCGGATTTTCATCAAAAATCATCTTCAGTGATGAGGCTCATTTCTGGCTTAATGGCTTCGTCAATAAACAAAATATGCTTTATTGGTCAGACAGCAATCCACACGTACTCCATGAGTCATCATTGCATTCCGAAAAATTACGGTTTGGTGCGGTTTATGGGCCGGCGGCGTCATTGGGCTGTACTTCTTCCGTGATGATCAAGACCGGCACGTTATATTTTTGGCCCCAATTGGATGATATGGACTTGGAGGACATGTGGTTCCAACAGGACGGCTCCACAAGCCACACAGCGAATGTCACAATCAATTTATTGGAAACCAAGTTTGGAGAACGTGTTATCTTACGAAATGGTCCAGTTGATTGGCCGCCCGGTCGTGCGATTTGACGCCGTTAGACTGTTTCCTATGGGGCTACGCCAAATCTATGGTCTATGCCAACAAGTCAGCGACAATTGGTGAACTTCGTACGAATATCGAACGTGAAATTGCAGCAGTATCGTCCGATTTATGCTTGAAAACCGTCGAAAATTGGGTTCAGCGTCTGGACTTCTGGAAGCGTGCCCGTGGTGGCCATGCAACAGAAATCGAGTTCCATACATAATGGCATCGAACGTACTTTTACAGGAATAAAGAATTTTATTGATATCCAAAACCGTTTTTGTTTATTTAAAAAAACTTTTGTAGCGCTCTTATTGAAAAACCCGATATATTAATGTACATCCCGAACAGTTTGATATTGATTCAGCACAGCCGAATTTAAGCCTTTTTTTACTTGTTACTCTTAAGATTTTCTTCTAGTAACATGGTTTTTTTTTTTTGTGCCAATCGTTATTAAATTAATTAATTTTATATATGTATATATATTTATTCGAGCGCCCTGGTAGGCTAGTTGGTGGCGTGCTAGCTTATCAGTGCGGGGGTCGTGGGTTCAATTCCTACGAGAGTCTCTGTTGCTAGTGCTTGGTTAGGTTATTAGGATATAATTTGTAATTATATGATTAATATAAATAAAAAAAAAAAACATTAAAAGTCCGAATATTTTTGACAATCTTAATGACCTTTTGATCTTTTATTTCTACCTTTTGTTTTTTATCATTATTCAACATTTCTGGTTGTCAATTTAATTAGTTTTTTATTCAAATTAATTTCAAATTTTCTTCAATCAACTTAATATTTTTTTTTTGTTTTGAGTGTATTGATACCCTGGAAATATTTTTGAGCTTGTTCAACTTGAAGACCTAAACTATGTTTAAAGTCAAATGATATTATAAAAAAAGTTGCAAGACCTAAGGTCAGACTATGATTGATCTATCGTGGAATGGCCGATATTTGATGAGGTCACCCTATTCGGCTCTGAGACTATATTGAACTTAATAACAAAAAATTAAAAATGGGACTTACTTTGCTTTTATTGATTGTATAAATCTTACCTGTACTCTCTGGACCATTTAGCTGACGCTTCTGTGCCGGTCGACTTGTCCATACAATTTTATTACCCGTTGCCGCAACGGTACCATCAGCATTTGTAGCTCCAGCCGCCGCCAACATACCAGCTGGTGTTGTAGTGACATTTGTGGAACCAATTTGACGCCAAACGATTTGTTGTGTTGGCTGACCGACCAATTGTTGTTGCTGTTGTTGTTGTGCCAACTGCTGTACAGCATTACGAGCTGAAGTGGTAACAATAAGGGGACCCGTTGAATTGGATCCATTTCCTCCAGGCGTTGCTGAGCTTATATGCTGAACTCCTCCAATATTTTGTACAGTCAATTGTTGACCACTACTGGTATTTATAATATTAACACCTTGCGTACCAGATGAGGCTTTCTGTAAATAAATTTTTTGAGATCCAGTACCAGCAATAACATCCCCCGATGAAGTGGTAGTATAAATCATTTGACCCGTAGAATTGTTAACAGACGATGAGGCTCCAATGGGAGTAAGAGTAGGCTGTCTCATAATTGTTGTTGGAGTGGTACTTATGGATGATGTTGGTACATATTGAGCTATTACGGAACCAGTTGAGGTATTGACCAGATCTCTTTGCATAATAAGTTTTTGTTGATGTTGTTGTAATTGTAGTTTGCGTTGTTGCTGCTGTTGTAGCTGCAATTGATGTAATTGTTGGACAGTTACATTCCGAATTTGTTGGGTGGTAGTATTTGGTTGTTGTTGCAAAACTTGTATGGTTGTAAGTTGTTGTTGCTGAATTTGTTGCTGTTGTTGGGGAGGAGGATTAGAAGGAGGTTGAAGTTGTTGATGCTGATTTTGTTGTACTGGAGTAGACTCGTTTTGATTTATTGTAATGGCATTTCCTATTACTTGCACTGGTGTTGAATGAGTTACCAAATGTTGTTGCTGCTGTTGTTGCTGTTGTTGTTGGTGAGGGTGATGAAGTTGAGGCTGTTGTTGCTGTGGCTGCTGCAATGTTTGTGTTATAACCATAGGTGTGTTGGTTTGACCCATCTGCATTGCTTCACGTCGTTGAGAGTTAAGATTAACCATACTAACAGAAGATGTCATTATTAGAGTAGGTTGCTGTTGTTGTGTGGTTATAATAACAGGAGGCTTAGTTTCTACTACGTCCATAGGTTCGGTTTTTATCGCAACTTCTTCAGTTTCCTCTGGTGGCTCCTGTTTGGGTTCTTCTTTCTTAAAGAATGCCTCATCTTTAACAACTTCTTTTTCTAAGGGAGTACAATTAAAAGAGGAACTACCTACGGGGGCTAAAAGAGCGCATGATTTTTTGCCTCCTTTCAATTTTGACGTCTTTTTACCGCCACACACTGATCTATCACCTTTTTTCGTCGTATGATCATCGATGCCGTCGAGCAACCCGGCTGCAGCTTCAACATCGCCATCAACCTCGGCATCAACAACATTTTCACCATCTAAAATGCCATTCCAAAAGTTGGTAGCCTGATTCAAAGTCTTGATATCATCGATTTGAACCTCTTGCAAAATGTTATCCAACATATCGGCATCATCGCCATCTCCCAGCAGATTAATATCATTCAGTGAATCACCACTGAAATTTAGATCTAAACCGCAAGCCGCACTAGTACTTGCCGCCTCTGGACTTTTACTTCTGCCTCGTGTTATATCAGACATGTGGCAGGAATTTTGTAATAATTGTGTATCAGCTTGTAAATCATCGTATTTAAAAGCTGACGTGATAAATGCGGTATTGGCATTATCGGCATCATCCACTTTCCACAACGACGACTTTGTGTCAGGTGTTTCCAATGATTCCCTTACCATTTCTACAGCTATTGGGGTATTTTGTGACCAATTTACTACAGGCGATGGTAATAGCTTAATATCCATACCCAAAGACCAGCCATCCAAATCCTCTTCGATGTCCGTAGGTGTTTTCGGACGAAAATGTACCCAATTTTGTCGTATTTCCGACAACAGTTCGTTACAAACTTCTAAACGTTGTGATGAAGTGGGCGAAGAAAGTCCAGTAAACATTGTAGATTCATCTTCATCAACATCATGGGCCATATCTTCTATCAAAATATTGACACCCCTTAAAACTTCAGAAGAAGAAGGTGGTCTGGATGTTCTGTCTCTCTTTATATCTTTCAATCTAATAACATCTGCCATTTGATTCAAACAAGCCACCTCATTATCGTCATCATCACTACCTGTTGCCATAGATAAATTAAGATAAAATCTTTCTCTATTTCTTCTTAATGAATCTTTATCGACTTCATCTGTGACCTCTTTTTTAATCTTAATAAGATTACTCAATTGAGCCAGATTTACATTTTCTTCGTCTTCCATAATGTCAGC
The DNA here is from genome assembly GCA_949748255.1 of Eustalomyia histrio. Classification (NCBI taxonomy): domain Eukaryota; kingdom Metazoa; phylum Arthropoda; class Insecta; order Diptera; family Anthomyiidae; genus Eustalomyia; species Eustalomyia histrio. The sequence goes on from OX456527.1 coordinate 15,857,030, forward strand.
TGAGCTTAATTTTTGTATACTACTTAAAGGTTCATTCGAATCATCGCCAGCTGAACCACCTATAGAGGTAGCAGAAGATTCAATAAGTTCTTGTTTTATAACTGTTGTTGCTAAATCTCCTCCACCTTCAGCTGCACTAGCAGAGGAACTACTATTGATGGCGGTTGTAGTGACATTTTCATTATTTTCCTGAATATTCTGTACTACTACTTCAGTTTTTATCACATTAGTTTTGTCGCTTAAACTACAACTACTACTTCTACCACTACTAATGTTTTTATTAACATTACTACTACTACTACTATTGTTGTTGGTACTTATGTTGCCAACAACAAATGAGGACGAGGAGGATGTGAATAAATTGTTGTTGTTGTTGTTGTTGACATTATTAAGTTTATTATCCATAGGAGAAGACGAAGAAGAACAAGTAAAACGTTGATGATTTGGCCAATTATAAGATAATGGTGTTGTCAAACTTAAATCTTCATTATTTCTTATGCCATTGACTTTTTCTGGTTTAATGTCCGAGGTGCAGGAGGAGGAGGAGGTTATAGTATGATTTAATAAATTATTTACACGTCCATTTAGACCACCACCATCCGCCGTCGTTAAAGATTGTGACAACTTATATAATAACCTACGTGTAGACATTTCCACCATATTCTTCTGTTGCATTGTGCCGGAATTTAAATTACGACGTTTTATTTTTTCGGTTTGTTGTTGTTGTTGCCTTCTTCTTCGTCTACTATTAGCCATCGATATACAAGAGTGATATTGTCTATCCCTTTGTATATGTAAACCATCGTAATCGTCCTCTTCATCCTCTGAATATTCATAATCATCGCATTCCGCCGCAATGCCTTCATCCTCAGTTAACTTATCTCTATCGGCGGCATTGCTGGTGAGTAGATGTGATTGATCTATGATTTCTTTCTTAATTGTAATGGCGGGTGTATTTGCAATATTTACAGATGGTGCTGTTGTTAGTGCTCCAGCAGCAAGTATGTTTGCTGCTGTATTTGCCGATGGCGGCACTAAATCAACAACAGTTGGTGGCGAGGCGGGTTTTGTTGTATCTTTTTTAGTCGTTGTTGTTGTTGTTGTATCGGAGGTGGTGGTGGTGGTTGCTGATGTTTCTGGCATTTTTGCCTCGAGTATTTTGTAATCGAGTTGGGACCAGAACTCATCGAAATTCGTTGCTGCGCGATCGAGTAACACACGTCCACCACGACCCATACGTCTTCTAGCAAAACCTATACAACGGGGCCTTTAAATAAATTAAGAAAGTGCGATATTAAATATTTGAATTGTTAAATTCGTTGTTCCAAACTTAATAAACATACCTTGGATGCCTAATTGAGGTGAGTGTGTAACGATATTTAGTGTCACCAAAGCCATAATCCTCTTTAGACTCCCAAGGCCAATTGCCAGTTTGGGATCTCGTCTAAAATATTTATTGAAAAAAAAAAGAAATAGTATTTTTAGTTTTTATTAAGTTAAAGCGTTTCACTTAAAATCGCTGTAAATAAACATATATTTTTTTAAATTTTTGTGTAATCGGAGTTTGATAGAATTTTATATATTTATATCCAAAGAGTTATCTAGCTTTAGTTCGGACTTTGACCATCCTAACTGAAGGCAGTTTTGAACCGATGCCGAACATGAACCAAATATACAATAATCGGCCTAAGGCAATGCCGAAGCTGTTTGTTTTTATAATTTTATGAAAAATAACATTTGTTGTTTATAAACAGTAAGAAAAAAAAACAGAATTCAGGAATTTATTTAAAAAAGTTGTTTCTCCGATTTTATGTAATCTTTTTCTATAAACGTTGTATTAATGTGAATTTTGAACGATTTTTGTGAATATTTTATTTCAATTCCGTTAATTTTACTTTATGATAAATTAGTGGTCAAAGTACGATATCAAATTATTCATATGAGACATTCACTTGTTAGCTATAGAGGGCTAAAATAGTCTTGAGACACAAATTTTGATAAAGCGCATGTGAAACAATCAAAAACTGCATTTTTTGTATCGATACATCACATATCGTTAGGTGAAATGTAGAAGTGCATAACTAACATTTTTATTTCTACGTTGATAGACTTAAAAAAAAACGCATCTAAAACGAATGGTTTTGCTTAAGAAACAATACGCGACAAATTAAAATAAGTTCGTATTCGAGTTTTTTTTCATAAGTCAATAATTTAACCAAAAAAAATCGCAATCGGAATAAATCGGACATCATTTTTCATTTCACTTAAAGATTATACAATTCACTACAATTTATTATTGGAGGCCTTATGGTGTTCCTACCAGTGTCAAAACAAATCCGCGACAACTTTTAATTCGACCAGTTTTCTTTGAATCAAATACTCATAATCTTCCATTTGATTGCATACAACAACAAGCAGCTTACCCTTAAATAATCGCAGCCTTGTTTTCTTCTAAATGCAAATGGAGCCTCATCCTCACTCTCCGAACCAAATTTGTGCGCTAAATCTTCTTCTTCCGTTTCAATATTTGATTCATTTGGCGCAGGCGATGAACTTTGATGATGCAGGTGATGTAAATGATGTGGCAGATGTGAATGAGTCGGATGAGTGCCGGATAGACCACCAACACCACCAGCAACATTGCCACCTAGAGCAGCTACTGTGGCTGCTGATGTTGGTATTACACCAATACCAGCTAAATACTGTTGTTGCTGCTGTAAATGTTGTTGCTGTTGCTGTTGTTTATCACGCGGTACTTTATGTTTACGTTTTTTATACTGTCGTTTTTCTTTGCGACTACCCGTGTTTAATCCATCTATATTTGTTGAATATATGAATGTGGCAATAAAGAAGAAATTAAAAATGTTACAATATGAAATGCATAAAATGCAATTATCATTTAAATATGTTACATACCCATAGCAACATTCGCGGAATTCAGGAACTGCGATGCTGAGGAATACAAATGACCAGCTGGAGTTGTTACATTACCAGCTGAACTTGGTGTGAGCAAACCTGTCGTACCCAAGACATTATTTAAACCGGCTGCCGATGAAGCCACACTTGGTACCACAGCAGTGGGTGTAGCTCCAGAAGATGATGCATGATGCGAGTATTGATTAGCATACAGTGGTGCAAAGGCGGGTCTGTAAATTGAACATTTATTTGGAAATTACTTAAGTTTTGTTTAAAAACCTTTAGCTAATTTTAAAACAAACCTTGAACTCTTGAGGCTAACACTGAGCTCGGAAAGTAAAGCTCCACTAAAATCTTTGAGTTGTACTCGTTTTTCAAAAATTTCTATGGACAAATGCAGGTGCTCACGCTTTGTTTTTTCGCGTCTCTTAACCATTTCCAATACCGTAGTGGCTCTTTGTAAATCTCGTCTGGTATGAAAAATAATAATTTTGTAAATAATTATCATATCATATTAATTTAATTAAATTTTTCTAATTTCAATTCCTTATATCGTATTAACTTACCTCAACTTGAGCATCTTCTCATAGGAAGTCTCATCATTTTTACGATTCTTTCGCGTTTGCATTTTTTCAGTGCGTCTGCGAAAAGCTAAGTACGGATTATTTGATGAGGCTCCCGGCCGATTCTCTGTTTTCACCGACAGAATCAGAGGATGTTGCTGTAATGTTTTATGTTAATTTTTTTAATATTTTTGATACAAATTGAAAAACAAAGACAGGCCATTTGTTTACCATTTTCAGGCGTTTATTCAGCCAGTAGTCATACACGGCTATGCTGAGGTCATCGTCTTGCTTGAGCAGCGCTTTTGCCTCATGTAGTGTAACCACTGTCTGACCCGAACTCTTCTCTAAACGATCCATCATTTGTTCAAATTTCAATGGTGTTAGATCTAGACGTTTTCGTTGTTGATTAACCCATAACTCATCTTCACTATCCATATCATATTCGGGTACATCTTGTTCTAAGCCAAGCGCTAAAAGAATATACCGAAATAAATGTGAATATTTTTTAAAGAGTTAAATTAGGTTAGACCTACGTTGCATGTGTATTAGCTGTCGTGGCATACGGTAATTGGGAGGATAATTTCTATCATAGAAATCTTGTTCGGTGGTATAGACTTCTGGTGTTGGTATGATAAGACCCGTACATATCGCTCGTTGTAAATGATGTTCCTGTTAAAAACAATATTTACATTTATTATTAAAAATAATGAATGAATTGATACCTATACATTGTTTTTATATAATTATATTTATAAATATAAATATAACTTAATTTGCGTTAGTTTTTAAAAAAGATTTCTTAATAAGAAACCAATATAGGTTATTGCCTTATCAATAAATCAGCGACGATTAAACATTTTCAATATATACCCTATATTGTGCTGATAAGATGTTAGCATATGTGCATTAAAATAGGAGTAAGAAATTAGATCTGTTCGAGTAACATTCTCAGTCAAGTCCAGAAAGTAAGACAAATTTACTCTTAAGAAGAAAATTTTTTAAACAAGTACACGTAGGAGAATTTCAACAATTTAAAAGTTTGTTAAACAGTTATTTGTTTTGCCAAATGCAAACAGAAATTATAACTGGCTGATATGGAAAAAAGGATCCTTAATGCAAAATGTTAAACAGAAATATTTGAGAAGATTTTACTTATCTTTTTCATAATTAATTGTACAGTATTTATTGCTTTGCATTTTCATACAACAACATAGTTATTAAATTCAAGCGGTTTTCACTCTTGGTGGTATACTTACAACACTTTTATATTTACAACGATTTTTACTACAAAGCGTGAACGACTTTTTCGTGTATTTACCATGAATGGTAACCGAAACAACAGCGGTTATCGGTAAGGGTAATGCTATTTTCTACTATTTCGGTAACGTTATTTTAAGGATAACGATTTTTTCAGTTATTTCGGTAACGGTATTATTAGGGATAACTGTATTTCTGTCTGCCAACCCTGGTATTTACTTCCAGCATAATCACAGCTATTGTAAGTTAATAAATGAGCTGATTTTTGTTTTGTTTTTCATCAATTTGAAAACTTAAAATATCAAAAAGAATTTAAAGTTTACAGAAATGCCCATAATTATGAAAAAAGATAAAATTAAAAATTTTTTAGAGCAAAATGCAATTAACCAAATAGATTTTGCGGAGACTGGATTTGAAGATACGGTATTACTTGTAATAATAAAAACCAATAACTGCTGATTTTCACTATCGGTCCATCTTTTTTATTTTTTAAATTTTTTTTTTATATTTTTTTTATTTATTTTTTATAATTATTTTTTATAATCATTTTTTATATTTTTTCTTTTATTTTTTTTTTAATTTTTTTATTATTTTTTTTTTTAATTTTTTTATTATTTTTTTTTTTAATTTTTTTATTATTTTTTTTTTTATTTTTTATATTTTTTATTTATTTATTTTAGTTTTTTTTATTTCTTTTTTTATTTTTTAAATAAAAAAATCAAACAATAGTTTTGGCTATACCTTTTCGCCTTGTACTTTAACCACAGCCTAGTAAATTTTAGTTCTATACATTTAGTTGTTGTGGTGTAGTAAATGGTAGTACTTTTACTATAGGTTAATTCGTTTACTTTTCTCAGTCAAGTCCAGTAAGAATTACTCAGTATCAAATTTACAGAGTAAGAAAAATTTACTCTCAAAATAAAACTGTTCTAAAAAAGTACGCGAACAGAAAATTTGCAATAATTTAGAAGTTTATTTAAATATAACTGGTCAATATGAAAAAAAAGTATTATTGTTGTAAAATCTTAAGCAGAAACATTTTAGAAGGTTATCTTATCTTTTCTATATTTCATTTAACAATATTTGTTGCTTTTCATTTGCATAAAACAACGTAGTTGTAAAACATTTTTGTTTGTATTTACAAAAATTTAAACGCATTTTTTTCAATCATATGTTTTTTCTGCTTGTAAATTCTTACTGGCTTATTGCCCAGTAAAAATTTGCAGAAAGAAGAAGAACTCTCAACATCTAACTGTCACTTTATTCTCTCTTTTTTCTTTATATTTACTGAGTATTTGTGTAGACGAACGACATCCAGTAAAAATTTGAACAAATTATTGGATAAACGAACATACTTTATTTCTACAACCTTTACAAGGGTACTTTACTACCAAGAGTGAAACCCCTTTTTGACTTATAAAAATGTCTCTAGTTTGTTCTCTTTTTATCTTTCTCTTTTAGTATTTGCGTAAACAAACGTCACCTAGTAAAAATTTTTGCAAATTATCCAGTAAGCGAACGAAACTATTATTGAAGTGATTTCTCTTTATCTGTTTCTACAGTTTTATTATGAGAAAAAAAATACATTTCAATTCAAAAGAGTAAACAAACATAAAAACATGATAAATTTGCAAACATTTTTATAATTTAAAAACTTTTTATTGATTTTTATCTAATAGTTCAAATATAGGGCTATATATCATTATATCTTTAATGTTCAGAGAAGACAAATTAGATCTTTCCGGTTTTTTGGATATTCCAGTTTTGAGCTATAATGTAGCTTTTTCTTAAGAGAACAATCGAAGAAAGATAGGCCCAACAAACCATATATATATGTAAGTCATATTCTAGTTCTTGGAACTCCGTTAACTTAGTACTATTCACAAAAGATCGCCTTTTTACTTTTTTATTTATGACAACGTTTGTGATATAATTTCATTTAAATGTCGTTTTATACAAAATAAAATTTTCAAGGATTATGTAGTTTATACATTTTGCGAAACAATTTGGAACCTCTAATGTACTTTTGTGTCAAAGAAAAGTTAAAGAAAAAGCTAAAATACGCGAGATGATAAATCTTAGAGCAGTTGGTGCCCGCCATCTTATGGTGAGTTCGGAAATGATTAAAGGCTTCTGTTTACTTTGGCATTTTACTCAAATGGTGCTATTGGAACACCAAAGGAGGATAGATAGAAAACTCATACATTTTTTTTCTAAATTGAATCGCGCAGTCTTCTCAAACCTCTATAGCTAAAAAGTTGAAATTTTTTATAAAGGTTCATTCTCCGGCGAAGGCATTAGCTAAGAGAGAGACATCAGTTAAGATGGGATATTTGGAAAAACCTACGAGGAGGTGTAAAAAGGGAAAGTTCTCTCCCTCAACACTTTAGAATTTTAGCCAGGGACATGATATAAAATGGGGGACTCCGGATAATCATCTGGGGACTCAATAAACTAGCAGAATAGGCAACATTTCTAGTTGTTCTGACAACTTAGCCAATAAGTACATATATTAGAATCTTTAGGACTTAAGGTTGTTGACTAAACTAAAATGTAGGATTAATTAGTACTTTATATCTATTTTACCATTTTTTGCGTAATCGACAAACAGTGGAAAAAAGTAATTTTGTGTATAATTTTACTTAAGAGGGGATTTTTAAGATCAAAAGGCAATAAATATTTGACCATGATCACATTTATTCGTCTTTCTTTACATTTATTAAAAATTAGAATTTTTTATTTTATAGTAACATTTAGTAATGATCTTGAACTTGAAAAATTTTAAAGGAAAATGTGAACGTACAGATCAACAAAGCATACCAAATGAACACGCCAACAAAAATTTCTGTGTTCTAGTATTTGCAAGTGAAATTTTTCACAAATTACAAATTCTTTATTAAAAAGTAAATTTGAAGTAATTAAAATTAATGTATGGTGAAAAATCAAAATTTCAGATTAAAATTAAAAATCACAATTTCAATTGTGAAACAACAATTGGAAATATTTAACCTTTATAATTTATTTTTTAGTTGAAAAGATTTAACAAATTTTTTGTCAAAAAAAAAAAAAATATTTAACTACAATATATAAACTTTTACCAATGAACAGCAACAAACTCAGTAAAACAACTTTTTCAAATGTTGGCAGATCACTTTAAAACAGGATTGGCAGTTGTTTCAGTAAGAGCCCTTCCTGTTAGAATTATTGAATAACAGTTAGAGTATTCAAAAACCGAAACCGAAAACCGGTCAACCGGTTTCTTTTTTTAAAACCGATCGGTTTCGAATATTTTGTAAATTCGAAGAAAACCGAAACCCGGTCTTTTTTGTTCGGTTAACCGGTTTTTTTAATTACATCACCAACTGGGTTACTTGGTCTCTTTTATTTTTCCCGAACACTTTTATAATCGTTTGTTTGGTTATGAAGATTTAGATGTAAGTCAGATAGATTCCGATGAAGACTTAACTTAGGATATTCCAAATTCAAATAGTTTAATTTCTAATCTAAATAACACAATAAACAGTATTCAAAATCCTAAAAAAGAGACTGAACAAAATCATTCATCATTATATGTGACCTTCTCCGAGAAAAGGGACCTAGTGTGTGAAAATGAAGTTTTGAGAAAAACGCATTTAAAGTTTCATAACGCATTGTCACTGTGAACACACCTTCAGTTGGGAGATGCGATTTCGTATGGTTATGATTAGGTGCCGACTTTGGTGACGGCTTGTCTATGTGGTGACGTATTTTTTTAGAGTGACAATTTAAAAACAATTTAAAACCAAAAAATCAAAAAAAGTTAAATTTTATTGATTTTTCCAAGTTCGTTTTGTACGTTTTCATGTGGAAAATAAATTTTTATCAGATATCTAACTCATTTCATCTTATTCTACACCTTTTAGGTACCAGAATCCACTCTTAAGTCCAAACCCGTTTTTTGACACACTAGGTCCCTTTTCTCGGAGAAGGTCACATATGATTTCATATATCTTGATAAATGCGACAAAAGAACTGAAAAGTTGGACAATTTATATAATTGTCTTTTGTCCAACATCTACTATTAGTGAAAGAGTATTTTCCACTTCTAGCTTTATCAAAAGCAAACAAAAAAATCGTCTTAAAACGAAACATTTAAATTGCATATTATTTCTAAAATATTTTTAAAGAATGTATTTTTTTATTTTTATTACAATTAACAAATTATATAAGATTTTTATTCAAATTAAAAAAAAACCGGTTGACCGGATTTTTGTGCAAAAACCGAAACCGAAACCAGTTTTTTTAAAACTCGATTTTTCGAAGAAACCCGAAAACGGTTTTTTCAAAAGGCCGGTTTTTTGAGTACTCTAATAACAGTATTTCAAAATCATTTCGTTACGATATTTAAGCATTTATTTAGTTAGAATATTGTTCTACCTTTCGTCCAAAAACTAATGTGATATTGTCATCTTAGATTTTACTTGTTGTCTTTTGAAAAGGTTTATCATTTTCAAGATAACCAATACAATTTTTTCCTTGGCATCACCCATTCATCAATAGCAAACTGCTCGGAAGATGTCCAATAATATAGGTAAAAATGAAGACACCCGCGTGCGTCTTCGCGCCATGATCGCCATTTCAACAGACAGATATATACCCTCGCCATATATGGTGGAGGGTATAAAAATAACGGGTTTTTCAACAGGGGCGCTACAAAAGTAGAGCGACAGGGACAGCAAACGTCGCCATATTTCTTGCCGCTCTTTTGACATTTCTCTTCAGTAAGGTTTGCCATTTCATGATGGAAAGATATACGAGCCAACAACGAGTCGAAATTATTAAAATTTACTACCGAAATTCGGAGTCAGTGGCCTTAACGTTAAGAGCGCTACGTCCAATTTATGGTCGTCATAATCGTCCTAGCAGATCAACAATTGAGCGTCTAGTGGAAAAATTTGAATCCACAGGCACAGTATTAAATGTTCCCGTGCCAGTGAGACAAATAAGTGCCCTTGTGTCAAGAATATTGCTGCCGCTGAGGCTTCAGTTGAAGAAAGCCCAAATGTGTCTCTCACACGTCGTTCTCAAGCGTTGGGCATCTCTGTGACGTCGTTGTGGCGAATTTAGCGAAAAGATCTTAGCATACATCTTTACAAGATCAAATTGAAGCAAGAACTGAAGCGGCTTGACCACCAGAAGCGTCGTATGTTCGAAAATTGGGCTGAGCAACAACTTGAAAATGATTCGGATTTTCATCAAAAATCATCTTCAGTGATGAAGCTCATTTCTGGTTGAATGGCTTCGTCAATAAACAAAATATGCGTTATTGGTCAGACAGTAATCCACACGTACTCCATGAGTCATCATTGCATCCCGAAAAAACTACGGTTTGGTGCGGTTTATGGGCCGGCGGCGTCATTGGGCTGTACTTCTTCCGTGATGATCAAGACCGGCACATTATATTTTTGGCCCCAATTGGATGATATGGACTTGGAGGACATGCGGTTCCAACAGGACGGCGCCACAAGCCACACAGCGAATGTCACAATCAATTTATTGGAAACCAGGTTTGGAGAACGTGTTATCTCACGAAATGGTCCAGTCGATTGGCCGCCTCGATCGTGCGATTTGACGCCGTTAGACTATTTCCTGTGGGCTACGTCAAATCTATGGTCTATGCCAACAAGTCAGCGACGATTTATGATCTTCGTACGAATATCGAACGTGAAATTGCAGCAGTATCGGCCGATTTATGTTTGAAAACCGTCGAAAATTGGGTTCAGCGTCTGGACTTCTGCAAGCGTGCCCGTGGTGGCCATGCAAAAGAAATCGAGTTCCATACATAATGGCATCGAACGTACTTTTACAGGAATAAAGAATTTTATTGATATCCAAAACCATTTTTGTTTTATTTAAAAAAATTTTGGAACCGCTCTTATTGAAAAACCCTTCACAATCTTTCATAGCATTACACATTAGACCAGTGATGTTCATTGCATGGGACAATTGTCCCCTGCTCAACTCACATGTATTCTTACGCTCTTGCCTTTAGTCGTCACTGAAACAGCGACGAATGAACACGCGTGGCTGATTTTTCTTTAATGCACTGAGAAAAATTAATAGCAATGTAAGAAAAATATTTTATGATAATACAAGATCTATAAAAATCTTTAATAAACCTAATAAAAAAACGCATTTTTTTAATATAAAAGTTGAAATGTTTTTAAAAATTGGAGTCCGATCGTTCATTTATTTATTCCGATCGAATGTATTGTATTTTTTTCCTTCCAAAAATAGCATTTTTTTAATAGAATATCATAATAAATCCATACATATTACAGATATTTTATTAATACAGTGCACTCGGGAAAACGTCAACGCTTGTTTACGTCAACATCCCAAAACGTCAACCCCTTTTTTATTTCATTGCCTACTCTAAAACGTCAACCCTACCAAAAAGCTCTAAAACGTCAACTCTGAATAAAACAAAAATTTTGAATTTAGCATCAGTTAAAATACACACATTGTACACACACATACTATTTATTGTATGAAATCATTTAGCAATTGGGGATTCCCCTTATAAGTTGAGTAGAAAAGAAGTTGCAACCCTATGCACATACGTATTGTCTTTTTACATATACTATGTTCAGTTGCTTTTTTGTTCTCGTATCACATTACCAAAATGAGCTCAAAACAACCGAAGGTGCTAAAATTACAAGAAAAGGCAAATATTTTGGACTTGTTAGGAAAGGGTACAAGTGCGGTAGCTTTAGCAAAGCAATATGGTGTAACAAAGTCAACAATAAGCAAAATAAAAATGAAAAAAAAGAAGATTTTGGACTGTGTTAATAACACACTTTTCGGTCCAGGAAAAAGAAAGACATTAAGAGCATCAGAGTTGCCAAAAATGGAAAAACGTCTGTATCAGTGGTTTATTAAGCAAAGACAAAGAAATTATCCGGTAAATGCATTAGCGCTCAAGGAAAAGGCTAAAGAGATCCATCTGAAACTGAAAGAAAAAGAATGCTCTTTTAACGCAAGCGATGGATGGTTGCAGGGATTTAAAAAAGATTTGGAGTTCGTCTGCTTAAAATAACTGGCGAGAAGCTATCTTCGCAACCTTCGCTTGTCGAACCATTTAAAGTCAAGCTTAAGCAAAAAATTGAAGAAATGGGTCTATGCCATGATCAGCTATACAATGCTGATGAATCTGGATTGTTCTGGAAAATTTTGACAGAAAAGTCTTACGTATCAAGTGCCGAAAAGACTGCCCCGGGCGTAAAAACAGAAAAACAACGAATCACTTTTTTATGTTGTGCCAATGCTTCCGGAAGTCATAAACTTAAATTGTTGGTGATTGGAAAGGCAAAAAATCCACGAGTTTTCAAAAATTTCAACTGCCCGACTCCAAGTCCTCATGGATGACGTCAGCCATTTTTACCGATTGGTTTCACAAATCATTTGTGCCGCAGGTTTGTGCCTCAGACCAAATATCCTTTTCAGAAGCTAAGATTTTCTAATTTTAGGTAAGAGATTTTCTTTTAAAAAAGAACTTGCCAGTTAAAGCGCTCCTCCTAATTGACCATGCTTCGTCTCATCCAAGTGAAATGGAGCTTAAAACCGAAGAGGGAAACATAGTTGCAATGTTTTTTCCTCCAAATGTTACCCCACTTATCCAGCCAATGGATCAGAACGCAATTAAAATAACAAAGCTCTACTACAGAAACAGCCTCTTAGCCATGGTAGCGGCAAAAAATTTGGACCTAGTAGAGTCAATGAAAAGTGTTACATTAAGGGATGCTGTTACAATTCTAGAATCCGCATGGAATAAAGTAAGCAAAGATACAATGACAAAATGCTGGCAAAATGTTTTACGTTTCACGGAAAATGAGACAGATCCGGAGGAAGATATTTCGTTGAGAATATTGAAAGAAAATATGAACTCAGAAGTTCAGCAACAAATGGAACTTGCAGTTGATCTGCTTAATGAATTAAACGCCCAGGTTTGTCGATTTTTCAATTGTTTCGAAGACAGGTAATTTTTAATTTTTTCTTTAGGTTGACTACACAGTATCATCCATTCAGGAGTGGAATGAAGATACTTTGCTAGATAATGATTCTAATTCGTGTGAGATTGAAGAGTTAGAAGTGATCGATGATAATGAGAACGATTTAGATACAAATGTGCAGACAATAAAACCAAGCGAAGCCGTCGAAATATTCAACAGGGCTTTGGATTGGGCTCAATGCGAGAATGTTGAACAAAATTACTTAAATGTATTAAGACTTTTAAGAGAGAAAGCTCTCTTCCAAGTGTTGGAAAGAAAAAAACAGCAGAAAAAAATAACTGATTTTTTATAAATGTATTTGTGTGCATGTTAAATAAAAAATATGATCTCATACATGTATTCTTTTGGTTCTAGTCAGGTTGAATGCCTTTTTTGTTTCCTTTTTGATTTTTTTTATGTTTGGTTTTAGTTTATAATCAATAAAAATGTTTAAAAGCACATTACCGATATGTTTTTTGCTTGAAAAATTTACATTGGTAAACGTCAACAATTTGTTAAACGTCAACACCCGCGGTTTTAATTAGTTGACGTTTTCCCGAGTGCACTGTATGTAAATATAATGAAATCATTAATATTAATGGAAAAAATTTACAACTTTTTGTTTTTTATAAAATGAAAAAAAGGCACGCCAATGTATTTATTATTTTCCTTTCAAAAATTTACTTTTTGTTTAATTCATATTTCTTAAAAACTGTTTTACACAAAACATAACAGTCTCATATTTTCAATAAAAAATAAATTCATACAGATACTAACACTGCTATTAACCCATTGAACATTTCTTGCAGTGCAATTCTCATTTTCTCACTAACACAACGACATATTTATTTTTGACCAGCACTGCATTAGACCGTACCTCAAAAAAAATTCACAGTACACCCTCAAATATAAAGTATTTTAACAAGAAAATTTCAAAAATGTTTTTTTTTTTTGCCGAACGTAGGGGTCGCCATTTTATATTTTTCGTTATATCTTCGCCATGTCCCGCGGACACCGATGTTTGTTAACACATCTCCGTAAATAAAGAAAATAAAGAAAGGAAATTTTTATATATGCTTTTTACATAGGTGTTACCCCTTAAGTAGTATAAAAGGGTGCTTGAGGTCAATGATTTTTGATGTAACAAATTGGTATCATTGCGACAAAAACATTGATATATAACCCTTTAAGATCCGACTGTAAATACAGAAGATATGATAAAAAAATTAAAAATGCCCTACATTCGGCAACAAAAAAAGTTAAAAAAAAAATAAAATAATAGTTCCGCTGGAATTATTATAATACTTTCCTAGCAAAAGTTTATTGCTTTTTTGCGAGCTTTCATTCTATAATATTAGGCTAGTACATTAATAGGTTAATACTAGAACGGGTTACTTGAGGTCAATGTCTCCTTCGAGGAAAACATCGGTCTCCGCGAGACAAAAAACATTGATATACAACACTTTAAGATCCGACGGTTAATGGCGAAGATATAACGAAAAATATAAAATGGCGACCCCTAAGTTCGGCCAAAAAAAATTTTCGAAATTTTCTTGTTAAAATACTTTATATTTGAGGGTGTACGGTGAACTTTTTTTTTTTTTGCCTATAAGGTGGTACGGTCTATTATACATACTACTTTCAATAAAGTAAATTTTGAACAATTTACATTACCCAGCAAAAATAAATGGAAGTGATGCTTAAGGAATAAATTTTTCACTGATTCCAAAGTATCGTTAAGTTCTGATTTTCCTCTTCTTAAGCAGTTCTTTTTCACACTTTCAAAAAATGTAACTTATTTTAAAAACAACCAAAGGTAAATATTAATCATAGATATTTCTATATAAATTTGACATTTATAACTATGGTTTAAGTTTAAGTGATTTGTTTCAATCTTTAACTTACAATTTACCATTTTTACAATTTCAAATCGTAGTTATTATTAAAAAAAAAATAAAAAATTTATTGTAGTAAATATTTCAAGAATTTCGAATAAAGTAATTTAATAATAATAAGGCCTCGTTCTCGTTAAATCTAAATTACAAATTCAAAATTTATTTGAGAACATCAAAAGATCTCATTTTTCTCTAAACCATAAGGGATTTAGATGCAATGAAAAAGAATTATAAAAGATAACTTCCACCCTATGGCACCCCTATGTAAAAATCATTGGCTCCGATCCAAATTTTCTCTTCTTTTGCTACTTTTTTTTTGCTGGGTACTTCCGTCCTATGGAAACCAAAGGTTGTATATATAGTAAAAGTGCTACCATTTACTACACCACAACAACTAACTGTATAGAACTAAAATTTACTAGGCTGTGGTTAAAATACAAGGTATAGTAAAAACATGTTGTACATTTACAAAACTAAAACAGCTGATCGTTTAGCCGCTAAAACTATTGTTTTATTTGTTTTATTTTTCATTTTGTGGTCACTATTAAAATAAAGTTGAATAATGGATCAAAATTATGAAAAACCGAACTTAAAACGAAAGCCTGAAGAAATAAGTAATTAAAGATGTACCGATAATGAATTTTATCAGCTATTGGTTTTTATTATTACAAGTAATACCGTATATTCAAACCCAGAATCTCTGCAAATTTTATTTTTGTTAACTTCAAATTCTTTTTAACATTTTAAGTTTTTGAATTGATGAAAAACAAAACAAAAATAAGCTGATTCATTTATTTACAATATGCGGGAAGTTAATACACGAAAAATGCGTTCACGGTTTGTAGTATAAAATCGTTTTAAATATAAAAGTGTTGAAAATATTACTTTAAGCTTGAAATTATGCAAAACTTATCGAGCTACCAAAGCTTTGCTGGTTTATTTATAATATTGCCCAAAATTACCCAAAATGTATCATCCTATCGGAAGATGCTAAAACTTTTGCAAATGACGACAACTGCCACGGGCGCTATACTCCTCAAGAAAATTTATTAATTGGAACTGGAGGACATTTGGTTCCATCTATACACATAGCTTGAGTGCGAATAAAGGATGCCATATGATATTGCCAGAAAGTTCGCCCGATTTAACCGCTCCTGACTTTTTTCTTTGTGAAAACCGCTAATTAAAAAATTGTTTGTGCATTTGATATTTCGAAAAAAATTCAAAAACAAAATAAAATATATGAATCTCAAATCACCAAATTTGCAAATATTTTCAATCAGTGTGATTTTACAAATCCATTCCAAATTAATAGCCCCTAAACTTAGTACAACACGGATTTAATAAAATTATATAATAATAAGATTCTTAAAAAAAAACATTATATTTCGTGCCCCTTAAATTTTGGAAATATCCCTACACACAAAACAAATGTTTGGCAACTAAAAGGTGGTTAAATTTTAAGGGCCGATGTTGAATGTGAACCACACCTAAACGTCAAGTTTTTTTCTGCATTTCATTTGACATTTCTCAATTTCAGACTAACGCAATTTGAACCATGGAAAGATACACAATCGAGCAACGCGTTAAAGTTATTCAGGCTTATTATGAAAATGGGCGTTCAAATCAAAATGCATATCGTGCACTTTGTGATTTTTTCGGTCAATTTAATCGTCCAAATGTGCGTAGTCGGAAAAATCGTACAAAAATTTGAGCACACCGCGTCTGTAGGAGATGTGAAAACACCAGTGCATACTCGTACAGCTCGTACAGCAGAAAATATTGCTGCTGTTCGCGATAGTGTGGCTGAAGAGCCGTCCACCTCAACTCCTAGTCGTGCCCAACAATTGCACCTCTCACGCTCGTAGTTGATTTTTTCCAAAATGAGGCCGGTCAGGCAATTACCGTGAACGGTGTTCGCTATCGTAAGATGAAAACGAACTTTTTATGGCCCGAATTGGAAGATATAGATGTGCACGATATGTGGTTTCAACAGGACAGTGCCACTTGCCACACAGCTAACGAAACAATGGCTCATTTGCGCGACAAATTCAATGGCCGTGTTATCTCACGTAGTGTCGATGTCAATTGGCCGCAAAGATCATGTGATTTGACACCGTTGGACTTCTTTCTTTGGGGTTATTTGAAAGAATAGGTGTACGTCGATAAGCCAGCAACAATTCAAGAGCTAAAAGATGAGATAATTCGGCACAATTACGGCATAGAACCTCAATTATACCTCAGCTTCATCGAAAATTTGGACCATCGGATGGAGGTGTGCTGCCAAGGTCGCGGCGGCCATTTGACCGATATTTTGTTCCATACATAATTGAACCATACCATATTATTATAATAAAAAGAAATGACAATAATTTCCTAAATAACTTGTGTTTTATTCAAAATCAACATCGGCCCTTAAAATTTAACCACCCTTTAATTGGTAGCAAATAAACTAATAAAATTTTTAAATTATACAAGTAAAAACTTGGGAAATTGTTGTAATACTTTTGCATAATATATGCAAAACAAATTATTGGTTTACATCCTGCCAATTACTTGGGGGGTCTTTTGTATGTGGAATCTATACAAATTGTATTTATTAAAAAAACAGTTTATTTTTCTTTACATTATTATTTTTTTGGTATACTAGGGCGGATCAATAAGTTCGTGACTTTTCGAACTTCCCTCGTAGCTATATGAAATGCAACACTGCTCCCATCAAGTACCACTTTTTAATAGACTACTGTCCGCCCTCGTATCATAAAATATACAGGATAGACTTTTGTATGGAACAGTGCACACTTTTGTCTAAATTTTCTATGACCATTTTGCATAAATTTGGCTGAATTTCGTTGATGAAGTGTTGAATTCCCTTCAATGCAGGGATATTTCTTGGCTTGATTGTTTAGATCTTTGACTTCAAAGAATCCATAAGAAGAAAACAAATGGTGTTAAATCACACGATCTAGGGGGCAAATTTTGAAAACTGAATCGAGAGGGTACACGAGCAGGAAATATCTAATGCAGTAATTGAATTGTTGCATGTAGCACCTGTATAGCATGTACACTAGACCGTACCTCAAAAAAAAGTTCACCGTACACCCTCAAATGTAAAGTATTTTAACAAGAAAATTTCGAAAATGTTTTTTTTTTTTTGGCCGAACGTAGGGGTTGCCATTTTATATTTTTCGTTATATCATCGCCATTTACCGTCGGATCTTAAAGTGTTGTATATCAATGTTTTTTGTCTCGCGGAGACCGATGTTTTCCTCGAAGGAGCCATTGACCTCAAGTAACCCGTTCTAGTATTAACCCACCAGATCTAAGTTGCTACCACCTTAATGTACTACCCTAATATTGGGGCATTTTTAATTTTTTTGTCATATCTTCTGTATTTACAGTGGGATCTTAAAGGGTTATATATCAGTGTTTTTATCGCAATGATACCAATTTGCTACATCAAAAATCATTGACCTTAAGCACCCTTTTATACTACTTAAGGGGTAACACCTATGTAAAAAGCCTATATAAAAACTTCCTTTTTTTATTTTCTTTATTTACGGAGATGTGTTAACAAAGATTGGTTTTCACAAGATTTGTATACTCGTAAAGAAACAGCTCTAAGTCAAAAAGTATTTGACCTATCAACAACTCCTACGCATCCATAGATAATTTAGTTTTCCATATGCATTATAAATTTCAGAGAAATCCACCAAAAATTGATAAAGTAATGTTGCGTGCCGTGGACCTCTATTGTAAATATACTATCATTTTGTAAAACTTTGTGTAAAACAAATATTTTTTTGTACTCCTTCATAAATCTTGTGAAAACCAATCTTTGTTATCACATCTTCGTAAATATAGAAAATAAAAAAAGGAAGTTTTTATATATAGGCTTTTTACATAGGTGTTACCCCTTAAGTAGTGCTTGAGGTCAATGATTTTTGATGTAACAAATTGGTATCAAAAAACATTGATATATAACCCTTTAAGATCCGACTGTAAATACAGAAGGTATGACAAAAAAATTAAAAATGCCCTACATTCGGCAACAAAAAAAATTTAAAAAAAAAATCAAATAATAGTTCCGCTTTTTATTTATTGCTTTTTTGCGAGCTTTCATTCTAAAATATTAGGCTAGTACATTAAGGTGGTAGCAACTAAAATCTGGTGGGTTAATACTAGAACGGGTTACTTGAGGTCAATGGCTCCTTTGAGGAAAGTATCGGTCTCCGCGAGACAAAAAACATTGATATACAACACTTTAAGATCCGACGGTAAATAGCGAAGATATAACGAAAAATATAAAATGGCGACCCCTACGTTCGGCCAAAAAAAAAACATTTTCGAAATTTTCTTGTTAAAATACTTTATATTTGAGGGTGTACGGTGAACTTTTTTTTTTTGCCTATAAGGTGGTACGGTCTAATGTACACCGTCTTGTTGAAACCAATTGAGGCAAACAAAATTTAGTTATCATGCCTAGAGTATTCAAAAAAACAGGCCTTTTAAAAAAACCGGTTTCGGTTTTCTTCGAAAAATTAAATTTTAAAAAAACCGGTTTCGGTTTTCTTCGAAAAATCGAATTTTAAAAAACCCGTTTCGGTTTTCTTCGAAAAATCGAATTTAAAAAAAACCGGTTTCGGTTTTCTTCGAAAAATCGAATTTTAAAAAAACCGTTTTCGGTTTCTGTTTTTGCAGAAAAAACCGGTCAACCTGTTTTTTCGGGTTTTTTTAATTTAAATAAAAATGTTATATAATTTGTTAATTGTTTTTATTACAAACAAAAAAAGAAATTTAATATTTGAAGTATTAAAAATAAAAAAATACATTCATTTAAATTTAATTTTTTTATTGTATTTCATTTCAACATTTTATTTATTGGTTTTAATATTTTTTGATATAATATCTTAAAAATTAATATTATAAAACTATATTCATATCAAATGAATAGAAATAATTAAGTTTATAAATTGGGTAAAATTAGGTACATTAGTAATTTGAACGTTTACAACGTTTGGCATTAAATAAATTTTTTTAATATTACATTTTAAATATGTAAGAAGAAAATCTATTTTTCACTTCTAAAATAATATTTTAGAAATAATATGCAATTTAAATGTTTTGTTTTAAGACGATTTTTTTGTTTGCTTTTGATAAAGCTAGAAGTGGAAAATACTCTTTCACTAATAGTAGATGTTGGACAAATAGTCAAAAGACAATTACATAAATTTTCCAACTTTTCAGTTCTTTCGTCGCATTTATCAAGATATATGGAATCATCATATGTGACCTTCTGCGAGAAAAGCGACCTAGTGTGTCAAAAAACGGGTTTGGACTTAAGAGTGGATTCTGGTACCTAAAAGGATATAGAATAAGATGAAATGAGTTAGATTTCTGATAAAAATTTATTTACCCCATAAAAACGTACAAAACGAACTTGGAAAAATCGATAAAAAAATTAGAAAAACATTATAATATTACTTTTTTTGATTTTAGATTGTTTTTAAATTTTCAGTCTAAAAGCGAAAAAAAAATACGCAAGACGTCACCAAAGTCGGCACCCAATTATAACTAACCATACCAAATCGCATTTCCCAACTGAAGGTGTGTTCACAGTGATAATGCGTTATAAAACTTTAAATGCGTTTTTCTCAAAACTTCAATTTCACACACTAGGTCCCTTTTCTCGGAGAAGGCCACATATAATGATGAATGATTTTGTACAGTCTCTTTTTTAGGATTTTGAATACTGTTTATTGTGTTATTTAGATAAGAAATTAAACTATTTGAATTTGGAATATCCAAAGTTAAGTCTTCATCGGATCGTGATGCAATTAAAAAAACCGGTTAACCGGACAAAAAAGACCCGTTTTCGGTTTTCTTCGAATTTACAAAATATTCGAAACCGATCGGTTTAAAAAAAACCGGTTGACCGGTTTTCGAATACTCTAATCATGCCGCAATATCAATCAACAGTAACAGTGACTGCTGAACAGCCTCAAGCCTATAGCCGAAAATCCGCACTAAACAGCGACACGTTGTATTGACATTTGATTTTCTATAATCACATCTTGATTAACAAAGACCCGTCTCAAATTTTGAAAAATTAAATGAAAACATTTGCAAACAAAAAATAATGAATTTTCCATATAATTTTTAATTTTTTGTGACAAAAAAAAGAACATTTTTATTAATTTGTTTTATATGGTGTTAAAGAGGCCGGGCCCCTGGGACACGCTAGGTCAAATAAACCGACACACCCAATATGGCAAGTGTGACGTTTTAAATTAAAGGAAATTTACTCACGATTCGAAATTTGCGTTAGGTCCATATTAGTAAAATTTTGGGTAGTTTTAAACAAGAAATAGTTAATTTTTTGCTCAAAAAAATAAACTGGAATTTATTGTTCGTATTAAAAACAAGTTTTTTTTTTTGTTGTTTTTGACAACTAAATTATTTTTCGAAAATAAACACTAAAATCACTATCTTTTTCCGCTTTCATGGTTTTCGTCTAATTTCTATTATTTTTTTAGCAAAGAATTCATCCTCCGGCCTTTAATATTATTTTAATACAAAAGTTTGTTGAAACAAATTCTATTTTTATTGAATATAAAGGAAAATAGAATACATTTGTTTTTTTTTTTAATAACTGTTGCAGTTGTTAAAAAAATAAAAATTACTTGAGAAAATAGTAAAATATTGGCCCAACTACAATTGGCTTAAATTACTTAAGCTTTTGGTAAGAAACAACCCAACAAACATTTCGTTCCTTTTACATACCTTTTTTGGTCCATCGCAAACGGAATCCAACTCCGTTTACGTACCATTTTCTGGATCCGAATATAGACCAAAAACGGAATTCAACCCTCTAATGCAAAAGGCTTTTAAGTATTTTTTGAAAAGGATTTTAAGTATTTTTTGATTAAATAACAAACAATATTTTATTAAAGAAATGATATTATATTTATAGAAAGCATAATCATCTACTTTCTTCGCCTTCAAAAATTTTTTCTGCAATGAGCGACTTTAAAGCGTGAAGGATGTAAAGTCACCTTCGTAAATTTAAAAAAAAATAATTTTTTAAAAAATATTTAAAAAATTGTCAAGTATATATGTACGCTCTGATAAATGTTATTCATAATAGAAAGCCTAGTCTAGGATCCAAACTTATAAATCGAGTTATTATTTTTGTTCCAGAAAACACAGGCTACCGTCAGGACACGTCTTACAAATATCTCCTTAAATCCAAAATTAGCTAAGGGATTTTTTTTTTCAAATTAAGCACAGTTTATATGCTCAGAGTTAGGTAAAAATTAATTAATGTTTAGTGTCAATCTCGCGATTTTCAAAAAACGACAATCGCTATAACTTAAATAACAAAGCTATAACACCAATTTTTGGTACATAATTTCATTTGTTTGAAAGTGTTTTTTATAGCGAAAATTCATATTGTTTGATTATTGTATTTATTGATTCATCTTTAAATTTTATTGTGCTATATCACCTAAATAAAGCTATGAATCAAAAATTTATTATTTTTGCCAAAGTTAGTGTTCAATTCCAAATTGAAAGTTTAAATATTATCGATATCAGGAGAAAGAAAATTAAGAGGGTTAAGGAACATCGAAACTGATTTGAAATACCACTAATGACGGACATGTAAAAAACGGAGTTGTCCCTTCACCGATCCATATCCGGTGCGTATTTGTACCGTTTTTTCAACAAAAACGTATTTGTGTAAAGGTCCAAATTTTTCAATTTTGAATAACAAATTTTACCTAAAAAAAAAACGTTTATAAACTTAATTAAATGTTATATTCATATCCAACACAAATATCCTTTCTCTCGATTACTGCGGTTATGGCCCATTGAAAATCTTGAAAAAATAAAACAAAGTTTTAGTGCAATGCAAATTTGCACATTTGCGCATTTTTTTCAGAAAATCTTTCTTAAACTGTAAGACAATATTTTTATTTGCAAAACTGCTTAAATTTCATAAATATTTACCGTATGCATATGACTTATAGATATTGTCGCTGTGTGCTGGTGGTTAAGACTTTGAATGTAAGAGAGCTAACTCTAAATAGACATCTATTTTTCTTAACCTTTATAAAGGGTGTCCCAAGAAGAACGCAATTTTTAAATTTTAAATAAAACACAGATATTTAAAAAAAAATCGTGAAACTTTATTATATCGTAAAGTAGACAGAATGAGGTTATGTATGGAACAATATATCGTGCAGATGGCCGCCGCGGCTTTGCTGGCATGCACGCGATCTTTTAATCAAATTTTCAATGACCGTTTTGCATGAATGCTGCGGTATTTCATTAATGCAGCGTCCAATTTCCTCTTTTAAGGCTTGAGTCGTCGTCGGCTTATTCGCGTAAACCATCGACTTCAAAAAACCCCAAAGAAAAAAATCTAATGTTGTTAAATCGCACGATCTAGGCGGCCAATTCTGATCTCCAAAACGCGAAATAACACGACTGGGAAATGACTGATGCAGCAATTGAATTGTTTTTCTGGCTGTATGACATGTGGAGCCGTCTTGTTGGAACCACATTCCCTCCACATTCATTTCTTCAATTCTAGACAAGAAAAAACTGGTTATCATTTCACGATACCGAACACCATTGACTGTTTGCGCTTGACCTGCCTCATTTTCATAAAAAAAAGGTCCAGTGATTCCTCCAGCCCAAAAACCACACCACACAGTGACACGTTGAGGATGCATTTGCTTCTCGTGAATCACTCGAGGATTTTCCTCGCCCCAAATGCGACAATTCTGCCTATTGACGAAGCCATCAAGATGAAAATGGGCCTCGTCACTGAAGATGATTTTATCGGCAAAATCAGCATTTTTATGTTGTCTCTCCAATACCCAATTAACGAACTCCCTTCGCTGTCCATGGTCAGCTGGCTTCAGTTCCTGAGTCAATTGAACTTTGTATGCATGAAGATGCAAATCTTTCGTCAAAATTCGCTGCAAAGTGGATTTGGAGACACCAATTTGCTGAGCTCGGTGTCGAATTGAGGTGGATGGAGTTTTAGCAACATCATCACGTACAGCTGCGACATTTTCGGTCAATCGACCTGGTCGATGGCGCGTTGTTGTCTTTACATCACTAAAAGACCCAGTTTCGGCAAATTTATCCATTAATCTCTTTACAGTTGACTCTTTTGGAGCATTATTGTGACCCCAAATTGATCGCAATTTGCGAACTGTAGCCGCAAAACTTTCACCATTTTGGTAAAACAATTTCACAATAAGAATGCGTTGTTCATTCGTGTAGCGCTCCATTTTTACTAACCTCGTACCTTCTACTAGCAAACAATAACAATTGTTCAAATGTCAAACAATGACACTTCGAATGTTGCCAGATTTAAAAATTGCGTTCTTCTTGGGACACCCTTTATTTGAGACAAAGCGAATTCAAAAGCAATGAAAGGAAAACTGATGAAAATCGGTGAAGTCCGTATTTGAAGGTACAGAAACGGATACACCAAAACTGAGTCAAAAAGTATTATTTTCGAAAATTCATTTATACCGTCCGTTTAGGTACCAGCTTTGCCGGATACGTATTTACGACAGTAAACGTAAAGCAGAAGCCGGATTCACGCATCAGTACATGTCGGAGTCTGTAAAAATTTTTTTTGGGGAAATTTATTTATATACTTTAATTCCACAGGTAATAGAAAAAGCCTTCATGGTAAAAAATCAAGTATTACAAAGGAATATAAATTTTTAATTTTGTAGAATTTTCGTTTCATACCGATATTTAGCTGAAGTTACTAAAAACAATTTTAGTTTGGTCTTAAAGCTACATAATTTCAATGTGTTCATGTATCCAAAATTCTTACCATTTTTAGTACAATTGAAAAAATTTGTTTGATTGAAATTTTGCAGCTGTAGTAAAGTAGTAAATTTTGTAATGTAAACAGTGGGATTTATTTATTTAGTTCCGTATTATAAAGCCAATAAACTAAAAAAAAAACTTCATTACACAGTTATAATAATTAAACCTAAGTTATTTAATTTAAATAGTAATTAAACAAAATTTATTAAAAAAGTTCATTCACAATACAAATCTGATTGGCTCCCCAGCCATAACTCATTTATAAAGCAAATTGCAAAATAATTAAAAAAAAATAAGGGTAGTAAGGTCCAATTAGAGGTAACACAACCAAAAAATCACAAAATTACTTCAATTAAGAATATGAGCTAGAGAAATATTCCAAAAGTTTTAAATGGAAAACATTATTAGACTGCGAGAAAATTCGCAATGAGTAAAGCAAGCAGTTTCAACAACGAGTAATTCTAGCAACGAAAGACCTCTCAAATGCATATCTAATTATTCTAGGAGGAACAAAGAATTTATACTAAAAGGAGAGATTAAAAAATATCTACATAAAGCCAAAGGTCTACCATTCTTTATCACCCTATGAAACATAATTAAATTACGAAATTTAATAAAATTTTCAGAAGAACATCCAAGGAATCGCTCAACCTAACTTGAAATATGTTCTCTCTCTACGTTTAGCATTATATATAAACCGAACAATTGTGTTTACTTTGTGATTCAATTTCCTAAGGTTAATATTAATAGTACCAGATACTACTTTAAGGCCATAGAGGAATTGCGACATCAAAATAGCATGTGCCAACTAGAGTATTAAAAAAAACGGCCTTTTAAAAAAACCGGTTTCGGTTTTCATCGAAAAATCGAATTTTAAAAAAACCGGTTTCGGTTTTTGCAGAAAAAACCGGTCAACCGGTTTTTTCGGTTTTTTTTTTATAATTTGTTAATTGTTTTTATTAATTAAAATAAAAAAATACATTCTTTAAAACAAAATACATATAATACATATATATTCATTTAAATTTACTTTTTTATTGTATTTCATTTCAACAAAAAATGAACTTAAAACCAATATTTTTTAATATAATATCTTAAAAATGAATATTATAAAACTATATTCATATCAAATGAATAGAGGTCATTATGTTTGTAAATTGGTAAAATTAGGTACGTTAGTAATTTGAACGTTTAAAACGTTTGGCATTAAATAAGTTTTTTTAATATTACATTTTAAATATGTAAAAAGAAAATCAATTTTTCAGTTCTAAAATAATATTTTAGAAATAATATGCAATTCAAATGTTTCGTTTTAAGACGATTTTTTGTTTGCTTTTGATAAAGCTAGAAGTGGAAAATATTCTTTCACTAATAGTAGATGTTGGACAAATAGTCAAGAAACAATTATATAAATTTTCCAACTTTTTAGTTCTTTTGTCGCATTTATCAAGATATATGAAATCATCATATAATGATGAATGATTTTGTACAGTCTCTTTTTTAGGATTTCTAATATTGTTTGTTGTGTTAATTAGATCAGAAATTAAACTATTTGAACTTGGAATATCCAAAGTCAAGTCTTCATCGGAATCTATCAGACTTACATCTAAATCTTCATAACCAAACAAACGATTATAAAAGTATTCGGAAAAAAAGAAACCAAGTAACCCAGTTGGTGATGTAATTAAAAAAGCCGGTTAACCGAACAAAAAAGACCGGTTTTCGGTTTTCTTCGAATTTACAAAATATTCGAAACCGATCGGTTTTTAAAAATAAAGAAACCGGTTGACCGGTTTTCTGTTTCGGTTTTTGAATTCTCTAGTGCCAACCTCTGTCTCTCTGTGCGTAAAGGCAAGAAAGTGTTAGTTCGGTAAACCCTACGCAGGGAGCCCCAAATTTTACCCGATAACAAATCATTTTCCATATTATGATTTGACGTTCCTTCCGAAAACGATCCTCGGTCAAATTTTATATAATAATATTTTTAAGTACTGGTTTTTATATACATATAATTTTTTTAACATGCAAACCACAATGTCAATTATGCAAATTTTTGTAATTTTTAATGTATATTTTTTCCATTTCTAACAAAGATTTAATACAATTAAAATCAATCCCGTTGCATAAGACCTACATATACAACAAGTTTATTTAATCTTAATTGCGCAGTTAATAAATTAATGTATCATAAAATTAGTTGCCTTGGTAATTACCAATAACACCAAAAATCTTGTTGCCAGATTCGGATAAACTGTCTCAAATTATACTGAAACTTGTGATTCTTGTAAAACTAGGAATTTTCTCACATCTAAATAAGTCAAAGATTCTACTTTTGATAATATTTGAAAAGCCAAATTTTTCTTTTAACTATATAAATCCAGTTTAAAATGCGAAAGAGGCTCGATTATAATTGCGCTACTGACTACTTCTACCTTTATTTATATTTTTTCCATATGAATATACATCAAAATACCCAAATTTCTTGTTATTACGCCTTTGTTTTTATTTTCTACCTGCTTAAAATATGTTGTTTTGTAATCGTAGTACAAAAAAAATTAAACCTGTAAATCTTTATAGGAAAAAGAAAAATTTATGACCCCTTCAAGTGTGAGAGTTGTAAATTTGTCGTCAAGAAATTAGAATTGATTCTATTGTGACGAAAATTTAGTCAGTAGCCATGCAATTTTTTGTTATTCAAACACAATGTGTCGAAAATTGTATTCGCTTTTAGTTTTAATTGTGACTATTATTCTTTTTGGATCCTGATAACATATTAAAAAATGTACTAGTTTTTAGACTAGTAATTACAAAACTATAGTTTCCAAAATAATAATTCTTAACGAGTTGTGTATGAGTTTAATAGTATTGATGTAGCTCAAATTTAAATACAAGTTCTGAAATTTTAATTTTGCAAATACAGTTTGCAAATGAACGCTTACAGACAGCCAGCCGTATGCATAGACATTTGGTTGATTCTTACAACAGTCTTAAAAGAAAAATTTATTGCTGTTTTACATGTTATTTTGATTTAGAAGAGTTTTAACAAAATCAACAAAATATCTATGCATACGGCTGTTAATTTTGTTTTTTTGTAAATTAAAATGAGATGCAAATTAACTTGTATACTACTGGTGCCAAAGTGTCACTCCAGAGCTAGTTTCATAAATATCTTATAAGTACCAGTATGGCTTCATGAAAGAATAATTTTGAACCAGTTGTGTATCAGTTTCTCAGATAGATATTATGAAGGGATTTTTACAGAATATACAATTAAAATATGTACTAGTTTTAAAATTCTAATTTTGTATACATTTGTTTTTAATAATATAGTCTCGAGTTTGCTAATAAAGGGTGTCACAAGAAGAACGCAATTTTTAAATTTTAAATAAAACACAGATATTTAAAAAAAAAATCGTGAAACTTTATTATATCGTAAAGTAGACAGAATGAGGTTATGTATGGAACAATATATCGTGCAGATGGCCGCCGCGGCTTTGCTGGCATGCACGCGATCTTTTAATGAAATTTTCAATTACCGTTTTGCATGAATGCTGCGGTATTTCATTAATGCAGCGTCCAATTTCCTCTTTTAAGTCTTGAGTCTTCGTCGGCTTATTCGCGTAAACCATCGACTTCAAAAAACCCCAAAGAAAAAAATCTAATGGTGTTAAATCGCACGATCTAGGCGGCCAATTCTGATCTCCTAAACGCGAAATAACACGATCGGGAAATGACTGATGCAGCAATTGAATTGTTTCTCTGGCTGTATGACATGTGGCGCCGTCTTGTTGGAACCACATGCCCTCCACATTCATTTCTTCAATTCTAGGTAAGAAAAAACTGGTTATCATTTCACGATACCAAACACTATTGACTGTTTGCGCTTGACCTGCCTCATTTTCATAAAAAAAAGGTCCAATGATTCCTCCAGCCCAAAAACCACACCACACAGTGACACGTTGAGGATGCATTTGCTTCTCGTGAATCACTCGAGGATTTTCCTCACCCCAAATGCGACAATTCTGCCTATTGACGAAGCCATCAAGATGAAAATGGGCCTCGTCACTGAAGATGATTTTATCGGCAAAATCAGCATTTTCATGTTGTCTCTCCAATACCCAACTAACGAACTCCCTTCGCTGTCCATGGTCAGCTGGCTTCAGTTCTTGAGTCAATTGAACTTTGTATGCATGAAGATGCAAATCTTTCGTCAAAATTCGCTACAAAGTGGATTTGGAGACACCAATTTGCTGAGCTCGGTGTCGAATTGAGGTGGATGGAGTTTGAGCGACATCATCACGTACAGCTGCGACATTTTCGGTCGATCGACCTGGTCGACGGCGCGTTGTTGTCTTTACATCACTAACAGATCCAGTTTCGGCAAATTTATCCATTAATCTCTTTACAGTTGACTCTTTTGGAGCATTATTGTGACCCCAAATTGATCGCAATTTGCGAACTGTAGCCGCAAAACTTTCACCATTTTGGTAAAACAATTTCACAATGAGAATGCGTTGTTCATTCGTGTAGCCTCCATTTTTACTAACCTCGTACCTTCTACTAGCAAACAATAACAATTGTTCAAATGTCAAACAATGACACTTCGAATGTTGCCAGATTTAAAAATTGCGTTCTTCTTGGGACACCCTTTATACACTAAAAACTTTGAATTGTGACTAATAATTATAAATACAAAATATTTTCAATATCGTTTTTCAAATTAACTTAATTATTTAAATTATAGGAAAGTATAAGTCCATTCTATACAGAATAAAATTACAAAATTTTGTTTGTAATGTTGAACATCTTCCATAGAACATTTTTGTAAATACAAAAAATATTTTTTTGTAAAATACAAAAAACTTTTTTTAGTTTTTTTTTGTAACTTCAATATTTATTTTTAAAGCATTTTAATATGAAAAGTAACAATAGGTTTGATTTTTCGAATTTTATATCTATATCTATAACTACTTGTAAAAAAGCGACTATCCCTACTAAAGCCGGCCACTTACATACAGTTTTAACTGTCAGTTTCAACTGTTCAGTTAAAGCTGTCAGTTAGAACTGTACGTATGTGGGTAATAACTGACAATTCAACTGAACTGTTTAGTTTAACTGAGAAATTTAAAATTTTTATATTTTTAACTGACAGATTCAACTGAAGTGAACGTGTGTGGAGGTTCAACTGTACCGTTCTCAGTTCAATTTGCGTCGAGCGAGAGTGCGTATCATGTCGCGTAAACAGAACCAAATGATAGTTGATTTTATTGCAATATATAGATCTGCCTATGCCAAGTTAAATCTAGCGAGTACCATTATCGCGCCAAGAAATATGCTGCCTACAAGCTGGCGAAGAAGTTACAAGAAGTAGAACTTGACGCGGAAAAGAAAGTACACCGAGAGCGGCCAAACCGTCATGCTCGTTTGAATCAATCTTAAAATTTGAAGTATTGAACTGCACGTGTGTGTACATCTCAGTTCACAGTTAAATCTGTCAGTTATAACTGAACAGTTGAAACTGACAGTTAAAATGTACGTGAGTGGCCGGCTTAACCTGATTTCTTTTTTTATTTTTTTTGTAAACAAATACAATTTGAAAATTTGGGGCCGCCTTTGTACGAAAGCTGTTTTCGTATATGGACTGAGCGGGAATGCGAAATAGAGCAATTACATTATTTTCCCTGCTCTACCTTAACCCACAAACAAATAATTCATTTGTTAGCCTTTGTAGTTTTTAATATTTTATGAAATTAAAAACATAAAAATTTAAAATATTTTTATGACAAATATTTTTGTTTACATTTAAAAGAGAAAAGCTAAAAAATTCCAAGACTAGGCAGCATTTTTATACATTCTTAATTTTTAAGTAGCATCTACTACAAGTCTACATCTACTAAAAAAACAAACTTAATTTACAATCAATTCAAACAAAATTTTTTTAGAAATCGAATTTGAATTTTAACAAATATTTTTTATTAATTAAAATTTTGTACGTATACGTTTCATCAAAGAAAACACATTTGTTTTTTTTTTTTTGTCTATGTTATACACTTTTAATAAACAAGTGATGCAGAACTATTTCCAAAGAGTAGCTTCAGATCTAGTTTTGCGAGTACCACATTAATGTTTAAATTATAATTTTCCAACTAGTTCCAAAGTAAGAGTTAATTGTTCTTATCCCTACGGCATTTCAATTTTAAATACTATAACTATCTGCTCTGGTTCAAATAAACAAGTATATGAAAGTTTCTGTCAGGGACTGAAACCAAACCCGAACACAGATGGGTTCAGTTTCGCTGTTTATATAAAATTTTTAAATTTTGCAGTGTTTGACACTATATTTTGTTCTTCTATTAAGCAAAAACTTGATCAATATGCAGAGGTATTTGCAAAAAATTACGAACACCAAAAACTTCTGCTTTAGCTTAAAATCTAAACTTAAGAACAGACGTACTAGACTGTCATACTGGATGTAATTCAAGTTTTGACATGGTTCATGCCTTATTGGAATACAGAAGTTTTTATTCGGAATTTGTAAACAATTAGAAGAAGTTTTTGCTCCTGTTAAAAAATTAACACTGTATCTGTCGTAGTTTTAAAATATGGCTAATAAAAAAATAAATGTATTGTAAATGAATTAACCCTCTGCGACTGACGTGACATATTTTCGAAATTCCACTGACGTGCTAGAACACCAGAAACCATTTCAACGGCTTATATTTTCCAAGTTTTCTTCTGTTAACCTATTGAAATTATTATTTTTTATAGTTTAAGGGTGTATGTTGTATAATTATAATTTTTTTTCTAATTCAAAACCACGATTAATGTTAAACAGTAGTGCTTATTGGTGTCTGTTAGACTACCACGTCAGTTGCAGAGGGTTAAATAATAAATAAACATTATCACAAGAATTAAATTTAAATATTATAAAAAGAGAAAACCTCTGATTTAAGATAATTCTAAGTCCCGAAAATGTTGAAAACGCTAAAAAACATATTTTTAAAACAATTAAAATTTTAAAAAGTTTGCAAATGGAAAGAGAAAAGGAGAATTTTATGAGAGAATCAATACCTAGTTCTCCAGAAGATGATGAAGATATGCTCGAACAAGTTCTAAAAAAAGGAACGTATTTCTAAATCGATTTCTTCAAATGAGATTGCCTTTTCAGCCTTGAAATTCATTTCGTCGCCACAAAGAAAAGTAAAAAAATATATTAATCATAAAGTTAAAAGAAAATTTGTTTTGAAAATAAATATATTTTCTTATTAATACTACATTTCTACTTTTTTTAAATGTAGAACGCTTACCCTAAACCGAAAAAGAGCATGATCTTTTTATTTCGATTAACACGAACCAGAACCTGAATACATTTTTTTCAGGGTTTCAGTCAATGGTTTCTGTACTAGAATTTTTTACTGGGATGTTACCGATAATAGTCTCATTTCGAGCATAACTATTAATTTGTTAAACTTATAAGTCCCATTTCACACGGAGCAACTATTCTTACGGTAATCCTCTTTTAAAACTGCCTTTATGCTCGCACAAAAAAAAATTTTCAGAAATTTTCGTCTACATTTCGTAATGAAAAACAAAACGAAGAAGGAAAATAAAAAAGGAAGCATGGAAAAATAAAACGAAGAATGAAAAAACAAAATGAAGAATGAAATAACAAAACGATGAATGAAAAAACAAAATGAATTGCCGAGAACAAACAACTCCGTACCAAATACCACTCATCTTTTACCTCTCTCCCACAAACACAAGAGTTGCGATCTGTGTGAAATGAGCATAAACAGTTTAAAAAAAACTTCTATTTGTCTTTGTTGGTTAAATTTACCTACAAACGTACTGACAAAAATACGTTTATGTGAACAATACCAGCTATATGTTTGTCCTAACGTGTAGCCGTTAACTAATGACAAAACCACAGTACACAGTGTTGTAGAAAACATAATCAATAATTAACGTAGGCACTTTAACTTTCAATTTAGATAGAAATATACTAGAAAGTTTTTTATCTTTTCCATAATTAATGGGTAGTAAAGTACCTTTGTAAACCTTGTAAAGTTTGTTGATACCCTGCGAGGAAAAAGAGGTCAGTTGGGAATTGGGACCTGCCCCGGGATAGGTGAAAACCGAACCGGTTCCGAAAAAACATATCACGAGATAGGTGAGAGGGCAGTTGACCCCCTCTTAGGACAAGCCCATGTTAAAGTGATCGGTCCCTACCACAATGAACCGCTCATGTGACGTGTCTTGGGATAGGTCCTTTTCCCGCAGGGTAAAGTTAAAGACCTACTTCTATTTATAATAGAACAACAACAAAAAAATAAAACTAAAATTTACTACTTTAATACAATGCAAAGAGGCATAGTAAAGCATGCTGAACATTTACAAGATTGCATCTACTGATCGTTTAGCCGCCAAAACTATTATTTGTTTTTTTTTTTTATTTTTCATTTTGTGGTCACTATTAAAAAAAGTTTAATAAAGAAAAAAATAAGTAATAAAAGATGGACCGATAGTGAAAATCAGGAGCTATTGGTTTTTATTATTATAAATAATACCGTATTTACAAACTCAAAATCTCTGCAAATTCTATTCGGTCAATTGCATTTTGCACAAAAAAGTTATAATTTTATCTTTTTCTGTAACTATGGTTATTTTTATTAACTTTAAATTGCTTTTGATAATTTAGACCAGGGGTTCCCAAAAGTTCCTTATGGAAGAGTAAACACCAATACATTTAAAGAATAAATAATTTTTATTCAATATTTTTTATAGCTAAAACCAATACATACAAGGAAAAAAAAATTTTTAAATCATACGTTAAACAAAAACAAAATCTACATTGATCGATGATCGATGTGATCAATGTTTACCAGCAAAGCATACGAAAGTGTTGTTGCTTTGCACTTGCGTGTATACAGTGAAGAATGACAAAAAAAACAAATAAATCAAAGTTGTTTGTGTATTTCGTATTGTTATTGCTGAGGGCTCTATGCCTATACCTAAAAGCATTTACAAAACAAATGAGCATCAAGAGCATAGGGCTTGGACACCCTAGTTATAGACATTCAAATTGATGAAAAACAAAACAAAAATCAGCTGATTCATTTATTTACAACAGCTGTGTGTTTATACGGGAATTTAATACACGAAAAAATCGTTCACGTTTTGTAGTATAAAATCGTTGTAAATATATAAAAGGGTTGTAAAAAAACATTAAGAATGAAACTTGTTAATGTTTATTGCTTTGCATTTAAATACGCCAACACGGTTGTAAAATATGTGTTTTCTAATCATATTTTTCCTGTGCTTTAAAATTCTTGCCGTCAAAATTTATTCAATAAAAATATGCAATCTCTCAATATCGAACTGCCACAATATTTTCCCTCTCTTTTTTCTTTTTATTTACTGAGTATTTGTGTAAATGTACGCCATCCAGATAAATTATCAAGTAAACCCACGAAACTACAAGGTCCGTTCGATAACTTTTCTCAGTCAAGTAAAGTAGGAATTACTCAGTACCAAACTTAAGTTTACACTTATTAAAACAATTTTCCAAAAAAGAAAGCGAATGGAAAATTTGCAACACTTTACAATTTTTTATACAGCTGATTGTAATACCAAATGCAAAAAAGTTAATTATAAACGATCGATATGGAGAAAGAGAATTGTTGATGTAAAATATTAAGCAGAAACATTTTAAAGTTTTCTTATCTTTTCCATAAATAATTTTACAATATTTATTGCATTCCATACTACAACATATGGGGTTATTCTGTAACTACGTGAAAATTTGTCACATTTAAATATGTAACTCAGATATATTTTACATAGGTTGAGTCACTAATATCAAAATTACATTTAGTTAAATTTTGTATATTTTTTATTTGTATTTACAAAAAATAAAATTATGTTTTTGATCATATTTTTTTCTGCATAGAACTTTTCCTTTTTTGCCTCTTTCGTTATGTTTACTAAAAAATGTATACAAATTTGTATAAATTTTCGTTAATCGGTTTAACCAAGGCTTGCTTAAAATACTTAACATGATACCTAAGAGCAAAACCACATCTATCGAAAAAAATATTAATATGATAAACAATTTCAAAAAAATTTTAATTTATTTTAAATTAATAAACAAAACTCACCGACTCTTCCTCTTTTTCCATGCCACTGGGCATCTGGGGTACCGCTCTATTAATAGCCGAATATTCTGGCAAATCAGGCAACTCCTCAGCCAAATAAATCGGCATTTGTTTGGAGGGATCGAGGGCACGAGCCCTAAATGATAGTTTCGACATGTTGTAAATGTTCTTTTGTATTTCTTCTCTGTTGTTAATTTACAAACTAAATTTGGCTTTTGATTTACAAAAAATGTGCGAAAACTAAATTATTATTTGTTTTTTATTATAAATATGAAGATAACAATAGGGGAGTAAGTTTTAATATCCTTGTAGCGAAGTCCTTAAATGTTGTTGATTATTATGAAGTGGCGTTGGACAAGAGCCTAAGGATTGTTGTTTTGGAGTTGGTGTTGGGAACAATAATTTTGATTTAAAAGCCTCCTCTGGTTGTAGAAGTATATTAGCAGCACTGCTGCTTCTTATTAATGATGATGTTAAGCGATTTGTTAAGAAATAACACCACGGTCTTTTACAGAGATGATCTAATTTGAATTCACCCCTCTTTACACTCTTATGTTGCAAAATCTTAAAGAGTTTTAAAACTACTATGAGTATTTGTAGTTTTTGAAGGTTAATTAGATTTTGTAAAATAATCTGTTGAATTATTGAACCAGCAAAGGTTCTTAAAAAGAGCTTTATGCTCTTTACTTTTTTGACGTTTATATTCCTCGTCGTCGTTGTTCTTTTTATTGTGTCTGAAGAGAATTTTTGAAATATATCCTCTGACGATAAAGTTTGATTTGTTAGTTTTATCTTCTTTGATGATGTTGTTGTTGTTGTTGTAGAGATCAGCAGTGGTACTACTAAGACCCACAACAATATATTATGTGGTTTATTGTTGTTGTTATTAATAACAATGTTGTTGTTGTTGTTGTTGTTATTGTTATTAATATTAATAAATTTGTATTGGCAATTACAACTACTACTTTTTTGCAATGGAAGCAACAATAACAAATCGTGTGGGCTATAAGACGACGACATTGTTCAAATTGAAATCGAAAAACTTAAATAAATTTGCATAATTACTATCATAAACAACAGCATTTGTAAACATTTCATATTTTCAATTCAAATTGTTAGTAACACAGCAATACGGCAGCAGCAGCAGCAATGGCAGTTGACGATAATTTGCAAAATTAAACTGCATTTTTTAAGGAAAGCATGATTGTTTTTTTTATTTCGAAACTTTATATTTAGTTAAATGATTTTCAATTACTCTTCTTTTAAATTTGTTTAAGATTTAAGCACGATATATTGTTAGTTTTATTCAATAATAATCTTTTGTTTTCATTCAAAAAAACATTTCAAAATGAATACAATTTTGTAGGCGAATTCAATTATTTTTTTTCCAATTGACAGTTTGCCACGCTATTATCTGTCAAAAATAAAAATGCATACAATTACAACACTATTAACAATGCATTTGGTTTTACAAGGGGGTTGAGACGAAAAGAGAGTATGAAAGAAACTGTTGGTGAGAATGGCGGGTAATTTTTAACACTTATTTATTTTAATAAAAAAACCTTAATTTATTATTTTTCTTTTTCATTTATTTTGTATGATCTTATTAAAAAAATAAAATTTCTTTTGTTTTATAAATCAAGAAGTAAACAACTTGGGTTTTACAGCGAAATGACAAACAATATATTTTGCGGCGAATTTAAACTTTTTTTATTAGTTTTTTTTTTTTTTTTGCATGGCAAAAACATGCAAATATGTTTACATTATTTTCTATTAAATCACAGTTTATTTTTACAATGCTTACACAATATTAAATAATTTACTTTTTTTTTGATTTAAATTTAATAACCTTTACAAATATTTACAATTTCTTTTAAAGGAAAATTAACAAAAAAAATATTTAGTTTTCTCCCAGATAGCGTGGTTGATATCGCCGTAATGGCGGCCGAAGACGAACTAACTTCGTTAAGAAAAGAACAAAGTCGACAAACACGAAAAACACCTATACACGTCTCTTTCTAATAAAAATATTTTTTTAAACATATATCCATCACCGTTTAATTCAAATAAGAATATTATAATACTGTAGTGATTTCATTTACTCATTACTCCGAAAATTCTTTTTTTTAAACAGCACACACACATCTACAGTTTTTCACAAAAGGCGCGCGCATTTTTTTCTTCTCTATCTTTATGCTTCTTCTTTACACAATTTTTTTTTCTCTCTATACACTTCTCTTTCTCATCAGCCCATTATTTTCTTAATGCTGGAGCGAGAAAGCTATATTAATATAACGATTTCCTTCGTTTTTTCTTTCAAAGCCAACGAATGATAAAAAAAAAATTTTCTCAACGAAAAAAATCGATTGTTCTCATATAAATTCATACTTTTTTCACATTCAATTTTCCAATTAATTCAATGAGAATTCCATTATTTTATATGAAAATTACATATTATACATTGTATTGCAATGAATTTCACAAGTTTTATTTAATTTTTGATGAATTTTACGTAAAAATTCTTTATTTAATTGTGCAACGACACGAGTTTTTCACAGGGACACGTTTTTCACTGTGTGTAATGGCGACCACATACAGCAGAAAAACGAACGACGAAACGATGATGACAAACAAATTTTTTTTCGGAGTATTATAAACTCACAAAGCTGTTGGAAATTATTAACACACCCTATATAAAAGATAAAAACAAATGATTTGCGATGTAAAATATATGAAAAAATTGGAAATTTTTTATTTTAATTAAAAAATTAAATGATTCTACAAAATTCTTATGATTTCTGTAGAAATTTTAATCAAATTTCCAGAAATTAGCCATGTTTTGCATTTCATAATTTCGAACTCGAAAATTACAAACACAGGGTTGTATTCAGTGTTGCCAATTCGAAGGTTTTTTCAGCAAAGGAAGCTGATAAAAATTTATTTAGCGGTTTTTTTAGTTAGTTTCAGCTACTTTTCTTGGAAAAAATGTCTGCAACAGTGTTCTTTAAATTCTCGGTCCTAGAATAACCACATTACATGAAGTTGCCTCAAGCAGAATTCTCTTTTTCTTATAAACAGTCTTGAATAATTAATTCTTCCTTGAATGAATTCGCCATAAGTCGCATTAAATTTTTGTCTGGACTGAACGAAAGCTTTTTGTTCACATTGACCTAAGAAATAAATCAATTGTGACAGTTAGTTACTACTTTTGATGTACTTATGGACTGTATATGAGACGATAATTGGGATAATTTAGCCAACATAACCGGATCTAGAACTTTACCATTTTTTTTGTGTAGCTGTCCTACGACCCTTATTTAAGTAATTTTACTCTATTTTTTGCGTGTATAATAGACAAATTTTCCCGCTAGATGCAAACTAAAATCGTTATATCTGACGAGAATATCACCGAATTGGCAGCAGTTTACTGCTCCAGTTCATTTTGGAGCGAGTTTTTTGCAACAAAATGTTAAAATTTCACACAGAAAGTAAACAAAGAATTTTAAATTAAAAATCTAAACTCTACCTAATTACCTTACCTGGTATTGTTTTGCTATGACAGTGAATATAAAGACTATTTATCGGGTAGGTTTTGAGAAAGATTAACGTAAACTTTCCCACTCATAATAACAATTACCATAAAATCAACATTTATGTTACTATTTTCAAAAAACAAAACAATGTTTCACCTGCAAACAATTTTATTGAAAAAAGATATAATTGTTCTCAATAAAGTATTCAAAAACCGAAACCGAAAACCGGTCAACCGGTTTCTTTATTTTTAAAAACCGATCGGTTTCGAATATTTTGTAAATTCGAAGAAAACCGAAAACCGGTCTTTTTTGTTCGGTTAACCGGTTTTTTTAATTACATCACCAACTGGGTTACTTGGTCTCTTTTATTTTTTCCGAACACTTTTATAATCGTTTGTTTGGTTATGAAGATTTAGATGTATGTCTGATAGATTCCGATGAAGACTTAACTTTGGATATTCCAAATTCAAATAGTTTAATTTCTGATCTAAATAACACAATAAACAGCATTCAAAATCCTAAAAAAAGACTGTACAGAATCATTCATTATATGAAGATTTCATATATCTTGATAAATGCGACAAAAGAACTGAAAAGTTGGAAAATTTATATAATTGTCTTTTAACTATTTGTTCAACATCTACTATTAGTGAAAGAGTATTTTCCACTTCTAGCTTTATCAAAAGCAAACAAAAAAATCGTCTTATAACGAAACATTTAAATTGCATATTATTTCTAAAATATTATTTTAGAACTGAAAAATAGATTTTCTTTTTACATATTTAAAATGTAATATTAAAAAAACTTATTTAATGCCAAACGTTTTAATTGTTCAAATTACTAACGTACCTAATTTTACCCAATTTATAATTTGATATGAATATAGTTTTATTATATTAATTTTTAAGATATTATATTAAAAAATATTGGTTTTAAGTTAATTTTTTGTTGAAATGAAATACAATAAAAATTAAATTTAAATGAATATATATGTTTTTTTTTTTCAAAGAATGTATTTTTTTATTTTTATTACTTTATATATTAAATTTGTTTATTTTTTGTAATAAAAGCAATTAACAAATTATGTAAGCTTTTTATTCAAATTAAAAAAAAAACCGAAGAAACCGGTTGACCGGTTTCTTCGGTCCGGAAACCGGTTTTTTCAAAAGGCCGGTTTTTTGAATACTCTAGTTCTCAAGTAAGATTTACACGCCAAAGAACACTGATAGATATAAAGTAATAAATACCTCTAAATAGTATATTGTGAATAATTTAAACTAATTAAGAATATTATATGTATAAATGCGGCAAGCTGTCATATTGACATAAGTTACATTAAGCGCCATTTTGTAGCGAAATATTTATATTTGCTGTGCGGCTAGCTATCAACGTTGTCTTATATAATTCCTATATAAATGTATCATAACCCAACCTTTAGTGTTTACTCTTAAAGTTACTTATGTTAAATATGTATGGCAGTGGCATAAGCATAAATACATTTATTGTTTGCACTTGTTTAAAAAATTAAAAATAAATAAAATTGTAACCGACAAAAAAAAAAACAAAATGAAATAAACAATAGAGCTTTTAAAGTGAACTGGGTCTTTGGATCAATAAAGTAAATAGTTCAATTGAACTAGTTCGTTCACGAACGACACATCTCTAGTTCCCAGCAACCAACATTGCGTTTATTTTAATCAAATGTAGACAAACAAAATATTCTGCAAACAATTTTGGCAAAATATAAAGAAAATATAATATTTAAATATACTTATACTACAAAACTTAACAATGTATCCCATAAGTTCCCAAAAGAAATATTGGACTTTTACCAATAAGGAACAATTAAATGAGTTGCGACAAAAACAAAATCAAAAATTTATAGAAACTCATGGTCAAGAAATGGATGTAAATAGGAATTTTTTTGAAATTGAAAAAACTATAACGACTGCGAAACTGAAAATTTATTTATTTTTAAGGAACAACAACGTAAGGATTATTTTTTGGACGCCTCAGAAGAACGCTTGTTATTGAAACAATATGAAATTTATTTAAATGATTTTTGCCGACGTTTTGAACCTATGATGCCAAAATGTGTGGTAGGAACAGCTTTTCATTATTTTAAAAGGTTTTTTTTACACAACTCTGCCATGGACTATCATCCCAAGGAAATATTGTAAGTTGTTAAGCATACAGTTTAACAAATGCACTTTTGTCCATATATATATATTTTTTTTTTTTTTTATGAAATGTTTCTGAATTGTAATTTTATGCAACTCTTTTCAGGGCGACTGTTGTTTATTTGGCTTGTAAGGTAGAAGAATTTAATGTATCCATTGGTCAATTTGTTAGTAACATTAAAGGTGATCGCAACAAAGCCATGGATATTATATTGTCTAATGAATTATTGCTCATGCAACATCTTAATTATTATTTAACCATCCACAATCCATATCGTCCCATAGAAGGGTTCCTCATAGATATTAAGGTAACTTCATGAAGGTAATCTTTATATAAATTTAATATACTGTCTTTTCAGACTCGCAGCTCTATGTTAAATCCTGAACGTTTGCGCCCTCATATCGATAGTTTTATAGAGAAAACTTTTTTCACCGATGCCTGTCTTTTGTATGCTCCTTCCCAGATAGCTTTGGCAGCCGTATTACATGCTGCCGGTCGTGAACAGGAAAATCTTGATAGTTATGTAACTGATAATCTATTAAATGGTGCTAGAGAAAAGTTACCAGCTCTAATAGAAGCCATTAGAAGTAAGAATGTATTTTCTTATAAAAGTATATAAAAAAAACTGTATTTCTTAATTTTTTTTTTAGAAATCCGTTTTATGGTTAAACAGTATGAAATACCTTCTAGGGATAAAGTAAAAGTAATTGAGAAAAAATTGGAAATATGTCGTAATCAAGAAAATAATCCAGATAGTGAAATGTAAGTATAAAAATTATATTTTTATTAAGCCGCAGATTAACAAAAACGCTACAATGTTGAATTTGCGTATTATACACGCCTTTTGTTGTTGTGTAAAAAAACCAAGTAAATGTGCGAGACAAAATTTCTACTTTGAGCTATCAGTGTAAATTTTTTCTCAAACAAAAAAAAAAGAAATTATTTTAGATTACTGAAGAAATTTTAACAAAATATCAAAATCTAGTTGGTACTTTGAAGAAATTTGTTGCCCGAAATCCAGTTTAAACTAGTGAAATCCCAAGTACTTTGGTACTTTTTGTTTTGCACTTCAATATCTCCATTATTATGAGAGATAATACAATTTTTTAAGCACAAATAATATTTTTTGCTTGCCAATAGATTGCATCCTATCAAAAACAGGTTTTTACTACTTACCAGCCTATTTACTTAATTAAAGAGTAGTCATTATCTTCTCACTTACAAAACACACAAAGTAATGTGTGGTCATTAACTTCTCGCTTACGAACAGCCAAACAAAGAGTATCCATAACTTTTTGGACATCGCAAACAAAAGTAATTAAGCGAATGAATGGCTGCATTTTTTCACAAATTCAAACCAGCTGATTTATTAGCAGCAGGTGATGATTTGACAGTTTTACCATTTTTTCACCCAATCAAAAAGTACGGGTAAGTTCTGGTAAAAAGAGAAACACAATTACTCTCTCATGAACGCTCTCATTTACCCAATTTTTGTTACAAGAAACGCTTTCTGGTAAGATTGGGTACACAAATTAGTTTTCTTTGACAAATCATATAAAATTTTTGACTTAATTAAGGTATAACTTTATTCCAACAAAATATTTATTTATTTATTTGGGCTATATTTTGCAAATAAATTTACAAAATACAAGAGAAAGAGCACCAGGAAACTATACCATATGCACTCGTCTAGTCAAATTTAAAAGACTACTTCTCAATAAGATATATACATTTACTATACAAAGGGAATCCTGAATGGAAAAATTTTACAAAAATTTAAAATCAAAAGGTAAAAATAAAAAAAGCTTAACATCACGTATGTTATGTTTTTGTAGACATCTTTGTATTTTTGGCAAATTGTCAACGACGGCACAATCAAGGATCATCTATATTAGAATCAGGGCAGTCCGTTAGCATATGAGGAATACTGAGAATGACATCACAATAGCTGTATTTTGGAGGTTCTATCTTCTCGAAGTAATGTTTTTAGTTAAAGAGGGTTTTACCCACTCTAAGGCGGGCAAGCATTATACACTAGGACCGCGTTAAATTTTTACTGTATCCCTTTTAGATGTTAAGTTTTGTTGTGCTTGTATTTTAGCAATGATTACTAACGAAATATTTTATTTTTTTTCAGTTACAAAGAGCGCATGCGCAAAATGTATTGTGATGACGATTTGGATGTTGTTGAGGATACCTCATACCACATAGCAGATTCTAGTGCAGATATGTCAGTACTCAATATGAGTCAGTAATTTTGGTAATATTGTTTTACTTGTTTTGTTTTTTAAAAAGAAATAAACGCAAAGAAGAAATTATACAAATATGATTTTTACATAAAAAAAGAAAAGAAACCAAATGTGTAGACTTCATTAAACTTAAGGTAAGTTCATTAATTATATTACTTACCTTCTTATCCACTCTACAATTGAAAGATTTTAGTTATATTTTTTCTACATATTTTTTATTGTTATGTATATTTTATACTTTGTTTTATTTTTTAACAATATTAAAGATAAATTTGTTTTATTTATTTTAAATAATATTGTATGTTTTTAAAGTATCTCATATTTTTTTTATTCATTTAGTTTAAATAAGCTTTACATTTTCATTCATCATAATTATATTTTTCTAGTAATCCAAACTTAACAAAGTTTGCCGCCTGGCAATTTAATAATTCTCCTACCGCTTTTTACATTTGAAGCAAATGTTTTATATTAGTTGTAGTCACAAACTGCCCAGTAAATGTGTACTCGACCGGGTATTATAGTATATATGATTTTTATTTAAAATAAAAATTGATTACTTTTTATATACCAGGAGGAATATTCTTTAACTAAGCATATTGTGAATATCGTCAGCTTTTGTTTTTATTTCTGTTAAAAAAAATGTTTTATGCGTTACATTACAAATTTTTTTAATGTCGTTAATATGTAGAACCAAAAACTTAAAGTTTTGGAAAACTATTTGTATATCCTTGTCAAATTCCATGGAAATATTGAATCAAAATTATTCGTTTTTGACTTAATTGTAAATTGGGCCTTAACTATATAGTTTTTAAGTTTTTTTTTTTTTTTTAATTTACCTTTTAATTATGGTTAAAAATTTAGTTAGTGCCAATGATTTTTAATAACTTTTTCAGGAGTTATAAAAGTTTAACGCCTATATTATTATGATGAAATAAATAAGCTTAAGTCAAATGTTAGACATTGAGCGTTAGTCATTTATTAACTGTCATATTCAAAATATAATTTTATCCTGTATTTAAAATATTTTCTAAGAGATATCTTGAGTTATTCGATAAAATTTCATTGTTAATAAATTTTTTAGCTAAGACTTCTTCGAATTGAATATTTTCAGAAATTCTTATTTCAAATATTTTTTTGTTTGATTTTAAATTGAATTTTTTTTATAAATGCTTACTTAATAATAAAATGTTTAATTTTCTGGACAAATTAGTGAATATATAAAATGTTTATAATATGCATAATAGCTTTAATATGTAACTAATAAACAAAAAAATCGATGCCAAGTAATAAGAAGCATTTCAACAAACATTATTAATATTTTAACAAGTTTTAAATTCTTTTTACTTAATTTTTGAATAAGTTATGCGAAAAAAATTTATGAGTTGAAATGCTCCTAATTACTTGGCAATAATTTAATTTTTTTTTGGTGTAAATGAAAACTTAAACTTTTTTAACCGTGTTCTAATTAGCTGACGTTTTAAGATTTTTGAAAATCACATTCGTATAGACCAATTTTTTCATTAAATATTGATTTTGCACTTTACTGAAATCCTGTCAAATTCGAATTCGACAACCATAAAAAATTTTGTAAATAAAAATAAAAAATAACCATTTAAATTCAATGCATTTTTATAAAGTTTTTTTAATTAACTTTCAAACTACACAATTTGCAACTATATGAAATACAAATATAAATTTTGATTAGAATAGGGTTTTTAATTAGGGATGACTATTTGCAAGCATGATATTTGCTTTTGTTCTTCCCGACACCACTCTAATGTTATTTGCAAAAATTTCCTTTGCCGAAAACAAAAAAAAAAAGAAATTGGATGCTCCATTTAATCTTTCTTTTTATTAAAAACGCTATTTTATTTAGTTTAAATTTCATATTTGTTAAGT
Source organism: Eustalomyia histrio (assembly GCA_949748255.1). NCBI lineage: Eukaryota > Metazoa > Arthropoda > Insecta > Diptera > Anthomyiidae > Eustalomyia > Eustalomyia histrio. The sequence goes on from OX456527.1 coordinate 15,901,571, forward strand.
TTTCTTAAATGAACTTAAAATTTGTTATTTGTTTACATTTTGTTTACAAGGTGATGCCATATGCTGCAAATGTCCCCACTATTTTTTTAAAATACCACAGAAAACACTGTTAAAAACATTTGAAGGATTCAAGGAAAACACAGTGATGAAAACTTAAGGAACTCACGATGGTATTTTAAACGCAATGTAAAACTGCACAGTTTGTGTCAGAACTATTCAGGCTGAGAAAATGCACATAACAGTCTAAGCTTTTTTGTATCGTGTGCACCTTTTTTGAATACCCTTTTTGTTTTTATAAAAATTCCAAAATTTCTGAGAATTTCTTCCACATTAAAAAAGTTATAAAATTTTAAAGATTGCCTAAACAAAATATTAGAACTATGAAAAAAAAAATTGTTATTCACGCAACAAAATTTCACTCGAATTTCAAATGCCTCAAATTGTAATTTAAATTATGAAAATTATTTTTTTTTGTTTTATAAGAGTCAATTTACACAGTGACATTGTTGCATGCAATTATTGGTGGCGTACGATGTAGAGAAGCAAGCGAGGTAACAAAAAAAGCACGGTTTTCATTTTTCGTGCATGTTTTTGTTATTTATCTTTCGCACTCATATGTATTCTTCTGTTGTTACTTCATGCACATTCGGTTTTAGTGCAACAGAAGTCACCGTATAAATAGATATAACTTTGGAAGCAACTTTGAAAAGGAAATTAAGAAAATTGCATGCAATCAATTGCATCGTATAAATTGGATCTAAGAAAAACAAAATCACAACAAAACTAAATTGTGATTTTTCACCAGAAAAGTAATAGTTTTGTATATTAAATTTTGTTGAATACAAATTGTTCAAAATTTTTACGAGAAATTCATTATCGTGAAAAATCACTTTTTTATATGGAATATAACAGTTTTTTCACGTGAAACCCAAACACTGTAAATTGTTTGAAATACATTATCACAAAAAATAATTTTTTCATATGAAGTAAAACGGTTTTTTTTGCGTTAAACCTGAACGACTTAGTATGCTTAAAAGCACAGTAAATTATTTTTCCGGTGAAAAAATTTCAATCAAACTTTAAATGCCTCAAATCGTAATTTAAGTTGTGAAGGTAAACATTTTTATTTGATAAGAAAGACAATCATAATTAACTCAAAATGTTACTTTTTCACAAGTTAAATAATCGTCTTGTATACTAAATTTGCATGAAAGCAAAATCTACACAATTTTCATGTGAAAAATACATAAGTTTTATATATGAAGTATAACAGTTTTTTTTCGCGTGAAGCATAATATGTTTGGCATTCAAAAAAACTTCTACACGTAAGAAAATTATTAAAGCTTTTATAATTGGAGAATTTTTTGAATTTGTATAACAGAAAAAATTAAGCTAATTTTTGATATAAATCTAGTTCAAAGTATGTGGAACGCCTTAAAATGGTAAATTTGTAAAGCCGGCTGATTTCTGCAAAACGGTCTGCCGAAACGCTGCCATTGTATTTTTTGCAACAATTAATATACAAAACTTTATTTAAAAAACTCTGAAAGTTCCAAAATTTTTTTCGGAACAGCAAATTTCAGAATTGTGAATTTCGGTTTAAAACTAATTCGGTTTCTCATTCGTTTCTTATACCTAATTATTTTTAAAATTATCAAGCCTTTAACAATTGGCAAATAATTGTTAAAATAAATTTAAGATTGAAAGAAAAAAAAATTGTTTTTTTTTTTGTAAAATAAATTTGTATAAAATATTAATAAAATAACTTAAAAGCTTAGTTTGACTTAAAAATTAGTTTTCAAATATAGTAGTAATATTTATTACTTAAAATTAATTAATGTTTCGAGAAAAGCTTGTTATTATTACAAAATTTTAAAAATAAAAAAACTTAATACTAATTATAATAAGATTTGAATTAGATACTAAAAGTTAAGTTGTTGTTAAAAATTTTATAATTTTTATTTGTTTATTAATAGTAGCTGTCCTGTTTAGATACTTTTTGTTTTTGATTTGTTGAAATGCTGCTGTTAAGTGTTGGTTTCATTTGGGGTTTGTTTATTTGTTAGTATTTTTGTTAAAGAAGCTTTAAAATATTTGTATCCAGTTTATCTTAAGCTTGACAAGAGAGATAAAGCTTAAAGCGACACTGCCTTTTCAATTGATTTATCTGGGGGCTAAAACCTTAAAAATTTTGTTGTTTTCGTTGTGTTCTCTTTTTTTGTAGTTAGTTTATCAAATTGTTGTTATTATTTAAAAAATGATTTTAACAAATTATGTTGTTTACGTTTTGGTGACATAAAAAACATTTAGTTGTCAAATTCATTTTTAAATAAATTTTTCGACTTTTTTCAATTTAGAGCTTTTTTTCATATTCAAAAGCTTAAGCTTTTTTAAATTATCGATTGGTTTGTTGTCTTTGGTGCGATTTGGTGGTACATGATGAAAAAATTTGTATCAGACCACTGGTATCGTATGTGAAAAAGCACTTTATTTTTACAAATTTCTTTCATTGAATTCTTTTGTTTAAAACAATAGAAAGAAATTTTTCAAATCATTTTCAAGTGGTATTACAGTTTGCAGTTAATTAAAACTAAAGCATTATCTTTTGCAGTGTAACTTACAAAATCTAGTGCCACTTTTAATGATTTTAACGACGAATTTGTTATAAGCTTGGCGTACTTTTTTTCGTTCTTGTTAATGAATTATTATAAAAAAATTAAATGTGAGTTTTGACAGATAATGTTTGTTGTTTTATTTTCACTAACTTTTAGCAAAAAATGTTTTGGTAAGCATGCATATTTGGCTGTAAGTGAATAAGTAGTTGGTTTAGTGAGTATTGAAACATGTTTAACAAGTTTTTGTAACTGAGTGTTAAGATTTTTTTTTTGTTTTAACAAAAAAATCCTTCAAAATTAAAAGCGTATTTTGTGTACAAAATAATTATAAAGAAATAAAAAGTAAAACTAAATAATATATATTTGAACGAAAAAAATCTTTAAAAAAAATACACATTTAGCGTTTTACATTTAGAAAACATTTAGCTTATAATTTTTATTTACTTCATACTTATGAAGTTCTAGTGCTTTTTAGATTGTGAGGAATGTATGGTTTTCTGTTACGCTATCCCAATAATTTGGGTTTTAAAACCAAACTCTAATTCATATACACCTATTCTCTTAATGATTACAAATTTCAATTATACTTGGTAATTTCTATCTTTAGCAATTTTCACTAACGCGCTTAGTAAAAATTTACTTTATTTAATTTGTATGGATACTACTATAAAATTGCTAACATCTCTACACAATGGTATGACATTTAAAGAGATTTTGAAAATGTTTTGAAGAAATTTTGAATAACAAATGTGACTGTAGAGATATAAATAAATATATTTTTTTTAGTGGAATTTTTTCTACAACTTCAAATTAGCCTGTACGAGTATCTTTTGTTATTTTGGATTTCCAAACTTTTCTGGTTCAAATTAATAAATATTTTTCGCAGAAATTAAATATTTATAGCAAACATGTACACAGAGAATTACGTCGGTAAAATTAACTGCAATATCATTTTAAATTAAATAACATTGCAGTTATTTTTAACTGTACGTGTAGTAAAAATAACTGCAATATAAGTTAATTTTAAATCCAATTGCTGTTAACTTTACCAACATAATTCACTTATTACAGCAATACGAAGAAAATTCCCCCAATCATATTGCCTGAAAGAAAATATTTATTGCGGCAATGATCCTTCGGAAGGAACTTTTACTCGAAAGCAATACTTCTGGAATATAAATACGCAATATTTTAAGACATTTATTCTTGCCAAATTATCGTCGCACAGATAAATATTTAAAATACTATATATGACGATAAAAATAAATATTTGATAGCAAAATCTTATTGCTGACAAATTTTGCAGGGTTATTTTAGTGTTTTAATTAATCCGGGTATGGTGACATACAAAAATTATTTTTCTATGTTGTGTAAACCGTATTTTAATATAACATATAAAGATGTATATCCCGACATTAAATATAAAAAAGTTTAACATATTTTTACTAAAATTCTTCCCTAACTTTAAAACGATTTCCAAAAAATTAAAGACTTATTATTTTGAGTGTATTTATAATCTCCCAAAAATTTATAATGCTAACCAGTGGATTAAATATGGCGGATGGTTTTTAAAAAAGAGATTGGATTCGTACTAATGAATTTGTCGAAGAGTTTTGGGGACTGCTTACACGAAGATAAAATTCTTAGTTAAATCATAACAATTTTAAAATTAAGTATGAATCTTTTTAAAGTAAATATGGTTATAGTTAAAATAAAATTTTTCATATTTAAATTAATATGTCAACATTCTAGATTTTGTTTTCACAAAATCATATTTAAATGAAAAAGAAAAACATTAAATTTAGTTTTACCTGCCTGGTTTAAGAAGAAAGAAATCATGTCTTGACTAAAGTCAACCGGCAAATCCGGCAAAATGGCGAGCGTTTAAGGCAAACGAGTAGTTCGATCTTCAGTAAGATTCGAATCTACGTGAGAGCGCACAGCAAGCGTGCTTTCAGGCTTAAGTGTATTTATTAGTAAAAAAAGTTGAATTTCTTTATTATCAAATGTGTGTTTCCAATAGAACAGAAAAATGATGTTGCCGTCGCTAGGGATCGAGTTCGCAACCTTCTGTATAACAGCCCATCACTCTAACCATTACATCACAATGCCCAATTAACGCCATTAGATTATTTTTTGTGATTTTCAATTTTTAAAATATTATGTGTGTAAAATTCGTGTTTAGCGATTTCAAATATTTACGCATTAATTGCTTAAGAAAAATTATCTGCCATATTGGATCCGTAATTTTAGGTATCACAAATCTGGTTTTAGATTCTTTTTTAAAAAAATCTTTCTCCATATTGGATCAATAATTTTTAACTTGGAAAACCTGTTGCCAGACTCGTATTCAGCAACCTTCATACACTGATGTCAATTTTATTTTAAAATAAAAATACTAAATCGAACCCAAAATCGCTAATGATTTGAGAATGATAAGAAAAATTGTAAACTTAGATATAACGAAAAATTTGACGTTTTGCTATCTTTTCAATTAAATTTCATTAAATTTGCACTTTAGTTTTAAGTACTCAATAGGTAAAAAATATACATATATTTGTTATCGAAAAAGGATAATTTTTTTTAAAAAAAATTGTGGTAGAGTTTATTTGTTTTTATAAAAAATAACCTAAAATGAGAATTTTATAATAGTATTGATCATACAACGGGTTTCCAGAACATAAATAATGGCTGATAAAACAATCGCTAGATTTCTGGCTTTTGTAAATTTTCCCCGCTAGGTGCAAGTCAAAATCGCTAGTTCTGACTAGAAAATCACGAAACTGGAACCAATCCGATTTTTTTTAAATCATCCACCATATTGGATTCTCCATTATGATTTGAAAATATCTAAAGTTAAATTCGTTTTTAGTGATCCCAAAAACTTTAAGTTTCAAAACAAATTCTGAAAGTTTCAAAAATCATCTGCCATTTATAAAAATCTTTTCCAATTGTAAAGCGAAGTTGTGTTCTGGTAAGCACGTTGTATCCGATAGTACTATTTCAGCCACTCGGCTTTTCAAAAAAGAGATACTCACCTAAATTTTAAATCCTGATACAACTCTGTACTTTATATACATATTTATTTTATATAGACTTTTCTACCAAATTTACTGATATTTTGCCGTTTCTACTGACCTTTTTTTAAGAGTACTTCTACAGCAATTCACACTTGTGTTACTGAAGTGTTTTAGCCATATTCAGCAATTAGATATTTTCCAGACCTCCGGCATGCACAGATAGATTTTTATTAGATGAGTTTTATTAAAAATTTTTAGTAAAGTGACGAAGTTTTCTTTACAAATTGAATGAAAAATTTATGAAAAGCTATATAATTTTCATGTAAATATTTTTTAATAACAATTTTCCTAGACTAATGGCATGAACAGTTAAATATTACTGCAATGTTTATTTAAAATCAATCTAAAATAGACTAAATCATTATCTCACTTCATTCATTAACTAATTATAGATTTAAAGTGAATTAAAATTATTCACTGATTAATAAAATGAATACATTTTTACGCGAATCGATTCAAATACGAATCATTAAAAAAATACACAAAATTTCATAAGTGCATAAGACTTAATAAACAAAAATAAATTTTTTCTTAAATTTTATAAGAAAAATTCAATAATTTAATAATTTAGAGTTTCAGCGAAACTTTATTGAATCAATAACTCTATCAGTGCATTGAATTTGTTTATAAATAATACATATTTAAACTACCCAAAGGAAGTTTCCATGATCATTAAATATTCGAACATATAGCATTTGGTTTTTTAATTAAAAATTTACTTAAAAGAATCTCACCATTTTTGGACCTTTTCGCCCCATAAAGCTAAAACACCCTAAAAGGAAAATGGTGTTATTTTAAAAATTGTATATAGGAGATAAATATTTAAAAATATATATACTATATAAAAATCGTTAAAGCAATAATATGCAAACATATATAAAAAAATGCTAAAATTTTATAAAAAGTGAAAAAAGTAGAAAAAGTACATATTAAAAATTGGAAAAAAAATTAAAAAATATTCAATAGAAAAAGTAGATTTAAAACGTTCTAAAACGGAAATGATGTTAGTTTAAAAATTGACCAAGGAAAATATGTAAAATTGGTTAAAATAAAAATTATACTTAGTATTATAGTAGTAAAAAAGCTAAAAAAAAACTTTATAAAAATCGTTAAAAGTAAAAAATTACCACCATAAATTATTATTAGTCCATATTTTAAATACTAAGCGAACTAGTAGAGCGAAGTTATTGAAAACAGACTTGCTATTTATAAAACGAAAGCAGTGAATATTGTTAGTACAGTAAAACTCCTTTAACACAAACTCGGATGAGATTAATTCTTGGTCCACACATTTTGGATACAAATTTCAATAAAACACAATGTTAAACGAAACAGAACACTTAGAAACTTCTCTTAAATCTATCTCCAAACACTTTATTTAAATAATCCAAAAAGAGGATTGGACCATTTTTTTAATTTTCACTTAAGAAATTTGAAGTATTTAGTGAATAAAAATATTTAACAACTTCGACCCCGGTTAAATTGAACTTATTTCTATGGTCCCTTGGAGTACGTCTTAACAGGATTTTACTGTAAACAAGTCTAACACACTCAAAATAATACGTCTATAATACTATGTCAAAAAATTGGCAAACACCCGACGCACCGGGTAGGAATATAATGTTTTTTTATTAAATACTGGTAGTTTCTAAAAAAAAATTTTTGAAAAAAAATGATTCAAGTTTACCATAAAAAATAAAAGAATTGTCCTTTTTTATATATATTAATAAATATCGGTAACTGTCCTTAAAAATAACCGTACCAGTAACGGCATTTGTAATTATTTTTCAAGGTCATTTTAATGTCATTCGGTATTTTAGCGGTATAGGTATTAAAACCAAGTTTGGTTTTTTGTTAGTAGTGTTATAAGGTAACGATTGTTTTTGCTGACAATTATTTCCAAAAAAATGTCTTATATCAGACCAAAAATTACTAGATTTATAATCAGGGCAAAATTTAGCAATTTTATTGCTTATATTTATATCTTAACGAAAGTTTTAAAAAGTTTTTTTGTATAAAAAAATATAAAAATGCGAATTTTGTAATATTTTCAAACTGAGGTTTTTAAAAACGAAATTACAGTAGATAAAAAAAACCGCTAGATTTCTAGCTAATAGCTAGTCAACCATAGCTGTGTTTATGCGGCAAGCTAGCAACGTTGGCTGGTGTCATTCCCATACAAATTTGACATAAGTAAAGTTAAGCGTTAACACTAAACGTTGGCTCATGTTTAAATTTATATGAAAATTGCATAAACCAACTTTGATAGCTTGCCACATAAACACAGCTCATTTCTTCCGCTATAGGAAAATTAAAATCGTTTGATCTGGCAAGAAATTCGACAAATTGGCAACAAGGGCGTTAATCATTAGTGTTTACAATAGCTGCCCAATAAATTACAAAATTAATTATTTTATTTAAGATGTTTTTGAGGTAAAGAAATACAAAATTTAAAGTTATTTCATTGGGATATTTAAAAGCAAACGGATTAATAGCATTTGAAGCTAATTTGTTAGGGCGTTTGAAGTTATTTGATTATTGATATTTTAAGGTTAATGATTGTCCTTTAAAAAGTGGTTAGCATCAGTTGTGTTTTTTTAGGGTCAGTGCTTGTCAATCATGGTTAAACACATCATTTTTACTCGTCAAGGGTAGTGATTCTGAATAGTTTGCGAAGTTGTGAAGTGATAAAAAATTACATTTGTCAGCAATGTGTTTTAATGAGCGTAAAGTTATTTTTCACCGCCTTACAGATGGCATTACAAAAATGTAAAAAATAAGTGATAACCAAAATAAGTATTATTTATTCGCAAATGCTTGCAAGGATATTAAAATTTAATTCTTTTCGTTATATACCCACAAATATGCTGCCTGTTAAATCAGGATTTCAAGATATTTTGAGTATTATTTACCTATTATACTTTTTTTGAACTAAACTACAATAAAATTGACATATCTTTGTTAATATTCGAGAACACCATACCCGAATATTTTCTACAAATATCTTATATAGTATTTTTTTTTATCAGAGATCTGATAATTTCTAAGAAACTTTTGCTGTGTTAAAATCTAAAATAAGGCGTCATACAATGGATGCAAACTAGAAAAAGTATTTACTTTAATGAAAAATTATTTTATTTTAAAATATAAATTAATTAAAAAAATTGCTCAATATATTATATTTTATTTAATTATACAGCTTATAGTAGTAGAATTCAAATCCGACTGCAAATCAAAATTAATTTTCATTCAAGAGTAGTAATATGTTTGACAGAATTTGCAATCGAATTTGAATTTTACAATACAAACGATTGACAAAGAAATTTATCTTACCAATATATTTTTATATATGAATAATATTTAAAAATATTTTCTAAATCTTGAATTAAATTTGAAAATATTTAATATAACTTCATATAAAAGAAAATATCGGAGAAGTTTTTTTTTTAATATTTATATATGTTACCATTATAATATAAATATTTTAACATTGAAAAAATTCATCAGATTCTCCATATTTAATATGAGATTTTGAGGAATTTTTTTGTTTTATTGAAAAGAACAGACAAATGTCGATAAAGTGCTTATATTTTTGCGACGCTTTTTTTTAGTTATTCATATTAGATTATTTAATTTCGTTACAGTAAAAAATCCGTAAAGAAAGATTTTAGATCTTTATATACGGATGTATTGACATAATGATTTGCTGAAAAATTATACAGTGAAGTGAAATTATAGTGATATTGATTGACTGTGAAGAAACGTTTTGGAAATACCTATTTTATGTTAAACAATTGATACTCGCATTACCATTTTTTTGTTTTGAAATTGTAAAAGATATGTTTTTTGTAAATATTTTTGAAATGACCACATGCCGATCTAAATAACTATTTTGTTAAACTTTTTAACTATAAAAAGTGCTTTGTTTCAAAAATTTCATGCTACATGAGAACCAAACATGTTTTTCTCACAGTGCAAAAAGTGCAGTGGTTTGAATATTCCAAATATTGTGCAAAGAAATATATAATATCTTGTTGACAGAAAAGAAAAACAAATGAAAATTAAAAATGAATATACTTTAGAAATTTCGACAGCCTAAATAAAATGGTTAAACTCCCTTTTTTTAAACATGCTTCAACAGGTGATTGATAAATTAAAGAGAGAGTTAATGTTAAAAAACAGAAGAAAAAAATATAAAAAACAGCAGCTTTAAAAGAGATTTGAACAAAAAAGTATGTAATTTAAAATGTTGTGGATTTCGTAATTAAGCAAAACTTGAAAAAAAACATTTATTTTATGCTATTTATATTTAAGAAATTCTGCTAAAATTTTTTTGATTTCAACAGATTTTGTATTAAGCTCAAAATAAAACACCTAAATTACAGATGTTTTTTTTAAGTGTACCAATAAAAAACTATAGTTTTTTGGTGCGTATGATTAAATCCAAATGCTAAGTTCGAAATCCAAAACACCTGTTCAATTGTTAAAAATCCCCTTTTTTGAATGTTTTACGAGATTTTATGTAACAAACTACTAAATATATGAGTAATATAAACAATAATGAATAAAAATTTCAAAATAGATTATTTATTTTTGAGTTCTTTTTTTTTTGAAAATTAAAAAATTTAACTAAAAATTTTAGATTAGCCAATAGTTTTATTAAAAATTAACTACATACTTAAACTACTTAAAAAATTATAAGTTTTTTTTTTACAAACTACATAATTAAAATGATTTTTTAATATTTCTTTTTATAAATTAATGCTTTTTCCAAAAAAACATTGCCTTTTTAATGTCATTTTTTTCTGAATGCAGTCATTTAATGAAAATACAATGATATGATTTTTCTTTCTAAATTACTTGACTAAATTTTTAAAATATATTTTAACTAACTAAATAACAATTATAAACTAAATAAAAATTATAAATTAAAAAAAAAAAAAAAAACAATTCTAGTACTCGTTTAAAACAATGTAATGGAATATTTCTTGTAACAAAAAAATAACGAGTATTTATTTTTAATGAGCAAATATTGATAGAGATGTGTAGGATTAAGTAAAGAATTTTAAGTTTTAACGCTTAAAAAATATTTATAATATTTTTTTGTAATATCGTATTTTTGTTACACATGCCTTTTTTTGAAAAAAAAAATATTTTATTAATAAACTACATGCCATCAACTTTTAAAGCCTCTTTTTTGTTGCTAAAAATCTAAGAATTTTTCTTAGATTTTAGTACATATTTTTTTATCTTTTTTGGGCAGGAAATATTTATTTTATAATTTTGTTTCTTCCTATAGAAGTTTTAATTTAGTCTACAAAGAAACATAAAAATTGGTGTTTTAAAGTAAAAAAAAAATAATTAACTACAAATACTATGTTCACACTAATCCACAAACTCTTTAATTAAAATAAAGTGCTCATACTGAATTTAAATATATAGTGTATATAATTTTTCGTTACAAAGGGCCTCAGGTTTTTGTAAAGGACCACAGCTTTTATTTATTTTTTGAGATTTTTCGATAAATTTCAGTTGAAATTTCTGACATGATACTCAGATTTATTATATTTTGATAAACTTTATAAATATAACAAAAATTCTAAACAAAAATTGAACAAAAAAAAATAGTTAAACATAATTTATCAAAAAATCCTAATTTTTAAGGGCCATCTTAATATCCAGTATTAATATCTCATGTTGTAAAACGCAAAGCCTCACTTCACATCATTTAAAAAAAAAAAATTGAGTGATTTACAACACAAAGTAGGTGATTGCTCGCGTTGAAACAGCTCTTCGTTACGTTATTTAAAATTTTATACATACAAATTAGAATTTCAAAAATTACTGCGTTGAATAATTAATCACTTGAGATTTCAAAATCAACACTTTAATTGTTTGAACGTTGGATTTAAATAATTTTCAAACTATTTCAAAAACACCCACAATTTGTAATTTGACATCAATATTGTACCGTAATTGACGTTTGGTAACACCATTACCCTGGTTGGATTCTTCAAGCTATCAAAAAGTAACGAATACATTTTTTTTTATTGATTTCTTATTTTTTTGCACAATTCTTTACTATTTACAATTTTATGCACCAAATAAAAAAATCAAATTGTTAATTTTTTAATTTATTTGTTTTTTAAATTTTCAATCAGCTGTTATCATTGGTGTTGCCAATAGCAAAAAAGTAGGGATAAATGTAACAAATTAAATATAATTTCCATATATGCATAAATGCAGGTAACACTGAAATTATTTTAATTTGACAATTAAAGTGTTAACGTAAAAGTCCAACGCAATGACGTAGTGATTTTTAAAATTCGATTGCGTTGGCGTTAGAAAATGAAGTGTAGGTGAGGCGTTGAACGCAGAAGATTTACAAAATTTGGGCAATAATTTTCAAAAATTTGACAATTCATGTTCCCAAAACTGGGTAAAAGTAGATAGGGGTAGTCGACGTGTATATTTACTTTTACACGAGACATAAAATTAATTAACTAGACGTCAACATGGGAGATATAATTAATGTTAAAACCTGAAACCTGTATGCAAAGCAATAAAAAAAAATGGATTCTAAAGTATTTTTCTCTCGAGTAACTGAATATATGAGAAGATCCGCGCCATTCACTTTCAATAAAATTTACCGTAAATTTTGTATATTACAAGACCTCTTCGGTTTTCAAAATTTAACGTCATGAATATTGTAAAAATATGTTTTTGAAAGTGTTTTTATAAAATCGCCTATAATTTTTTAACTATGCAAAAAAAGAAATTTGTTTCAGTTTCATTTTAAAGGTGACATTATACCCTATCAAATTTTATACATATTAATTTTTAACAGAAATACATCAAAGGTCACTTTTTAAGCTAATAATATTGAAAATTTTTAAGATGGAATCTTGGTCCTAAGTAAAAAAAGGCTGAAATTATCCTCAAAAATTGTTTTCACATGAATATCTATCCACAATTAAATATATAAAGAGATGAGATTAATGTGTTTAAGTGTGAACGTATTACAAGTTTTTTTAATTCAAAATACATAAGAGTTAAAATAAAATTTTAAGCATTATCATATAAGCTCGTAAACTAACCGTAAATTGTGTAAACCTGCACCCCGTTTCTGTATCCGATGCGAGTAGATATCGCATCGAGAAATTTATAGTCACCCTATTTTATACAAGGTGACTTAATCTTCTATATATATAAAAAATTGTTGCAAGTGTGTTGTGGCTTTATAACTCACAAACGGTCAAACCGAATTCGATAAATTTTTTAGGGTTTATTCGTATGGTCGTGTAGATGGTTTATCATGAATCGGTTACATGAAATCGGTTGACGCGTTCGTGAGTAATGACTTTTCATGTCAACATGTGATTTTGTCCATATAAAAAAACAACAAAATATACGTAGGCGCCCATGACCTTGTGCGGTATGTATACTGTGTGCTGACTTCATACACACGGTAAATACAAGTTGTAGCGCATACACGCATAAACATTGACAGCCGTCAGTGAGTGATCATTTGAAGGTTCTTTTCCATCGAACTCGTAAACTCGCGAATCGAGAAACCAACGAACCAATGAATTTGATTCAATATTCATGCGTAGCGAAGCACGCCGGGATCCGCTATAGATAATAAAGTTGATTGGATTTTTACTGAAATTTTTTTTCGATCTTCTAACTTTTAAAGCTCTAAAATTTTCTTATTAGATAGAGAAATACCAAGAGAATACAGCTTATTATTATCTTCTTTAGATTAATTTATATTTAATTGCCTGTGATTCACCCTATAGAAAGCGTTTTACATATTTTTTGTGAAAACTTTATCGATGCTAGAAATACAGAAACAAGGTGCTGTTAAGTTTATGAGTTTAATAACAAACTCCATCATAATTATAGAAGTTTTACAAGCAGCTTACGAGTTATAATAAGAACGCTTATTGTGCTTAAATAATAAGTATAAAAGTGTTAAGAATTTTAAAATTCTATAATTTTTTGGAAACATTTGTTTTGACACAAATTTATACATTATACAATAAAATATGCAGAATTTTTATTTCATAGAATTTGATATTATTCTTTAAAGTCAGTCTTTTAAATGTAAGAAAATATTCAGCATTTTTATAATCTTAACACAAGCCTAGCAGTTAAAAGATTTCTTTTAAATCAAAAATATCCTTGAGATTCTTACAAGGCCTTAAAAAATTCTTAACACTTTTCAAAACAACAAAGAGGTTTACAAAAATAAATAAAAAATCGAAATTTCTAAACTAAAACTTAAAGCAAATATATAACAAAAATAGTTCAACAAGAGATATTAAAATGTAATTTTTACTTTTTTTGTTGTTGTGATATTTGGCATTACAAACTCTACAAAATACGATAATTTATTTTTTTTTTATGAAAGAATATGTAAAAGTAGATGTGTAGTTTATAGTTAGAAAGGTTTTTTGTTTGTTTCGTTTTTTTTTTTTAATTTATCTATGCATTACAGAAAAAGTAGTAGAAGACCAAAATGTATGTTGTAATGGAGAATGTAATAAACGTGTATTTAGCAATACTAATATGGTTATTAATGTGACAATAATGTATGGTATGTTTGATGAAGTGTATAAATTTTTACTAGAATTGCACATATCTTCCTCACAAAAGCACATATGTCCATTGCCTGAACTTTCCATCATGCACACATGATCGACCATAAATAAATTTATTTGTAATTGTGACGTACACATACGTCTAACAACTTCATAAGCTATATCAGGTGGAGAGGGGGAGGAAGAAAATTTTGAATTATCATAAATATTAATTTTTTTGTAAAAATTTTGAAATTTGCATTAAAATTTTTTTAAAGAAAAGAAAACAAAACTTACGTGATTTTGAGTGTCGCACCATTTTCACACAACAGCCATTGCAGGTCATCAATGGTGGCTGATCTCTGGGCAATGCAGTATAGTTGAAGGGATCCTTACATCTAGCATCTGTCCAGGAATCACATTCATAGCAATATATAGAGCGTGCTATTGTTGGATTTTATTGTTAAACAAATCAATATTAGTAATTGTTTTTCAAAAAAAAATATAAAAATGTAGTTTTTACAAAATTCTAATAGCAGCTACACAATAAATACTAAAAGCTTTTGACATTTTTGTAAATAAAAAACAAGCATAATTTGGGTTAATCGTGCATAATTCATTAATAATAATAAACATTAAACAATCAATTCAAACTACAAGGTTTTTTGCACAGACTTCTACTAAAACTTTTTTCTTAAGTATTTTGATCTCCTAAGCCCGAATTTGAAGTTGGAAAACGTCATTTAGACAAGGCTGGACAACGGTATTGTCGGTATTGGTATCGATATTTGGTTTGTTTTGGTATTGGTTACGGTATTTCCAATAAGCATTTGGAAGATATATCACCCAGAAGATATTACGGATATATCTTAGATTTTTTTATTTAGAAGAAAATAGGGTTGTAAGCAAAAAATTCTGTCACAAAACCATAAAAATGGCCAAAATACTGCGAACGCACAAAACCACATTTCATACCCAAAAATAAACGTCAAATTTGTTCATATTAAAAAACAGCTTAATTAATAAATATATTTGAAATGAGAAATATCTATTTACATTTTTAAATGTATTTTTCATTATTAAAAGAAAAAAGTTCATTATAGTAAATTTTTTATTTAACTTTAATTGTTTTCACAAATGCTGATTTATACAGGTTGGTTGAAAAGTTCCTGCGCTCATCAAGAGATGGCACTGCTAGCTCCAAACTTTTTTTTTCTCAAGTTGGTATAACTGTCCTGAGAACACATGCAAAGTTGTAAGTCATTCTGCCAATTCTTTCTTTGTTTACAAGCCATTTGAAGTTGACATGTCATCGATTTTTTTTAATATGGAAAAAATTTAATATCGTGCAGTCATTAGATTCTTTGTTTTGAAGGGTTTAAAAGCAAAGGAAATTTATGAACAATTGTTAGAAGTGTATAAGGAGTCCTCACCTTCAAAACGCACCGTTAAATTTTGGGCTGGTGAATTTAAACGTGGTCGTATCAGCCTTGAAGACGATCCACGCGAAGGACGACCAAAAACTGCAACCACAGCAGAAATCATTGAGCAGGTACATAATATGGTTACTGAAGATCCAAGTTTGACTAAGCGTGAAATTGCTAATGCCATAGGCATCTCAGACGAATGAGTACTACATATTTTACATGAAGAATTACGTATGAAAAAACTGTTTGGAAAGTTAGTTCCGCACACATTAACAATTCAACAGAAACTGGATCGAAAACAAATTTCTCAGCGTAATTTGGAGCGTTTTAAGCCGAATTAAATCGACTTCTTGCGTCGTTTTATAACTATGGATGATACTTGGATCTACCACCATGATCCTAAATTGAAACAAGAACGTTTACAGTGGACTGAAGCTGGTTGTTCAGCTCCAAAGCAGGTGAAGTCACAACGATCAGCAAAGAAGGTTATGGCATCAGTTTTTTGGGATGCAAAAGGAATTTTGTTGATTGATTATCTTCAGAAAGGTAAAACAATCAACTCTGAATATTATTGCAGCCTTTTGGTTTAGCTGGATGAAAAAATTCGTGAGAAAAGACCTGGTGTAAAGAAGAAAAAAATCATTTTTCATCAAGACAATGCACCTGCCCACAAAATTGTTTTGACGATGACTAAATTCAAAGAATTAAAGTACGAATTGCTTGAACATCAACCGTATTCACCAGATTTGGCTCTCAGTGACTACTATCTCTTCAGAAATCTCAAACAATTCCTTCGTGCAAAGCATTTTTTGTCGAATGAAGAGGCAATAGCAGCCGTAGACGGTTATTTTGCAGAGCTTCCGGAAAACCATTATAAGGATAGTGTATTGAGCTTCTAAGAGATTATATTGAATAAAAAAATATATTTCGTAACAAAAACAGTATTCTTTCATTTCGAGCGCAGGAACTTTTCAACCAACCTGTAAGCTGCAGGTGATGATTTGACAATTTTACCATTTTATCCAATCAAAAAGTACGGGCAAGTTCTATTAAAAAGAGAAACACAATTACTCTCTCATGAACGCTCTCATTTACCCAATTTTTGTTACAAGAAACGCTTTCTGGTAAGGGTGGGTTCCCGCGGGCACCCGCGGTAACGTACGTCGAACACACCTAATCAAATCAGTATTTTTAAAATATCTTCTTTTTATCAGCTAGAAAATATTTCGGCGATATTGTCAAAAATATATATTGTGGCAGCCGCATTATTTTTATTGTTATATAATTTTGATACACATTTATAATTAAAATTCATTTGGTTTGATTAAATTTTTTTCAATTTAATAACTCTAAACTCTTTTTTTAAATTCAGAAGTAACTGTTCCTTTCCTTATAATTAAACAGTTTTATTTCAATAAATTCATTCGCTTATGATCGTTCGACCAAGAAAGATACTATAAATTTAAAAGCGGAGTTTTCTTTTAAAACAAATAAATTAAAATCAAATGTGGACAGATTTGTACTTTGATTTGACTCATTTTTATAAAATAAATAAGCATTTTCCCAGCTTGGACTTTTAAGTCTGGTTAGGGTTTGCTTTATAAATTAAATCAAATAATATCTACTAGGAAAGGATATATTATCCTGAAAATTTGAGAAAACATAGCAATATCTAAAAACAGCGAGGTTTCTGAAATATTCTTTAAATAATATTGCGAATATTAAATAATATTGCGAATATTGTATTGCAAAAAAAAATTTTTTTGTTTTTTTTTTAGATGAAAAATATCATAAGAATGGCAAAAGAAAAACAAATCCATGGAAGGCAATTAAGGAATCAACAGACGCGGTAAAGAAGAAATTAATTGTATGTCATATCGTATTTTCATCTTCTAGAAGAATCGATTTCGTATTGCTAAGAAGTATTGCTTTCGGGACACGTTTTCTACCAAATATGGGATTTTCCGCAGTAATATTGGGGAATCTTCTTCGGGTTTCCCAATAAATTGCGAATAAATTTTGTGTTGTTGCACACAGAGATGATTTAATGAATTTTTGCATTCAATGAATGTTTTTTGGCTAAGAACGTACAAACTGATTATTTTAAAAACAGATTCAATACCAGTATTAAGGGAAAGGTTTTGGAATACCGGTATATTCTGTAAACAAGAGTTTCGGAATTGGCATCGGTTATCAGTTTGAAAGGGTTTTAAAAGGGATAACGATTTTAAAAATGTAGCGATTTAGATCATCTTTCCTCGTTGTAGGCTTTTCGTTTTTTATTTCCTGACCCAGGGATGGTTGAATATTGCGATAAAGTATTTATATTTTTTTATGGATTCAATTTTGACATAAAAATAAAATATCATGTCGGAAATGTTCAAGGGTATTTGAAAAATTGATCAACCATTTTTTTTAAATCTATAAAGTAGATTTATAAAAGTATTGAGTATTTGGTTACTGAGTAATCATTATCAACCGTTTTTTTTTCAGTAACTAATAATTAAAACTTCCTGTGTATTTTTATGTATTTGAGCGTAATGTTGCCATAAGAAATACTGTGGAAATACAGCCATGATTTTTGCCATCAAAATACTGCTCCGGTTTTGTATGTATATAAAAAGTATCGCCATTTTACCACTCTAATATAAAGGCTCACATTTCGGAAGATTGATTTGACAGAGTATTTTTAACTTCAGATGAGAGTTTTAAGGACCAAAAATCTCTTGATTTTACACAGGCTTCTAAAAAAAACTTTTGTTAATATTTTTACCTCCAAAATAAGAATCTGAAGTTAAATAAATATTTACATACATATTGTCAAATTGATCATAGAAACACGTCAAAATTATGGCAATTGTACTAAAGTGAAGAACACTTTTCGATTTCATTGCTAAGAAATATGATAGTTTTTTCTTCAAAATTTTATTAAAAAAACAATTTTTTTCTACAAATAATAAATAATTAAACTTTTATTTTTTAAAATTTGTGTTGTTTTTTTATTTTTGAATTAAAATAAAAAGTAAAAGTGACATTTGTTAGCAGACATCATGGCAAGATCCGATTGCATATTAACGATATTATGATATAACTTAGCAATAAAATTAAAAATCTCCACTTAGGCTGAAATTATGTTGACAATTGCTTTAAAATTATTTAATTTAAAATTATGACATATTTTTAAATTGAATCAATATATTTGCAAGTTTTACCTCACTTTTAATTTATTAAAGTGTCTAATATTAGTATTGTTGTGTGCAATTTTTTTTCGTTGAAAATTTTAATGTTATTTTACCAATTCCAAAAAAAAAGTCATTTATCAAAATCCTGCCGGGGTCCTCCAAACAATCTTGAACATGAACGGTTATAAACAATTTAAAATATTTTAAGTTCTTCTCCACAATATTGACCCATAGGGTCATGGGTTAAAAAAAGAAAGTCCTACAATTTAGAAAAGCGATTCGATATGACTTTAGATTTGGTTTTTAAGAGACCAAAATACTAAAAAAATAATTAGTAGGTCTGTGCAAAAATTATTTTTCCTTTGTAGAGTAGTGTAATCAAGAACTCCACATTCCATACAAATACAGGTAAAGTGAAAAAATGCTGTACTATAGTCCTGTGTAACTATATAATTTATAAAACCTTATGCTATCTGTGAAAATTATTAAAAATTACTAGTAGTAAATAGTTATGCTAAAATGTTTAGAACTGATAGAAATAACAAAAAATTAAAAAAACAGAAAATATTTAACTTGAGAGAAGCGGTCACAACTGAAGAAAAAACCTACTTTCTACGTATTATGTGCCCGCCTTCCTGTTGACAGACGGGTATCGCAGTTTAGTATTGAAAACTAACAAAAGTTTTGACTCGAAATGTAAAATTACCCATACTGAAGGGTACAACATTTTGCCCCTATTTTAATTGTGATTACATTTTAAATTATAAAAAAGCTCAATCCTCAGTAATAATTCAGTTTCAAAAAATTAATCAATAAAATTGTTTTTGATTCGCGTTAATTATCTCTTTATATTCTCCACTATATGTAATGAGGGTGGTGTATATAAGTTTGTCATTCTATTTGTAAGAATTATATATTTTTGATTCTTATACGGTTTTAAGTCGATCTGGTGATGTCCGTCTGTAATGACGATCAGGAATAGACCTTAGTTTAATAGTATTAGTATCAACGTACTATAAAACGTATGTACCTCTTCAAAGGGGCTTTATAATTTATTTCAAATGAAAAACTTCGAAAAATGTACAATCTATTTTTGGTACTTTTAGTACTTTTAGGTCAGAAAGTAGATTTTAAATGATGTTCGTTTGCCAATTTAATTTAACCTGGTGGATGGAATAAAAATAATTCGATAAACCGAATTTAATGATTTTTATTTATTTATTTATTGAATTAATTGAAGCGAATAACGTTTTTAGCGACAATTTTTACAAAACCTGTTTTTCCAGATTACCGTTAGAATAACTATTTTTATTTCGTTATCAAAATTCAATCCAAAGAAGTCAGTCAGTGGGATACACCTTCAAGTTCTAAAACGTTTTTTTTTTTTGGATTTCTCAACAATTTAAATTTTGTCACTTACAACGTTATTCGCGGCTCTGCTTCAATTGTCGAGGACTTATTCAATAAAATTTTTAATTGGAGGAATTCAAGAGATACATTTTATGAGAACACTGCGATTACAAGATCTTAAAATTCTAAGAATTTTGACTATTTTTAGAAAAAAATTGAGTTAGAAATACATTATAAATAAAATAAACATCCTCTTTCTTATTTCGAAACCCATTTTCCGATTGGCGTATAGGCCAAAAAAAGAATGGTTATGTTAACTTTAGGATTTTTAGGAAATAAATAATTTAAAAAAAATGTTAAATTTTTGAAATTGGTCTAAGGGTTTCGAGATATTTGCACTTGGCTTTAAAAAAATCATATTTTTATTATATGCAGGAAATAAACAATTTTTTGTTTGTTTTATCGGTGCACACCAAACTTTGATTGGATTGTAATCAATTTTATAATTTTTTATTTCCTAAAATTAAAAACATGAGATTTTTTTAGTGATAAAGTAAATTAAAAAAGTGTTCACTTTTGACCGATTTCAAAATTTTAATTTAGAACAAAATCTAAATGCTAATTTCTTACCAAAGAATAGTTTGAACTATGACTGTATACAAAATTATATATATTTCAACCAGTTATGATTTAGATGATACTATTTAGTAATTCTCAGAGTTACACAATGCCTTGTGAAAATGACTTAAAACATAATAATTATGACAATAATATTTAAATGTATTATTTTTTTTATAAACATATAGGTATATTAAAAATGTCTTTGACTATGACAAAAGGTGAGCACTTAGTTAATTCAAATAATATATAAAATATCATTGCACTCAAATTATTGCGACAAGATTTGAAGTTGTCGCCTGTAGACCTAATTAAATAAACATGATGACCGTGTCTGTCTACTATTTTTTTTTAATATTGCGAATACGAAATGTTATTTTCATAAAAATATTAAAAACAATTTAAAAATCATATCCCCAATACTGGGTAATAGTAGATAGGGATAGTCGTCGTGTAAATTTACCTTTATAAAAAAATACTGGTAAATTGCACTTAAAGAAAATGCAAGTAACATAAAATTTCATTGACAATTATTGAACCAAGTAAATAATATGTCATAAGAAATAATTTAAAAGTTATTTAAAACCCGCTTTTTATTATGACTTTTATATTTTAATTTTTCATGTTTTTAGGTCTAGCTTTAGATGATCAATGTTTGCAAATAAAAAGTTTTTAACTCATTCAATTCAGCATAATAAATCAAAGGGCTTTTAATTAAATATATATAAAAAACACCAATATAATTTGTTTTCTTGGAAATTATATAAAAAAATTAATTTGTTTTTTATTTGAATTACATTTGTAAATGCAATAGAATTTACACATTTTTTTTAAGAGTAATAGGATAAAAAACAATGAATAATGGTAAAAGGTATTTGTATGAATTTAACTAAAAAAAAGAAGAAAATTGTTTAAAAAAATTCATACTTTGACATTCAGCTGACACTTGTGGAACCCAAACGAATAAAAATACTCCAAATAAGGCTGCAACAAGAAGAAAGAAAGTAGTAAAGAAAACGAAAGAAAAAATAAAACTATGACCAAAACTGATATTATTGTGAATGATTTAAAAATAATAAATAAATCACAATAAGTTAATATGTATAAAAGTCCGAACATTGCATAAATCATCATTAGATACCTTTAAAATCCTGCGTAAATTAAAATTGTTTTAAAAAAAAAATTATTTAACAAATTATTTTTTTATAATTAAATAAAAACTAATGTATAATTTTTTACAGTATATGTTATTTTTTTTTTTGAAGAATTTTTTGTACAAAACTATATAGTCAGCTACTTTTATATTAATTGAGAATTTTTTAATTTTATTGATATGTATTACACACTTAACAGAAAAGTAAACAAATTTTGAAACAAACAATTACGTAGGAAGTGTGGAAGGGGAGGTTAGTTAAACAAATCTTTTAATTACAAAACTTAAAAAAATGTCAATAAAAACAAACAAACTTTAGTTTCGATAACGATTTTGCTCCTTAAAACTATGTTTACATACACTCGACATCTAGTTTAAACTAGATTTTCGAAATCTTGTTCATGTGTATTAATATACAGTATCACATATGATCGAAATCCGGCATAAACTAGATTTTGAGTGTAATGTAAACACAGTTTTTGAGTTTTCTTAGTTGCTGCTTTTATTGGAAAAACTTACATGGAAAACAATTGTCGGCTTGGGTAAATTTTGTTAAGGCGTAAAAAACTTAAAAAGTTTTAGACCAATCCAATAAAACATCAGATTTTTTTTTAAAATATATGTGAAAAAATAAACAACAAATAAACATAAAAATTAATTTGGAAAATAAATTTAGAAAATAAATATTGAAAATTAGGGTGAATTCAAACTGACTAAACTAAATCTAAACTAAATTTGGCTTTTTAAGTCTATAAAATAGAAAAATTTTTGCAAATAAATAAAAAAAAAATGTTAAGCCTTTCGTCATTATCTATTTACTCATAATTTAGAATTAATTTAGCCACCTTGCATAGGACCTTAATTGAGTGTTAAAGAGATCATACTAAAATTTTAATAAAAATGACCCAAAATGAAAAGAGTTTTAAATCAGAGCTTCGAAGATTTAATGCAGTTTTTTTGAATTTCTAAATGAAATTTAACAAATTTAATCCAAACTAACAAATTATTGAATGGATTTAATTCACATTTAGTCCCATTGATTTAATTTTAAATCATTATTGCAGTTGAACGCGTTCAGTTGAGTAAATTCACTTGAATGAATTTAATTTAGATTAAAATTAAATTCGATTTATGGCATAAATGCATAAATTCTTCAAAGCTCTATTTTAAATACTTACTAAAATATGGACTACCTAGAAAATGTTTTTTTTTAATACTTTTGCATTATATTTTAATTTATCTTTTTTTATAAAACATTAAAATAAATTGCATTAAAGGTATTTATTAAAAAAAAATCCCACAATAGGTAAATCAATTATTTTAGCATAATTGAATTAATATCTCATTTTCTTTACAACATTTTAAAATTAAGAATGAGTCTTATTAAAGTAAGTATGATTCTAGTTAAAATAATTTTTTCGTATTTAATTAAAAATGTTAACACTTTAAATTTTGTTTTCACATTTTTAAAATAATTACAATCATATCTAAATTGAGAAGTTTAATTTCAGAACTTTTCTATTTTAATTTAATACTGCTTCTACTTAATTTTTAAATATTTTTTTTCTGTGTGTATGCCTTAAAATTGGGTATATTTGGTAAGTTAGGTTTAGACCTAAACTATTTTACAAGACCTGATAAACTTACTTACATTTTTTGGTGTAAACTTTTTGTATTTTTTTTTACACATTTAAATATTGTCAAAAATTAAATTATTTTAAAATGTCTTGTGTTTTTAATTATTTTATTTATATTAATCATATAATTACAAATTATATCATTGAGCACTAGAAATGAAAACAGACCAGAGCCTCTGTTGGGAATTGAATCCACGATACCCGCACTGATAAGCTAGCACGCTACCAACTAGCCTACCTTGGCGCTCTTAATTATTTGCCGCGCCGAGCGTTGCAGTTGTGAAATATAATCTGTTTTATTTTTCTTATTCTCTTATTTATTGTTTTTAATTCTCTTAACAGAGTTCCCGTATTTAAAAAATTTTTGTCGTTATCAATGTCGTCGTCGTTTTTGAGTCAACATCACTTTGCTTCGACGTCGACATCACTTCGACACCGAATTGGTATTCTAAAACTGTGTTGTAACGACGTTGACAGTTTATCGATTTAAACAAAAACACATCTCTAAAAATTGAGTCGGCAGATTTATTTTGTTTATTATTTTTGCGAAAAAAATGTTTTTTATGTGTAATTTAAATTCTGATACCAGTGATGAAGAAAATAAAGAAAATCTAGTATTGGAAAGAAGACTTCTCATACAGAAATCCAATATCTTTAATCTGCCGGATAACAAGTGAATCAAGTCCACATTTATTTCCAAAACAATAAAGTTGGTAGCTACATTAAAATTTTTACCCCAGGGGTCGTACCAGCTCAGTGTTGGAAACGACTTTAACTTAGGGTTCAGCTCTTTCTGAAACTGTAGAAGATTTGCCACAGCTTCCTCCAGCGGACTCAATATAAATTGCTTGAATCTTCCGCCACCTGTAGCATTGCACTCGGCTTTGTTGGCTACCATTTTCTTTTTAACTTTAAATTTTAAGTCTCGCCAATCCTATAAATAAATTTTGTTATATTTTTATAATGCACTTTATATAATCATGCTTTCTTTACCTTCTGCCATCCATCTCACATTATTCTCGGTGGGCCAAGTGCATTTAATAAATTTGATATTTCTTCCCATTTTTTCCGTTTTTTTTCAGTCATTACTTTTCCTCAAGTCGTTACTAAAAATTGTGTCGACAAAATCAGAGTTGTTTCAAGACAATATCGTCGTCACATTTTCTTACTGAACACCAAATACTTGTCAAAAAAAATCCCAAGACGACATTGTCTTGTGTCGATGACGACAACTAGAATAAGGGTGAATATATGATGAGTAAAATCAGCATACGATATTCTATGACTCTTATGTTTAACTATCAACTATCTTAGTATGTCCGTTCTAAAATTTTAATAAAATAAATATTTCTTTTTATTGCTTTTATAAAATTAAAAATAAAAAAAAACAATTGGGTCGTTAATAAGTTAAGGAGACACTAGAGAGTAATGAATCTCTACGGTACTTTTTACTTAAAAAAAAAAACATAAAAGTTTGTGCAGTCACCGTCATACGTCGTTATTTTGGGCGCGTTTTCTCTCATAGTAACAATCGATGCATGTCACGTTCTTATTTTGGGCCGACTCTTACTTTTATTTTCATCCCTAATGAAGAAAATTCCTTTTAAATGTTTTATTTTAAGAAATTATGATGACGAATGTCGTAATTCGATCCCGGATTTTATACTCAAATTACACTATGCTCAAAATCTTGTTTAAACCAGATTTTGATGGAAATCTACTTCATAACTGGATTTAGAATCAGATTTTCCATACAAAGAAACCCAGTTTTATAAGCAGATTTTTGGAAAATCTAATGTCATAATTATGTTTGCACAACATTCAGCAATATTATGTATGAAAATTTAAACAAATAATAAATTTTAATTATTTAAAAAAACTTTATAATATGAGTTGTAGATCCAATAAAATTACGTTCTAAATTGCATGTAAAGTTAAAAGTAGCAGCCAGTTTCTTATTCTTGCCTCCGGCGAAGTTAATCTTTTCAAACAACATTGGAATAGTGACGGGAAGGCCTACCATAAGCCAAGTGAAAAATCTTGCTTCCAAATAGTCATCACTTGTTAAAAAATACTTTTAAAAGCTGTATTAATATTGTTTCTTTCATCATAGTAATAAATTTTGCAAACCGGAATTAAATTAGCGGCTTGAAACTTATTAAGTTGTATGTTCTTTTTTGTTTTGCTTTGTTTACAAAATATTGTGGTTGTCAAATCGAAATCCAGTTTAGCTGTCAAATTTCATAGTGTTAATGGAGGTAATTTGAAACTGGGTTTAAATAGAAACAACAGCTTTGAAAGAAGGTATCGTTAAGGTAATCGCCGAATTTTATTATGTAATGGAGGGGAGACGCTAAAAAAGTAAATAGTCGTTTATTTTGTTTTGTTCTATCACATCAAAATTTTAGCGACTACGAGAGAGACCGGGGATAACTTCCTTGTATATTAGTTTGTTTTATTTTTAATTAAAATATATTTTTACTTAGTTTAAAAATGCGAAAACAACATCTTAAATATTGAAATATAAATTTGAATTCAAAAAAAAATTATTTTAATTAGAATAATGTTTGCTTTAATAAAATTCATACTTAATTTAAAAAGGTTCCTGACCAATAAAAATTCAAATATGATAAAATAATTGATTTGACCGTAATTATTGTTTTCTGTGTATGACAAATTACGTTTACCTATTGAGCCTTAAATCTGAGGGATATTTAAAAAAGAATTCAAAGTTATTTGAAAAAATAAAAATGTATATAATTGAAAATAAAAATCGCTACTTCTCAAAATTAGTAAATGTATCCCATTGTGTACATAATTACCTTCACGGTTGTTGAAAAATCATTTAAAAATTTTTATTATTTTTTTAATATTTAAAATAAACACATTCTACTTAATATTATGTTTATTTTAAACACCTCAAAAATATTTTTAGTAGTTTATTTTAAAAATAAACATTATTAAAATTTTTTATTGTTTTCAACTTACCTGTTATTGTTATTAACCATTTATTTGTTGCTAATTGTTGTTGTGTATAAAATGCCATTTTTAATAAATTTTAAATTTTTTTTACAATAGTGTGTATGTGTGTTTGAAGACTTTACGATTTTTTTTTATTTTGAGACTTTTTAATAATGAATAATGAAATTGAGAAAGAAAAGAAAACTATATTTAAATTATTTACATTTTTATATATATAAAAAAGAATTATATGTATATTGAATTAAATAGAAAGTAATATTTATAATCCCACCTTGGTTTTCCTTTTTGCAAAATATCAACTTTTATCCGATTTTGTGAATACTTTCTGGTATGCGATATTGAGATTCTAAAAAATTATTTATTGAACGATGATTGTTGATGCTGACCTGCCCTATTAATCATTGCTGTGCATCATGTTTCAACTTGAAGAAATACAAAATAATAATACCAAAGAGAAATTAATTAGTTTAAATCGTATGTATTTAGTTTTAATTATGTATTGTTAAAAATAAATGATATATTAAGATAAGAAAATTTTGCAATTTAAGTTTCAATATTTATAACAATTATAATTTAATTAAATTTTCTAATTCAGCGACGTAAATATAAAAAGTAAAAAATTTTAGTTTTAAACCACTTAATTGGCAATGGAATTTTTTCTGGGTAGTATTATATTAAAAAGGTTATGAAAAGCTTTTATAACTACTATTTATGTTTCAAATTGGTATACGATATTTATTTTTTAGTTTGTATTTTTGATGAATGTTTTTTTTTTTTTTTTTATATTTGAAGTTATTATTGGGCGTATGAGTTTTATTAACTCATCACACTCATACGTCTTTCAAGAGTATAACGCGGCGTATGAGTGTTATTATTTATAATATTAAATGCATAACACTCATACGCATAAGTTTCGGCTAGTATTTCTAAACCGGTTAACCGAAAAAATATTTAAACGAAAAGTCTGAAATTTTGGTTAATTGAAATTGATAAAAATTTTCACTTTGCTCGAATTTGCAACTTTTTTTTTCAACAAACTGGGCACCTTACTGATAAACCTAATTCGATTAGCTTAAATTCAATGAAGCTTACGATTTTTTTAAAGTATAAGTCGTTAAAGTAGTCGTATATAAAGGCCGGTCAGGATTTTTTTGAATGCTGAATTTCGGTGAAGGAAGTTGATCGGTCATTGTGCCTGCCCGACAGGGAGTAAAGGAAGGCAGGGTTGGTTAATTCTTTGTAAGCCCCGTCTCCACCGGGAGTTAGTGAGGTATCATTTTAAAGCTATTAAAATAGTGCTTTACTTTATATAAATAAGTTTTTCCCAAATGCAAAATGTATTTCTTGGGAATCCGCGATTGAAACCGCCATGTTTAATTATTAAAGTTAAAAGACACATTTTGTGTTAAAACTGTTAAGGTGTGTTTACCATCGTGGAGTTCACCACGATGAAGCAAAATAAATTTTTTTCTCTTTCTTTTTTATACATTTTGTATTTTGCTACCTTTTTTAATCAACTTCAAACACATTTGATTATCTGTTTAACATGCCAAGTATTACATCAAGAAATTTAAAAAAATATAATAATACTGAATTTACACCTGATTTTGCCGGAAATCTAGTTCATAACTGGATTTAAAGTCAAATTTCACATCCTTGTATGTGAATTTAGTTTTAAAATTTGATTTTCGTAAAATTTAGTTTCACAATTATGTTTACACAGCATTCAGCAATCGTATTTATGAAAATATTGTGAAAATCTGGCAACACCTTGTGCAAGCAAATGTAAACAATTAATAATTTTCAATTATTTAATAAAACTGCAATATGATTTTAAGATCCAATAAAAGTGCGTTTTTAATTGAAAGTAAATTTAAATACATCACCCAGTTTATTTTTGCCTCCAGCGAAGAAAATCTTTGCAATAATATTAATATTGTTTCTTTCATCATGGTTATACATTTTTTACTCCGCCTTTAAATTATTGTTTTTTTAGAAACATTTTCAATTTAAGGTTAACAAAATATTTTTGTTTTTAAATTGAAGTCCAGTTAAGATGTCATAGTGCAAATAGGTGTAATTTAAAAATGGAGTTAACTCGATTTTAAACGAGATTTCGGCTTAGTGTAAATTCAGTAGAAGAAAGGTACAAGGTGGCTCAGAGTGTATCACCCACCCTATGATGACGGCAACCGTAATTTTTTTATATTTGTGAAGTAAACGGATATAGAATACACGGATAAACCATAGAATGTTTTACTCCTAAAGAACACGGAATACTTATTACTATTTTGTAATGAAAGATTTTCATCCACTCAAATTCACCATGCACCATTACGCCAAACGTGTTATTGAACTTTGTTTTTTAAAGACGTCGTGGGTAACGCGGTTACAGTGACTGGTGAGCGATACAGAACCATGATCAACGAGTTTTTATTGACGCAAATTGATGAATATGGACTGCAGGACATGTTCCAAAATGACGGCGCAACTGCACACACAACTCGCGCGACAATGGACATAATGTCTCGTTTTAATGATTTGCAATAGCCATCAAGATAACTCGATTTAATGACTCCAAACTTTTTTCTTAGAGGTTTTTTTGAAGTTACTGGTATATGTGAACAAGTCACGGATCCTGAGAAAATAACCCAAATGATCATCAACAATGGCATCCGTCAATATAATCTTTAAAAATTAATGGAAAAAAACTTTAAAGTCCAAATAAACATTATTTTTTTTAATATGTCGTCTCATTACTCAAAATAACATCGGGTAAATGTTTTTGGGCCACCCTGTACTATGTTAATAAATCTTACGCTACGTTTACCATACATTGCAATTAAATAAGTTTTATGAGCCTTCTAATAATGCAATAAAAAAATTAACAAAATTTGTTCATAGATGAATTTAGTTATGACTTTAATGTCATATTAGCAAAAAAAAATATTTTAAAAAATTTCGATTTTATACTCTTGTTCGCGCGAGGCTAGACAAAAATAATTTAGAGTTAATTAAACCGAAATTTGTGAAAATCGTAAAAAATATTACCTAGCAAACACTACATTAAATTTTATAAAAGCTAATTTTGTTGCTTAAATAAAAGCCAAACAAATATTTATTAATATATTTTTTTTTGATATACAAAAATATATAAATAAATATTACGTTTCAAAAATAAATTTCAATAAATAATAATAAAATACTGAAATATGACATAAAATTTGTATAAAATTAACTCACGTTGTATAATTTTATAACGATATACTTTTTTTTGTCTAATTAAAATCTTAACATAAATGAACCATAAATTAGAAAGACAAGATGACGTCAAATATTTAATAACAAAATAATTTAAAATGTTTTCTTTTTATTTAAACAATTTGAACAGAGACAAAAATTTTAAATAAAAATTCACCCCTACCCAAAAAAAAAATTCAAAGTGTGATTATTTAATTAAATTTCGAATCATACAAAATATCTTAAAACTTTTTTTTTTAATTTATTTTTTATGTGCAATATTTATTTGTTTTATTCTTTTTATTTTTGATTTTATTTTATCAAAATTTCTGTTTATTTTTAAATATTTTGCTTAAAAACAAATTTTTTAAATGTATATGTTTGGCTTTATTTTTTAAATATTTTGCATGACCTTTGTTCTAAAATCAAGACGACATTAACAAAAAATACTCCGTCTAAATTTTCTATAGTTAGGCTGATTATTTTTGAATTTAAATATTTTTATGCGTTACAGCAATGCATTTTCAGCTAATATATATTTTTTTTTTATATTTTGTTTTCTATTCCTGCCTTTAATAAGATAATTATTGTTAATTTAACAAGCCGCCAACACTACTACACTAAGTAGTTGGTGGCATCATCATAATCATTCTTCATTAGAATATTTTCCACTTGAGGTAAGTAAACCGGCTGGTACGAGAGTACAACATATCGCAGAAATTCTTAATAGACATGAGAACAGACAGTATAGTCTATTATATCTATAAATCTAGCAAGTGTATAAATTTTTGCGATGTTTATAAATATAGAGATCTCTTTTAGTTTAGGATTTATTTTGTATAAGAAAAGTGACCATAACAATGTTTACATTGAACTTTGGCAAAAAGTCAAAAACAATTTTTGTGATTTTTTTCAGCTAAACAATAAATGAAGGCGCTATGTTAAATGTATTAAAAAAAAAACGATTATCTATTGGAGAGTAAATCTTGTCTATTTTGACAATAAAAGAAAAGTGTCACAAATTATCGTCAAAGTAGAATTGAAAACATAAATTGTACAAAAAGTACCCAGCAAAAACATGATAATGACTATCAATACTGTATATAACTTAATACCTCATAATAACTCATTACCTTTAGCATTATTTTAAAATACAAAATAATGTGTTACCTATAAGAGTTATACAACAAATATAAAATAATTGGTGAACAATAATGCATTCTTTGGAACCACAAAATAATAATACCAGGTATTTTGGTAAATATATTTTTAGACCCATAATTTTTTCCCCTTCTGGTAACGACTTTTTTTATGAAACAATTACTCTGGTGGAAAATCTATGAAGAATTGTCATATTTATGAGATTTGAATAATGAACGAAACTTTTTATAAAATTTTACGAAACATGTTTCATACTTCATACTGGGTACGTTCATCAATACTTTTAGAAAATGGCCAATATCTTGAAAACTGAGATTCGTGGAGTATTAACACATTAATGGAGTATTAACACATTTTGATAATAAAATTGTATCAGATCCGTAAGAAATTCCGAACAAGATCTGCTAGTAATATTTTTATAAAACACCTTCAGCTTATTTATAAAGTGTGACATCTAAGAAAATCAATAAATTTTTCACAGTGACGCATCACATTAGTTTTTCTATTCTAGGTAAGCATTACTTTTGGAGAAACCCATTTAAAAAACATAGAACTATAATATAAAGGAGAATATCAAACTCTTTCTATGGTTCTCTTAGGTACTAAACATGTACACTTTATTTTTGATTGCGCTTTTTTTATGAATAAGTTTTCTTATAGATTTGCTCTTCGGGATTGTTCACAAAAGTATAGCGAGAAAACCTGAGAAGCAAAATCCATCTGTAAAATATATACTCTTTGCTAATACGTGCAAACCTTTAAGTTAAAATTAACCATACGTAACGTGAGATATCTCTATATGTATGTCTCGTTTAAACTCATTCATTTAGATTGAATCAGGTAATCCGTCACGTTATGTATAATTAATTCTAGATTTATAGTTTGGACTCATTATTTTTGGTGTGTTATGTTGTATTTTTGCTGGGTATTTATTACGCTGGTACTTATTAATGTTTAAAGTAGAAATGACCACGTGAGCGACACACGAGCACGAATCAAGTCCTGGTTTTCTCACAGCAATTTTTCTTGCAACAATTTTCTTAAATTCTCTTTTGAACTTCCATTCGTGTACACACTCAAAATCTCTTATTGCAATTTTAGTATTTTTTACATAAACTCAGAATTACAGCAATTAAAATTTCTGTGTGTAAACGGGAACAAATACTTACAATCACGCAGAAAGATTTTTTTCTACTCGTTTGAATTTTTGCTTACGCTCACGCTCACGAAATATTCACGATTGAAAAATTTATTTTATCTCTTAAACCACTTAAATTAAGTGTTACCAAACTTAATACAAAAAAATAAATAAAAAAAAAATAGTGTATTGTACACAGGTAAAAAAATCGACAAAAATAATAAAAGGAATATTAACGAAAAATTACAAAAAATCGACTCACGCACGAAATTTTTTACCGCTCACGCACGATCACGTGAGTAATCTAAAAAAAAATTTCGTTTCACGTGCCCACCTCTACATCAAAGTACTACCTCGTAAGAGATTATTTACAACTGGTTCGGCTGTCGACTGACTACAACAAAAATCGACGCGATTAAGACATTAAGAAACAAGGAAGAAAAAAGAAGAATATATACTTTTTTTGTCATATATTTTATTTTTAATTTCATTGTATTTAATTTTGATTTTTGGCGGTAAATTCCATATTTTCATTTATTTTTCGTCTGTCAAAAACATAATTTTTTTGAAAACAAAGTAAAGTGATATAAATTTTTGCAACTCGGTTCTGATAGGCAACTCTAATTTAGGTAAAAATATGGCAACAATTTCACAAATTTTTTAAGTAAGTTTTAAAAGTGAGACATGAAAACAAAATATATTCTATTACAACGATAAATCGCCTCGTCGACATTTTGCTTTCCATACAAAACGTATGGAAAAGCATTTGTCGTTGTTGACCTAGTTGTGATTAATCTTTAAATTAATAATTTTTTACCGCGGATGATTTTTTTAAAAGTCAGTCTTTATAATTGATTTATCCAGTTTTGTAAAAATAAAGCACCAGAGCAAAAAATAACGTTTCATAACCTTTGTTTTTTGATAAAATCGATTTGCGTGACCCCGTATTGACCTTTCAAAAATCAGAAAAAAATTTATAAATCTTTTGGGTCATAATAATATATATTCCACTTTAAGAGTTGCAAAAAATATTTTAAGCGAAACGCCCTTGTGTCCATAAAGTGTTAAACATTTGTCTTTTAGTTTGCCTTAGAGAATTGTTTTTGAAAAATTTTGATATTTTAATTGAAACCTTGTAAATTTAAATAATTAGCTTTTACAATTTCTTAGACACAAGATAAATAAGCTGGCTAAACTATAATTAAGTCATTACAATAAAAGCTTCTTATTAGGGTAAGAACTAAAAATTACATACATTTGTTTAAAAAATAAAAATAAAATAAAATTGCTAAAACGTTTTATTTTACAGGCAACGACGAAAACGATAATTGTAACTTTGATTTTATTACTTTAGTTGCTGGTTGTGGTGGTATTTATGTATGTTTGTTGTTGAGGTTGTTGTTTTTGTTTTGATTTTTATATCCTATTTTATTTTTTTACTATGATCACACACACTTTCTTCTTTTTGTTGTTGTTTTCTATGAGGACTACTGGCGGACTACTACTGCTGCAGCATTGGTTTTTTATGTTTCATAATTATCGATTAGTGCACAGAGCACAGAAAAAAGTGAAAAAATGAAAAGTAAAAGAACTGAAAAAATTTACGATGGCCCACTTGTATTTCTAAGATTTTTTCTTTACTTTATTGATTTTTAAAATTAAAAATATTTTTATAATTTTTTGCAATAACAACAAATTTTGATTAATGTATGTGGTTTTTTTTAAAACATTTTTAAATAAATAATAATAAATTTTTGTTTTATTTTTTCAGGAGATTTTTGTTTAAAATTCAATATTGATTATTTTTATGAGAATGAATAGCTTTGATTTGATTTTGCTTTCAATTTATTTATTAAAATTTATATTTATTTAAATATTTAATTTTATTTGTTAATATATTATAGATTTTCTTAATATTTTATGTATATATTCATATATATTTTTTTTATTTCAAGTTCACGCGTTTTTTTCTATTAAAAACTGATTTTGCTTTTTTCACTTTCGGTGTTTAGACGACACTAAAGGGAAAATTTTCATACAAATACCAGAAGAGACCAAAAAATATTTAGGCAGGTGGTTGTTTAATAAAAAGCTTATGAAAGCTTAATAGAAAAAAGCTTCGAAATTAGTAAAAACAAATGCAAATTAGAACAATACTTGTAAACATGCTTTGAAAATGTATGTAGAACACTAAACAAAAAGGTTGTTGTAAATTAAATTAAATTAGTTGTTTTGATTATTTGCCGCTATTATCCAAGTGTTGTATCCATTTCTTTTTGTACTGTTTAATATTCCAAGCTTAACTTGAGGTCTAGACTAGACATAAAATTAATGGTAAAACACAAGAAATACATGATAAATAAATTAATTAAATAAACGTAATAACAATTTATTTTTTTATTGTTTTGTGTTTTAACATTAATTTTATGTCTCGTGTAGACGTGAAGTAAAGAAACTTATGGTTAAGATTATTTTTATAGGATTTTTATGAAAACTAATACAAAAAGTATTAAAAAAACAGCACTCGGATCATTATCGCGGTAACACAAACAGACGCACACATTGTGATTTGAGCTGCTTCGGATTGTTTTGGATTAAAGTTATGTTTAGTTTGAAACTTTTGTTTAATTATGTATGTAGAAAAAAATCTGATGAACACAAAATATGTAAAATAAATCCAAATCAATGTGTATAGGCACATTTTGCAGCAATTACATATATTTTAAGCTTTTTCCAAAGCCCTCGAGCGTATGAGTGTTTTTAATAAACATTTACTTTTATAATACTAAAAATACATACAGTTGTACTGTTTTTTACTCTAAATTTTAAACAAAACGTAAAAACGAAAAATAAATTTTTTTTTTTAGGTATTAAAGAAAAATATTAATTACGCTGTTTTTTTTTTTTTTTTTGATAATTTGGATTAATCAAAATTAATAAAAAAAAAAAAAGTAAAAAAACGGTCTTAAATTTGAATACCCTCCACCAATATCCTAAAAAATATGTTTACTGTTTTTGATACAAATAATGTAAAATGATGGAGGTGAAAAGAATTTTTTAGGTGAAAAACTTTTTTAGATGTGAAAACAACTTTTGTGGTGGAAAAAAAATTTTTTTGGTGAAAAAAAAAAATTAGTGGTCAAAAAAATTTTTTGAGGTGAATACAAAAAATTATTTAATCCTAACCTCATTTTCAATACGTTTGGTATTCTCGGGAGGATGTCCATTAATCTAGGTAAAATTGAGCACCCCCTCTTGTGATCGCCATTTAAACAGAAAGACGGACAGTCTTATAATTTTGTGTTCACAGCATTCAGCAATAGTATGTATGAAATATTGTGAAAATCTGGCATCACTTTGTGAAAAAATGTAAATAAATTAAATTATGATAATTATATAAGAAAACTTAAAAACAAAAACTTTACAGACAAGTTATCAATGACATATGTATGTCTAAAAAGTTTTTGTTTCTATTATAGTGATTTGCAGAATGAGAAAGAAAAAAATAAACTCCATATAAATTGTATGGTACATATTTTTGTCTGTATATCCCTTTCTGTGTATCACTACAATTTTGACATTTCCTTTTACTCATTTCCTAGTCATCAAATTGATTCAATCAGCTGGTCTGTGCTTTACAACATGTGATGAAATTGCAATAAGATTGCGTTAATAAAGTAAATGCAGCACCCAGTTTCTTGTGTTTGCCTCTGGCGAAGAAAATATTTGCGAACAACATTGGAATAGTGAAGAATCTTGTTTTCAAATAGTCATCCCTTATTAGAAATACTTTTTTTAGGACAATTTTTTTGTTTTGTTTACAAAATTTTATCAAATCCAAATACAATTTAGCTGTGAAATTCATATTGAAACGGAGGTTGTTTGAAACTAGTTTTAACACGATTTTAAAAGAGATTTCGGTATAGTGTAAATTCAGTATTAAATACATTGGGAAAAAGTAACGCGTTCACATTTCCCCCTAAAACCAAATTGGTTTCTCTTGTTGGTTGGTTGTCTTTGCCCTGAATTGAACAGCTGTGGAATAAATTATCAATGAGAAACATATGTTTAGATAAACAATGTGGAAATGGGACACACTAATATCTTACTAGATTTTTGTCCTTCGTTTTTTTTTTTTGTTTATCAATTAAACTTTTATAAATACAATTTTTAAAATGAGTTACCATAACGATGATGAAGATGAGGATGATAAAGATACAGGGATGTTATTAAATTTGAGTCAAAAATCCAGTATTTTTGTGGGTACGTTAATTTTGAAGGCTTTAAAATAGAAAATATAATCTAGCTTTTATTTCCAGCTGATGAAACACCCACACCTACTAGACTTATAAAAAATTGCGAAGAAGTTGGTTTATTTGAAGACTTACGACATGTTAATCCCTTTGATGAGACATTTCGCAGAGCTTGTGAACAAAATGTACAACATACAAATAATTGTCAACATTTTCACATCGATGAAGATTCATTACATACACCACAAGTTTTTCCACAATTTGATACGGCCGTTGAGGGTGGTATAATTGCTGGAGAGGATTTAACAAAACAAACATTAGATACACCCGTTGTTTTGGATGTTTCAACAGTGGACAATATTTTAGATGTTCCTCCACAAGCTCCTGCTAATAAACCAAAAAGTGCTGAACCTTCTCTTACGAAATACAGAGCAATAGCAGAAAAACCCGCAGTTATTGCTCAAAATACAGGAATAACTTTTTTACCTTCCTCAGTACAATTTATACAACCACAAGTTATAACAGTGACATTTCCCACAACTACTTCACCAGTGACAACAAATTCTACCATTGCTAAATCATTAACTAAATCTAAACCCTATTTATTACCCAAATTATCCACCACCAATACCACACCCACAAAAGATTCTTTAACATCAACCACACCCGGTGGTTGCACACATTCATCTACACATCATCCAGAACCTAGTAGTGCTAGTATGACACCAACCTCTCAACTGCCTATAAAAGAACGTTTAAAAGCTATATTAAATCAATCGAGTAAAACAAGACCAGCAGAATGGTCAGATAAAACTTGTGCGAAATCCTTTAATTCCAAATCAAATTCTAAATCTTTTAATCATAAATCCTCTAAAGATGATAGTATGGAACGTAGAAGAGCTGCCTCGACGCGCTATCGCCATAAAATGCGTAATGAACATAAAGATTTGAAGAAACGTAATATGGAATTACAATCGGAAAATGATAAATTAAAGCAAAGAATTAAACAATTAGAAACGGAAGTCTCAAAATTACAATCAACTGCATTACAACCAATACTAGGTATTTATTACATTTGTTGTTGTTGTTGTGATTTTTTTCTCTAAAAATTCTTGCTCAACTTCAGCTCCTTTTGCATCAACTGCCTCTGGTGTTCCTGCTCAAATTCAAATTCCTGCCTCTACCATACATTTGGTTATGAATATTCCCAAATTAGTGGTACCTTGTGGTTCGAGTGATTTAACTACTCAAACTATTTTAAAAAATCCTATTTCTCAAAGGGTAGATAAAAACTAAATTTAAGTTATAACTAGTAGTAATAAAGTGCCTTGTTAATTTCGTATTTAGTTTTAAATTTGTACATAGCAGTTATGATTTTATAGCAGTAAATTTAAAAATTAAGAAGTCTTTTTTTATTTAAAAATCATTAGTTTTTACAGTTTAACCAACTGTAAACTACTTAACGTCTGTAGTACATTTTATTTTATAACTATGAAACAGGCAAATTAGTGTTCTTCTTAAAAAAAAAAAAGTTTAAAATATTTCCTGTAAAAATCATGATTTTAAAAAATTTTTGGTAAGACGTATCAACTAATGACCGTCGACATTCAGGGGATTTTTTACGGGTGTGGTATGAGATTATACCTTAGATATGAGAATGGGCCATCAATTTTCACTTCTCCATCACATATCCAAATTTCAGCAAAATCAGTAGGTGAACAGTTGAGCTTTCCGAATATACATATGTATTTTTAGCTTTTATAAAAACGTATGGAGATATTTTCAATAATATCTAGTTTTAAATTTTTTAGAAGGTGAGTTTAAATATTAGTGAAATAGGATTGTTTCAATAATTATTTTATTTCAGAAATGGTCGTTTTTATTATTTTTATACCCTCCACCATATATGGTGAGGTTATATATCAGTTTGTCATTCCCTTTGTAACATGTCGAAATATAGGTTTAAGAACCCATAAAGTATATATATTCGTGATCCTTATGCAATTTTAAGTCGATTTAGCGATGTCCGTCCGTCTGTCTGTCTGTTGAAATGGCGATCACGACGCGAAGACGCAAGCGGGGGTGCCTATTATTGAATATCCTCCCGAGCAGTTTGGTATTTAAAATGAGCAAAATCGGTTAAGCGGTTCAAAAGTTATGAGTGAAAATGTGAAGGTACCTCTAAATTTTCCATACAAATTTGTACAATTTTTCTGTATCTATTTTTATTTCTGTTAAGTAAGTAAAAATGTTATTAAGTCTTCTTATTGTTCGATTAACATTCTTAGAGCTTATATGTGTGTTACTCTGATAACTAAGTTAACGTAAAAATCAACAATGTTAAAGTCGCTAACAGAGCAGACCTCTGTAAATAACATTGCAAAACTAAATAAATAAATAACATTACTAAAACTAAATAACAAAAGTTCGTTACATAAATTGACAAAACATATTCATATTACAGTTCATTCAAAATTTAGTATATACGTATATCATCTTCAGCCCCTATGGTGGAGGGTATTCAAAGATTCGGCACAGCCGAATTTAGCCCTTTTTTACTTGTTTTTCCTAACGCCCTCTTAAAAAAGTTTTAAAAAACAAACATTTTTAATATCAAGTAGGGCTATAATTTTTTTTACTTAAAATCATATAATACAAACGACTCTCAAGGTACGGTACATATACACCTTACCCTTATCGCCGTTTTGCCCTACACAGTGCAATAAAATAAGGATAAAACTATTTGTTGATTTTTACACAATACAAATATTGAGTGGAAGAAAATCAAACTGAAGATATTACAGCAGTAACTTTGAATACAATTGTGAATATTATTTATTTCATACTGAGTGTTGGAAACAAATTAACAAACCCGAAAACAACACAAAATTACGCTAACTTCAAGGAAATTTAACAATTTTTTATATTCATCCTCTATTTTTACAATTGTTGTTTTGAACTTTATTTCCTAATAAATTTTTAAATCTACAATATAATCTATGTTGATAGTTAATGATTAGGCAATATTTTTGAATTATAACTTTTCACTGTATCCTGTGTGAGAGATAAAGAAGTTTTTATGTATTGTTGATATGTTATTTTGGAAAATGAATGATTTTTAGTTGGATTTTAAATCATATAATCATATTCTTTTTATAAATTGTTTTTTATTGCAAAGAAACGTGAAAGTTTTAAACGACCATTAACACAATACAATTGGGGAATCTTCTTCGCACTGCCATGTTTGCTGGGTATTGATTTTTTTCTTACACTCACTGAGCCAAAACACACCAGACTAATATTAAAGCGCACAATTTTTGCTCTTTTCGTACACGAGAACGATATTTATCTCGCATAAAATGTATACGTATACATAACCTTGTGTGTGTTAGTGTGTTCTGTATTCATTTAACGTTTGGCGTTTTTTTTTTAAATGTGTAGAAGCTGGTTGAAACTTTACGCCACCAAAAAACCATTCTCTTTGCCCCTCTTGCCAACAAGCTGGCTTGGCTAACTGGCATATTGAGGGTATTTACGATTGAGATTTGCACATGATGCAAAAAAGCTTAGTTCAGCATTTCTTCAACAAATAACTGGCTGAGATTTTTTTCCATCGTACCTTCAATGTTTTATCAGAAGCTACGGCCAAATAAAATTTTGTTCAGATTACAAAGGTTTGGAGCGTATTTCCTTAATTTCAAAGCAAATTTTGCACAAATTTATCTGATTTTGAAACCAATTGAGAAATCAATAGAAATTGCAAAAAAAAACCTATTAAAAAAATTTGTAATCCACATAACGATGGCATAATATAAAAAGGCCCTAACTCGATTTTTTGTTACTTGATAGGAGAAGGAAAAAACTTAATTAAATCCGTAAAATTTTAAATAAAAAAAAAGTTTTAATGCAATTTCCTAAAATGTGTTGCCTCTTTTTATTAGAAATTGCATTAAAACTTTTTTTGTGTCTAAAATTTTACGTATTTTATTTCCTTCTCCTGTCAAGTAACAAAAAAAATCGAGTTAGTTCCTTTCTATATTAAGCCATCGATATATAAAAACCAAGAGTACGTTTTTTTTTCATCATGGGTGTGCTGTCACTTAACCATATCTATTGTTAACCAAATACCAAAATAAACAATATCAATACCACATTGTTTCTTTGGTATTTTTTCAGTGTATTTTACGCATGACACATCTTCTGCGGTGTTTCATCAGTATACCACACTGTTCCCTATTATTGATTTTCTTACATTGTGCAAAAAAATTCTAACAGAGCAACGAAGAAAATTTTCCATCACTTTAATTTGCAAAAAATATTAATAATAAAATATACAACATTGTTTGAGAGACAAAAATAAACAAGAAAAAAAGTGAAAATGGGTGATAACGAACAAAAGGCTTTACAATTAATGGCTGATGCCGAAAAAAAATTAACACAACAAAAGGGTCTTTTCAATTCTCTATTCGGAAGTTCGAATAAAGTAGAAGAGGCCATAGAATGCTATCAGAGGGCAGGAAATATGTTTAAAATGTCCAAAAACTGGACAAAGGCTGGTGAGTGTTTCTGTGAGGCTGCTAGTTTACATCAAAGGGCCGGAAGTCGTCATGATGCTGGCACTAATTTTGTTGATGCCTCAAATTGTTACAAGAAAGTAGACATAGATACGGCAGCATCATGTTTGTTAAAATCGATAGATATCTATACGGATATGGGACGTTTTACAACAGCAGCTAAACATCATCAAAGTATTGCCGAAATGTATGAAGGTGATCCAAATACTTTACCCAAGGCAATACAACATTATGAACAGGCTGCGGATTATTTTAAGGGAGAGGAATCTGTATCATCAGCTAACAAATGCATGTTAAAGGTGGCTCAATATGCTGCTCAATTGGAGGATTATGACAAGGCCATTAATATTTATGAACAAGTGGCCACCTCTTCTTTAGAATCATCTTTACTAAAACACTGTGCTAAGGAATATTTCTTTAGGGCTGCTCTTTGTCATCTCAGTGTGGATATGTTGAATTGTCAACATGCTTTGGAAAAGTATGCCAATCAATATCCAGCATTCCAGGATTCCAGAGAATATAAATTGGTAAAAACTCTGTGCGAACATTTGGAAGAACAAAACATTGAGGGCTTTACTGAGGCTGTTAAAAATTACGATAGTATTTCTCGGTTGGATCAATGGTACACCACCATACTATTGAGAATTAAAAAAGCTAATGATGAAGATCCTGATTTACGTTAAATATGCAAATATTTATAAGAAATCAGTGAAGAAAATAAGAAGTTTATCAATTGAAAAGGAAAAACAAAAGTACTCCTTAAAAATCCCTTTCTTGTACTCACATTAACTAAAAAATTATTAGCAAGTAATTGAAAAATTGTTTTTTTGTCTTTAAATAATAAAAATAAAATAAAAATTATTCCATATTATAATAATTATAAAAATAAACACTACTACACCATTGCCAATATAACCTTGGAAAATATCATTTATATTTTAAAATATTTCATTAATAAAAAAAAAATTGTTAATTTAAAAAAAAACTTCTACCGGGGATTTAAAATATTTAATTATATTTTGCAACATTCCATATTTATTATAGAAATTTAATATGATTATTCATCGTCGCATAATTTAAAAATATAAATGAAGAAACGGAAGTGTTGTGGTAATATAAATTTAATTGAAAAAAAAATTAAGTAAAATTTAATAAAATATATATTAATGTATTTATATGTAATTAATCTAACTCTTCATATGTTTATCATTAATTGTACTACTTACCTAAGAGTGATTGAATTTGCAAACACAACAAATTTAAAGGTATTTAAATTTAAATAAAGAATGCTTTAGTCGCTTCTACATTTTTGAGGGGCGTTTTCTTTCTTGTTTTTGTTGGATTTTTTAGGCATATTTACATTTATTAACATTTTTTGTTTTTTATCAAGGCTAAAAATTCTTCTTGGATTTTATCCAATTTAAGTTCAACGTCATCTAAATAGTTATATGAACTTTTTGTTGTTGCACTTGTTTGGGGATGATTAATAGAACAAATCTATAAGATGGTAAGCAAAAAAAAAAAAAGCAATAAATAAATACATGAGCTAAGTCTTGTTAATAGATATACATATTTCTGTTTCAGTAGTACACAATATTAATTTGTCTTTTTAATTTTTGAAATTTTAAATAAAAATAATTTTCTGAACGCGTTCTAATCATTTAAATAATAATTTCTCTTTAATCGTTAACTAATAAGACTTTCTTTATCAATGTCTAGAGGAAGGCACTCTAAACTATTTTAAAATAACCAGAGCTTTGTGATAGTTATAAATGTTAAATTTGTATGGAGTTCACAATGGTTAGTGCTAAGCTTTGATTATGTTTAAGATAAAATGCCCTAATCGTTATTAAATTTTCTTAATTTCTTTTTTGGTTTTTACTCTGGCTTTTTAAGTATTTTGACATTTTCTAGAAACCCACTGTCAATAATAATACCAAGGTTTTCGAAATAGTAAGAAAAATTTAATTTATTTCACATTTCTTGTGTGAAATTTTAGCTAATGAAAGAAGTTATTTTGCCAAACATAAATTTATAAATAAATCGATTTGCGATGGTCTCACATCTTTAATTGTATAGCGTGCAACAATGTGAAGGATTAGACAGAAATATATATATTTAAAAGATTTGTTTACTATAAAAATATTAAAACATTTTCTTAATTCAACATCAATTTGAAAAAACAACATCAAGTTAGATGAAATAATATTCGTGTATGAATTTTTTTATCCCTCGTACATATCGCAGCCCTACTTCGCTGTTCTCAGAACACAACCGCACCGGTTTAAAATCACATAACAGGACCATGTTTCTGTATTTCTCGCATCGATAAAGTTGTCGCAAAATACATGTAAAATGTAACCTTGTTCTGCTTTCTATAGGGTGATTCACAGCCAATTAAATATATATTAATCTAAAGAAGATAATAATGCGCTTTATTTATGTTATTTCTTTATTTAATAAGAAATTTTTCAAAATTAAATGAGTCCACAGCTTTTGAAGTTAAAAGCTCTAAAAAATTTCAGTACAAATCCAAACAATTTTATCATCTATTAAGCCACTCTGTAAAAAGTAGGGTGACCATAAATTTCTCGATGCGAAAACGTCTCGCATCAGATACAGAAAAGGAATGCAGGACTACAAACAAAAAATTGTCCAAAAATTTCGTCAACTCTCTACTTTAAGATATATCATCTCGAGCAATTACAGTGTTGTCATATTTGAAGCCCTTTAATCATTCGCCACCTATCAAGTCTAGTCTCTTGCCTTTTAATATATGTATATATATATATATATATTTTATAAATAGCTGCAAAAGGGCTATCGGAAAAATAAGAAGAATATCTAAAATTATGGTATTTTTAAAATCAACATTAAAATGTTAACATGATTGCATATGCCGTGCACATCCAGACATACCTTCCCTTTGCTACTAAACGCTGCTTTGGAAGATATATGAAAATACTTAAACGTTTTTACCCCCTATGTATGAAATTGGTGCAAAAAAAAAGAATTTGGGGACAAATGTATTTTCCTCTTTTATTCCACATCCAAAAAAGCTATGTGAGAACTAACAGACAGGTGATTTATTGAATTTATTTACGAACACCAGATGTGTTTAATATTCTCCTTTATTACATATAGCCAGTCAGTTTTAGGCTGATATTGAGTGGATATTACTAAAGCCCGTATGACACTTGCTAGATATCGTATTGATTTTGTATTGAGGAAAATTTGATGAATTTTCTTATGGGAAAATAATGAGTCTGAGGATGTCGGTAAAGCAGTGCTCGCATTTGATTTACATTGCTGTCAATATCAATACAATACAAAATAAATCTAGTGTCATACAGGCTTAAAGAAAGTTATAGTTCGTAAGTAAATTTCATCTAAATACTGTTAATTAAAGTGGATTAGTTCTCATATAGCTTTTTACATTTGAGTTCAGAGTTTAATTAGCGACATTTATAATTAACATTATAGGACGTGAAGAATGTTGATAAAATTCGTAGCTGATCAAAAAATGCATTCGATTCGATTAGTCTAATAAATTTTTATTTGCATTCTCCATGAAAACATAACATTTCTATTAATTTATTACTGAACGAAATATAATTTATTATATTTTATTTACGTATTGAGAAGCTTTACTTAGCAGCCACAGTTAGTGTGTACTCTTGAGGAGAAATTTCTTGAGCCCGGCTGGAGACCAGCTACACCGAAATCTTTTTATAAACGAATCCGCCATTGGGCATATCCCACATAAAACCTTAATTTGGCAATTTAGTCGATGAAAATAAAACAAAATTCGAAAATACCATAATCGAGGTAAGG
Source organism: Eustalomyia histrio (assembly GCA_949748255.1). NCBI lineage: Eukaryota > Metazoa > Arthropoda > Insecta > Diptera > Anthomyiidae > Eustalomyia > Eustalomyia histrio. The sequence continues at coordinate 15,946,397 of OX456527.1, forward strand.
ACAACTTTTTCGCATATACTTCCAAAACCAAAAATTGAAATTAAGTCCGTTGTGGTTATGTCATGTCACCGAATTTAATATTTTTTCATAGGAAATATTGAAGAGATTTTCATTATTAAAATAATCCAGTTCTTTTTTTAAAATAAATAAAATAAAATTTGCAAAAATTTATACAAAAAATTTGCAAAAATTTATACAAAAAGGTTCTCAAAATTTTTAAAAAAATTTTCTATAGAAAAAATTTCCAAAATTTAGATTTTTCTAGAGAAGGGAAAATCTAAGGGAAAATTGCTTAATTTAAAAAATAATAACTTACTTTTTTGAGATCATTATTTAATAACTCCTGCTCCTGGCAGAGTCTCTTAATTTCCTCATAATACTTGGAAGTTAAAGGTTGTGTCAATGATTGTCCTAGAGATTTTTGTGACAGTAATTCTATATCCTGATTATGTAATTCTTCTTCAGCCCACATTAAATTTAAATCATTACGCATGCGCTAATAAAATGAAAAGGAAATTTCAAAACAGTTTTGCATAAAAATTCAAGTCATACCTCTTTTTCAATGTGGTCTTGCAAACAGTGTAATTCACGTTGCTTTTGTAATATAATTTTGCGTTGCGAAGATTCTTGCAGAGCTGCCACCACCTCACCTTTACGATGTCTTATCTCTTTTTGATAGAGTAACAACATTTTGCGTTGACAATTTATACGCTCCTCTTCACGTTTTAAAGTAGATTGATAATATTCTTCAACATCTTTCATGCGTTTTGTATGTTCTTCTTGGCGTAAGCCATTTTCTAAACGTTGTATAATTTTTAATTCCTCCAATTCTAATTCACGCATACGCCTATCTAAAGCCGAGTGGACTTTTTGTAAATCTTCTACTTTTTCTTCATATTTATTTAAACATTTTTTGGGATAATTCAAAAATTTAGGATACACATTCAAGGGTATTGCTTGAAAGTTTGAAAAATATCTTTTGGGATGTATGGAATGTGGACATTTACTTGACAATTTAAAAGCTTTGGCTATTAATTTCCTGACATCTATAGGATTTTGTTCATGAAATAATTGTTGAATTATGTGCTTATCTGGTAATCTTATAATAACCTCCTTTTGCATTATATTATAGGCCACAACTACAAAAATTAAAAAGCACGCAGGTGCGGATAGTATATTATCCCACAAACATAACCATTGATCTTCATCCAAGACTTCGGAAAAAGAATTTTTCAATAAAGACCAGGCATATGTGGAAGGTAATACACCTTTTTCTTGATAATAATCATAAAGAGATTTGTCAAAGTGTTGTAAAATATTATTACACAAACCCAAATAGTTGGAGGGTTCTAATGGATGGTATTCGAAAAATAACTGAAATTGATTTAATATTAAAGTAACGCACACTTCAAATGTAATTAGAGGATTTTGTTGGAAAATCTTTACAAAAGGAAATATAAGTGCCGGTATTGCCTCATTATAGGCTAAAACTTTACACCATTGAGACAAACAGGACCAACATTTTTCCAGTGCTCTTTTTAGAGTAGCATTTTTTAGTTGAACACTTTTCAAACGTACAGCAACTTCAGTGGGTGTACCCATTTGTAAGAGATCTTGAAATTGTGTTTTATTATTTGGTAATTGTAGCAAGGAACACCATATCAAAGAACGATATTTGGCTGGATAACAATGATATTCTTGCAATATCTGCTGTAAACGTTGGGGCGTTAATAACTTCTTTAATTCTTCCTGAAAACAGCCATCCATTTTAGTTAGGGGTATTTTTACAGGTTTTGTTTGTTTAAAAGCTGTTCTTAAAATGGACATACAATGTTTTTGAGATTTTAATACATTCATTAAATGGCTTAAAGACCATACAGAAAGTTCTCCAGTTATGTGGGAAATCGTTAAATATTTACGATCTAAGGATACAGATTGAGTTCGAACTGGTCCAAAGTCCACTATCAATTTAAATTCAACATTTTCGCAATCTAATAATACCACCCAATTATGATTTGTTAGTCCAACAACTAAACTATCATTGGGTTTAGACATTACAGCTAATTTCAGCAATACAAAATCTTTCAAGCTATACATGCTGGACAATTCATATGTATAATTACTTAAAGTTATTAGATAATTATCCCAAGTACTTAAAACCATAGAGGAACCATCTATTTGATAGGCATACGATAGTATCAAACCATCTGATAAATTTTTATTTAAACTACACGCGGCATCGTTTGATTCTGTTGCAAAATCTAATGAAAATTCTGGTATTGTATCCGTTGATTGTTGTAGTAGTAATTTTTTGTCTCTCAATTTTATGGGATACACAATACGTACAACTTCTAGAGAAACTCCTGACCATATATTCAAAGTATCATTAGTGAAGCAAGTCATTATGTAATCAGAATGGGGTAGAAATGTGGCAAATTTTAGTGACATCAAAAGTTTATCAAAATCTAAACGATATAAGCAGTCAAATGTATTCAAATCGATGAGTAAAGCCGAGTAACCGGAACGTATTAAAGCTATATTTTTTGGTTGTAAAGATTGACCAGGAAATGAAATTTCTTGTATAGGTTCAGATGTTATATTTCGAGATTGTAGAAATTTAGAATTTTCTGAAAATAAAATAAGATGAAAAATTAGTTTAACCAAGGAGGCGAACTACGGCATTTATGATCGTAATTTTGCAATCGAAATTCTTAAAATAAAATATTTAAACGGATTTTTCATCATCAGGGATAATCTTAAAAAATTAGTATACTATTTTCGTACAGCTTTGCATTTTTAATCAAATAAAAATCTCAAATCTGTTTAAAACTTGATTTTTAACATATTGTGCTGTATTATTTTATGCAGTACCATATGTTCGAAATCTACTTCTAACTAGATATTCATGCAGCCAAGAGAATTGAATTAGAAATATAAGATGGGCAAATGGTTACAATATTTAAAAAGTTTCAATAAATTTTTCTTTAGAAAAGTTTTTAAATAAATTTTTAAATACAAAAAATTGTAAAGGAACATGTACTTTAAGAAAACACAAAGGTCCTTTAAAAATGTAAAACAAGGAGTATATTCAGGACTTTAATTTTCTTATTGTGATTGCATTGAAATTACAATTTAATTTTAGTTTCATTGAAAGAGGAAAAATTATAAAAATGTTCTTTAAGCCTTTAAGAGATTACTATGTAATACAGTTTTGGACATTTTGTATTATTGTTGAATAAATAAAATATTACTTACCGACATCTAATAACACCAACAAACCCACTTTAGTACCTACGACATATTGATTAGTTTCTTTTTGGGAAGGCACAATAACACTGGGTTTTGGCAACAGTTCACTATGACGCCAATAACGTTTTGTAGTAAACTCAAAAACAAAAATTGTGCCTCTAGGTAACGAAAAAAGCACACATTGAAGTATATAGTAGGTAAAACAAATTCCCAATGGACCTACCTTTTATCAATGGCCACCATTTGAGAACCGCGTAAATTGAAACAACAAACACATAAAACAATACGTATCATTTTGTCATTTTCCTTAATTGTATGATGAACAGTTAATATATTGCTAGATAAATAGGTTTTTTTTATAAATAAAGGGCTCTTTAACATATAGTTGGATTACCTCTTACCCACTATTTTGTTCCTTTAACTGGAACGGAGTCTTTTTTATTTTGCCCTTTATTTTGGTAGGTGGTTCATTTTTAGATAATGAAATCGAAGCTTCCTTTACAGGAGTCGGATTTTTGTCATCGCCCACATTTGTTTTGTCATGATTTTCCATAATTTTATCTAAATTTTCTTATTATCCTATGTACGAAGTAAAAATCTACAAAATCTGTGAGGCACTTTATAAAAAAGCTAGTTGCTATGACATTTTTTTTTGAGGATCTTTGAAACTTCAAACAGAGATGCCAGATTTATCTTATACATACACACAGAAAAATGTTTACCTTTTGCATACAAATGTTTGGCAATTTTTCAGACAAAAACTTTAAATTTAAACAAAAAATTGGTTGGAGCTACTTTGCACAATTTATTGGTGAATCATTTCGCCTGCAATTTAGGCTAGGTTTTTCTCATAAATTATTCAAAAATGGAATAGAAAAAACTAAAAATTTTGCTGTTACTAGTTTCTGCATAATATTTATTAGTTAAAATCCTCCTAATTTCTTGCGAATGATATTGAAGTGTGTAAACATCAGATATTTCAAATACACTCTATCTACTTTGTGCGTCCTCTTTATATCTGGAGTAAATTTGGAAGCCAATTCGGTAAACATCGGACGATAAACGATTTTTAGTTTTTTATTCAGAAAATATTATTGATTCGACCAAATTTACAGCTCAGGTGGCCCGATTTACATCTTTTCCAAAGAGTTGTTGAAATCCTACTTTGACAATAATTTTTTAAAAGAGAAGCAACACTCCTTTGGAGTACACATGAGAGTTGGTGAAAGATGAAGGGCTTCAAATATGGAAACTTGAAATTGGTAAAGTTCATAATTTATGGGAACAATAGTGTTAAGTTGATATTTTACCTAATTTCAGAATATATTCTTACCGCATATGAAATACGTGTAATAAAATAAAAAACTCTTTTTATCGTTATTGAATGTTTTGTTTCATTTATTGTATTTTTTTAACACCTATGAGATTAGAAGTTTATGTGATTTTTTTATTCTGTTTGATGCTATTTAATATACATATAAAAAAAAAAACATAGCATTTGTATATTACTATTTTATGTACCAAATGATTTAAATTTTTGAGTAATAATCGTTTCTACTAAATGATTTTTGTGTGTTTTTGTTAATTACCATTGTAATACTACTTCGCTGATAAGTATCTCCTCGTTCATCATGAAATTTCCACCAGTAATTGATAATTTAAAACATACCACCATACGGAGCATCAAATTCATTCTCTCTCATGGCATAACCAAATATAGTTAAATAATTGATAATATTACTAACCAATGTTAGTGAGCTAGCCATCCAAGTAATCTGTAACGGTGTAAATAATATATTAAAATGACGTAACAAACATGGAAGGTAAAAGATATTAGGAGGTGGAGTTAATTTTTAACTTACCACTCCACTATGAGCCAATACAATGGGTAAAGCAAAAGCACTTAAAACCATGCCGGCTGTTAAAAATAATGCAAATTCTGTTTTGGGATTTGTCTCTGAGCCAGGATTAACCCTCTTGGCTATCAGCATCGGTAAGACGGATAGAACGTAAAATAATAAAACAAAAAATGGATAAAAAATTTTTGGTTGAGGCACGGCACAAGCCAAAATCAGGAAAGTCATGCCCAAGCATGTCATAAATGCACAAATTAATAAACTGTAAATGATCAAAAATAATATTATTAAACAAAAATTCTTTGAAAATGCAAATCCTCTCAATAACTTACGCTGTTTGAAAAAATTCCATTTTTCCCATTTGTATTGATATATTTTGTAAAGAAAATTGTGATATTAGTTAAATTGTATTTCGTTGATTGTTAATTTGTTTAGTTTTACCTTTTAATGCAGCCATTTTAGTGTGTTTTTATAAAAAAGAATTTTGTTTTCTTTGTAGATTTTTTTTCTTTATATTAATCACCAGTCTGTATATTGTTTAAGCAATAAACAATAACAAAGTTAATGAGAGGCCGATGTGAGTTAATGAAAAAGAAATAACAGGGTGATTTGAAAGCTTTTGCTTAGATATTTAAATTTATAAGACACCCAGTAACCTTTTAACGGAAAATCATTTTTTTATATGAAAACTGAATATTTGAATTATGTGTTATATATGTACAACCCTGATAAATTACTCGTATAGAAAAATTTGTTGCAAATTTTCTTTTTCAAATACTTGGAAATTATAGATATGGAAAGACAGAGATGGTCACCGTGTGTATAGCTCATAAAGGTCAATTTACTTGTTAATTACTATTTATCCCTATCTAGCCATATCATCCATTTCTCGGAATTGGATATACGAATTGTTAAATTTTTTCTATGAGTCTAAATAATTGTCATTTTCTCATATAGCTTTTTAGTGAAAAATAAAAAAATTATTTTTTTTTTGTCAAAATTAAATTTTAACAATAAAATTTTGGTAAAATTATATGTGAATCAAAATAATTGCATTTTCTCAAGATTCAACAAAAAAAAAATGTTGGTAAAATTATAGGTGAATCAAAATAAAGGTTCTTTTTTCATTTAAAGATTTGGGGAAGGAAAAATAGGCCCATTTAATTTTTACCAAAAAATCAAAATTAAAATCAAATTTTGAAAAAAATGATGAGTGTGTTAAAATTAAGAAAACCTAATTTTAAGCGTTAGTTAAGAAGAAATAGGGCATTTTAGTTTTTATTTCTTTTATGTGTTTTATTTTATTTTCTTTTTAAGTTTTACTGGATTCGATGGGTGTAATATTAATTTATTTCGCACATAATTAAATTTTTTCCAGTATATTGTACAGCCTTCCAATATTAAAAACACACAGGCAATTTTTTTTCACGATATCAAAAGTATGGTTTCGAGAATTTTATAAGGCATCTCCTAAAATCGAATAAAGCGTGCCGTTCTGTCTGTTCAAGTCAGACGTACAATGTTGGAAAAATCAAGATTGCCTCAACGTTTGAGTGTGAAGTTGGCTGCAACTAAACTAACTTTTATTGTTTAATATAGCAATGGAATGGAATATACAATGAAAATATTCTATCTGGATTACAACAACAAAATTCATCCAAAAGTAAACAAAAGACCCTGGAATGTCAAATAAAAAATTCAAGTTCTATCTAATGAACTTAATTGGTATTTTTTGCCATGGGCTTTAGTAACAATTTTAAAATTCAATTCAATTAGATTTCTGACCCAAGACAGGAACTTTGATTGGCCTTCAGATACGAGTGGGTTCCCATGAAGTGTTCTCTTTATATCGAATGACTACTAAAACCTTTAAAACAAGGTTGTTTTAAAAATGTATATGAGTCTTTTTAATTTTTAATAAAATAAAAATAAAAGTCAAAATAAAGGCAGTTTTTTCATTAGAAGCATTTATTTATTTATTAAGGACCAACTAAATATAATTGGCTTAAGCGACATAAGCTTCGTTTTGGTATAAAACGAAATTTTGGTAATACAAATTTTTAATTTTTCATTTTATACCAATAGGTTTTCATAAGCATTGCTTATTAAAGACTAAGAATTAATGTTCAAAGCAAAAACTGTAATAAAAGATGAGGTAAATATAAAATTGTTAAATTACTATGATGCTCTTGATTCTAATTTGTTTTCAACACTCAATATAAATAGACAATCATTAACCCAAAGGGAGCATGGATACTGAGGATAGTTTTGTAACGAGAACCGAAAATACTTGTATCCTGCTGGCTCTTATCAAATTTATCAAAGCATCATTTAGGAAATGGAAAGAAAATAGAGGTGGTGAAAAATGAAGGGCTTGCATTGGTAAAAATATTCTTTCAATTTATCTTAATTGCAAACAACAATTCTTATTAAAACTTCTTGGTGTGTTGCACATTTGTATGTCTTGTTTAAATAATACGATGTTAAAACGTTTGATCACATTGATCGCAAGGAAATTTTTGTTGTACCGTTTTATCATGTGCTTTACGCATAATAAAATTTCAAATCGCATAGTTCACATTTAAAACACTAGGATCCAAATGAACACGAATGTGTTGTATGGCATCTAATAGTTTGTAAAATTTTCATTGACAACAATCTATAAAACATCGTTGACCAGGATGCACATAATAATAATGGACACGCAACATGGAATAATGGGAAAATGTTGTCATACATATTGCACTTTTTAGATCTCCTTTCTATTTTGCAATATATACCAATACCTAGCTTAAATCATTCAAGCCAATTGTTAGTTGGGCCTTTAAGGTCTACTCATTTACATCTTACTAACTTTTCCACAAAAATTTTGTTAATTAAATAATAAATGGAAACAAAATGGCACTTTTCTTATTTAAAGCTTAAAATGAGAAGATATGAGGCATTTTAGATTTTAATAAAAATTATAATTTGCAATTGATTTTTGCTACTTATTTTCCTAAGTGCAGTATAAATTGGGTTTTAGTCATAATCAATGATCAACTTTGTGTGCAATTAAGTTATTCCAAAAGAGCTTTATTGCTATGACCTTTCTAGTTGATATTTGCATTTGAAGCATATGTTAACACTTTTAAAGGCTGAGGGTTGACAGATCACAATCTCCTCGAAAAATGTAAAATAAAAACATAGGTAGGGTAGACTTAAATTTTAAGTTAAATTTTTAAATTCTTTTAAGCAATGAACCAAAAAAAATATATTCATTGAAAATATCCCGGGTATAATATAAATAAAGCGCATATGCGTATTAACTAACTAATGAAATTCATTGATGAAAAATATATGTCCTATCCCAATACCCCCCCTAAAAAAAAGAACAAATCTAAAAATAAAACAGTGCATGGAAGCACCACAGAATATACACAAATAAACCAACATATAGAGAAAATAGTTCGGAATGAAAACTTTGTTATTGTTTTTTAAGCCATACGACTAAGGTTTTTTTTTTTTGGCAAATTGTTGCGCCAGTGTTGTTCAAACACCACCCTACAAACGTTATCAAACTTTTCTTCGTGGCTGCAAAGCTTTGAAATTACGCATGCGCTGGGATAACAACAAAGCTATATGAATTTATATAGAGTGTAAAGGGTCTGAACTAATGGATGGATGGATGGATATTCCTTACCATTTTAACAGAATGCGGAGGTGTTGTAACATTTTGCGTCACAAACACGAGCCATGATTTGAAAATTTTTTAAATGCAAAAAACAGTACTACGGGAACATTGAACGAAATCGTATCGAAACGAATTAAAAAAAAAATCAACAACCATTAACCAACGTTCGTCTAAGAAAAAAGCTCATTAAATATTACAGTTGATAAAAAAGAAACCACCATATAAAGAAAATTTTGCCAACTAAGCATAGGATATAGAAATTACAAGAAAAATATACATATTTGGCAGACACATCAATTAAATCATTAAAAAATTTATAATGTGTTAATTTAACAAAAAAAAAAAAAAACTTGTGTAAGTTTTAAAAAAATAAAAAAGTTAACAACCCTTATGTTTAAATGAACTGAAAAATAAAAAAATCAATAATTTTAAAACATCCACAAGATTCGATTCTAAAGGTTAAAGGCATCGAAGCTGCAATGCAATGACCGGCCATATGGTACATTGGAATATAATGAAAATTTATTAAGTTAAAAAAAGAAAATTAAAAATATAAAAATTATATATTTGCACAAGCCTTGGTAAAAAGTGTATAACATTTTTGGTTAATTTAACCATACATAAAATTTTATTTCAAAAAATTGTATACGAGAAAAACCAACAATATGTTAGAAGCAGTGGTGGGCGGTATATATTTGAAAACACTTGTGGCCATTATTATAATGTTTGGCATTCTGGGTCAATGCGAAATGTCAATTTATCCAGGTAAGTTAAAAATAAACCTACAGATATTGTTGTTTTTTTTTTCCTAAAAATAAAAAATTGTACTACCAACATTTAAAGAACTGCACTTAATTTTGTTCAACGTTTCACCCCGTCTCCAGTTTTTTTTTTCATCTATAATACACACATATTTAAAACTGAATTTAACCTTTTTCCATATGTATGCAAAAAAAGTGAAAAAAAAAACAAATTAAATGTATCGAGTATATTCCCTTATATGTAATCGTTCTCATTCTTTTTATGTATGCATCAGCAGCAACCCATTTTCAAAATTTCCATTCATATTACGGTTTCCACCTTCAAACATTCCTAACATTTTCTATCAGCCTCTAATAAAATTTCAGTTTTAATACTAGCAAACATGTGTATTTGCACTGAGTGTTTTTTATAATGTGTCTTAGTAAAACTACCCAACCGAAACCTAGCGCATAATATAAAACGAAGTTATAATGTTAACTAAAGAATACAAAAAAGAACGACTTGTTGTCGACATTTAGACGACTTCCGCTTTTAACTGTTTCCAATTTCAAATGAAAATAAAAATAAAAAAAATAAAAAAAAACAGAAAACTTTGTACATACACTTAGATTATAGTCAGGCATACAGTGTGAACAATTTATGAGGTAGGAGCTTATTGTAAGGAGTTGCCAGATTTAGATAATTTCAATTTATACGGATGTTTATTTTCATGTGATTATTCAATTTTATTAAGAAAGTTTTGGTATATTTAGGCTGTGTGCGGACTGGCTAAATTGAAGTTTAACTAAACTTATTCTTCTGTCATACTTACAGCTTTTAAAAATTAAGCCTGAAGTGTGCGGAATCCCATTTTAACATTACATTTTAGTTTATTATATAGAATTTTAAAAATTTGCGAATTTATAAAAACAAAATTATAAAATAATTTGAGATACAAATATACTTACACAAATCAATTCTTTTCAATTTCCAAAAATTTACAACAAATTTAGTTTAGGTTTTCAAAGAATTTACTTCAAAAGACATGTACTCTAAATGCGTTACCAACTTTTATATACAAAATACATTAGTTTAGTTTCAATTTAGCCTGTTCGCACACACACCCCTTAGTATTATAGGGCGGGTAAATAAATCTATTACTTTAGGTGGATTAAAGACTACACTTCGACCATCCATATCTATAGGGTGGGCCATTTAAAATTCTAGTCGGTTATAAAAGAAGTACTGATTATTTTTTCAAATTTCTGGTCTTATTGAAAAGATTAAACTTTGTCAATTAAGAATGGAACACAATATCATTCATATGACTACCACTACTGGGCAATTTCCTTCGAAAAGAGCCGCCGTTATGGTTAACAGTGAGCTTTACCGTGCCATGCTCAACGAATTTTTGTTTCCGAAAATTCAAGAGAACGGTATGGAAAACATTTGGTTTCAACAAGACGGGGTCACATGTCACACATCCAATGCAACCATCGATATTTTACGCACTGTTTTTGAAAATCAAATAATCAGCCGAAATTGTGATGCCAATTGGCTGCCTCGGAGCTGTGATTTGAGCCCTTTGGATTATTTTCTGTGGGAAGCCATTAAGGGTAAATGTTACGCAAACCATCCAGATACAATTGAAGCGCTGAAACATGAAATCGAAGTTGCCATTGAAGAGATTCGAGCCTAAAAATTGGGTTGATCGAATGAGGTACAGCCGAGCCAGTCGTGGTAGTCATATAAACGATATTGGGTTCCATTCTTAAATGACAAAGTTCAACCTTTTCAATAAAACCAAAAATTTGAAATTTGGCCCACCCTGTACTATATCGAAGTATTTTAAGTCCCGAATCAAACACTACCAGGCCAATCAAACACTCTCAGGCCGTATCTTGAGATGCTATTTGGATGAGTTGGTGATAAACTAGCCAAAAAAGGCTAGGAAAAATTTGATAATTTTTATCACTAAAGATAATGTGTCCTTATCTAAGTCATTATTCTTAACGATAATATAAGCCTTGTTATGATGTACTGTTCTGTCAGCCTATAGAAAGTCATTTACTATAACATCGCGAAAACAACAAATTGGTGTTCTAATCCGACTGTCCTTGATGAGCATATATTTTTATATCTTTAATCGAATAGTTACGATCTCGAATCAATTACAGCAACTCTTACTCCAGGGCATGCAATGCTTCTTTCGACACTTATAAAATGTACTATTCTTAAGGTCGTCCTTCAGGATTCCTTTATTTTATTTTAATTTCTTTATGTCGTAATATAAAGATTGATATAGTAATAAAAATCTCCATTTATTTAGAATTGCGCATTTTGTATCTCTTTTTAGACTTTTAAACCTTTCTTTTTGTGTGTGTGTGTTTTTTTTTTTTTTTTTTTTGTTAAATTTGATCATTCCATTTTACAAATTTTTTGTCCGCCACAGTCGGCTGATTCTAAATCTGTGTATAATCTGTGATATTCACTATCGGCGATGGCGAATTAAACGCGGGATATTGAGTGCTAGCGGCAATCTCTAGATGTTGTCTAGATACTTCTTAAAGAGTTTGAAATTGTCTATCAAAAATATGAAATACCTTCTTTTACTACTATGTTGACATAAGACAGTGGAGTGTCAGTGCCTTTTAACTAATGTAATGATTTATGTACTTCGATGAGGTGCTTAAATTTTGACATCAAATGATTTTAGCACGAACGAAAAATGTTTTGTACGACAGTCAAAAGCTATGTTAGTTAAAGGTGTTCAGTGGCAAGAATCATATTAGGTGGTTAATTTTAAAATTGAAGTACTCCACGGAGATAAAGTACGCTTGAAATCTAGTTTAAAATAGATTTCGATCATATAGTAAACGAGCGCAATGTTAAAGCAACCTAAGTGCATTAACCTTCCAAATTTGGAAATTTTCTCTACATCTTAGAATATATGATCTCCCAGTCTATAAGATAATTCACGTATACCATCCCGGGTATCTTTTCCTGACCTATTGGTATCCTTAGCCTTGGCTAATCCTTAATACTTAGTACCTTCCAAATCCAGAAATTTCCTCCAGTTTTAAAAATAAATGCTCTTTCAGTCCACAATTTACCAGTATTGAAAAATATTGTATGGAACATTTTTTGTTTATTTTTCATGACACTTATCTGGCAGCACTTTTTTCATGTATGTACATTGCATACAGTAGTAGTAGGCTACTCAACAAACAAAACATCCCTCCTGGTGGTTTTATGTGATAATGGTGGTGGTTGTTTAATCTAGTGGAGGTAGGGGCTCTTTACGTGTTTTCATTTTATTCTTTCTACGTCACATAACTAACCTGTGTCATATATTTAAAAAAATATATCTTTATATACATAATAACTACACCTATAATATATTACTGTCCATTTTAGCCCTTAAAAAGGAAAAAAAATCCTCATACTAACATTTTCATATATGTATATTGCATGTACGTACATTTCAGATTGATTTTTTTTATTATTACGTTTCTTTATATTAAATGGAAAAATAACAATTATATGCTTGAGAAAACCAATATTCAAATGCTTTTCGAATTGTATCAGTTTTATATTTATTGGTTCTTCCTCTTCTTCTTTTCCAAGTTTTTGGTCTAAAAATAGATATTACAAAAATAGTAGTTGTTCTAATAACAATTTTTATACAAAAAAATATTTGTATATGGACTTTGGTTAATTATCTTTAAACACGAAAAACTAATAAGAGTTTGTTGAATTTTCTTTACAGTTTCTTTTCTAAGTTTACATACGTAGAAACTAAAAATGTACAAACGTAACTTAATGTTTTGGCTTAAAATAGTTTTCTTATTTAAATAGTTATTTTTAGAATAATGATAATGAACAATTTTTGGATATATGTATTTATAGATTTTGTAGCCTTGTGGCCATAAAAGACCTATTGAGATATTCTTTTTACTAAAAAAAATGGCTCATTATATATAGTTCTTTCACAATCGATAAGATGGATGCACTCACCAAAAAAAGTCTGTAATGGCAACTGAAAATTTTGCTGTTATTACGGGAAATTCTGCTAATTTGAGCCCAGCGGTATTTTTTGCTAATCTTAGCAACACATGTCTGCTGACGTGTAGTACAATGAAATTAGTAGAAAAATTAGTAGCCGCTACTAAATTTTAGTAGACTTTTTGTAAAGTGGAATTTAAAATCCGTTTGCTTAAATCAGCAAAAAAAATTACTAAATACTATTAATATTAGTACAAAGTTTTAGATTTATTTTTTTTAACGAGCATCAAAAATTTTAATTATATTTTTTAAAAGATGTTTTATACAAAATGAAAAAAAAATCAAAGGCTTAAAAATCTTAAAAATTTTTAAAACATAAAACGAATTTATCATTTTGTTTTAATTTGGTAATTTCTGTTTTGAAAAATATTTTAGTCTATTTTTTTTTACTTTTAAGGTGAAATTTAATTTTTAGAAATAAAAAAACTTTAGTGCTATTTTAAGTGGATGTTCTATTTTTAGACATGAGTCGGTATCTTCACTTCCGATCCCTTTTTTAATCCTATGTAACATTTTAGGGCAATTTTCATAAGTTTGTATGTATAAGTTTAAATTATTAGAAATAACATTTCCATCAATATCCACTTTTTTAAAATTAGTAATTTTTTTTGCTAATTTTAGCAAATCGGTTTTCAAAAATTTGTAAAATGATTTCTGAAATTAGCAACGAAAATTTGTAGATATTCTGTAAAAACTCTGTAATTTGTAAAATGTAAATAGCAAAAAGATTTGCTAAATAATAATTTTTTTACTAAAAATTAGTACAAAAATAGTAAAGTGGGATTGAAAACCGTTTACAAATTTTTCTACTAACTTTTTTTTCTGAGTGTGGGCTTGCGGAGAAAGTTAGTTCCACTTCTTGGTGCCACAAGGACCTACGGTTTTTCTCTATTTCTATTTGAGCTATGAAAATGTGTATTTGTTCAGTCCCCAGAAGTTGTCTCTACCAAGATGTTAGCGTGTATGCTCTCTAGTCCAATGGACTTCAACACTAAAATATTTCATATAGGTCCGATTAATAAATGTCCAATGGTCTAGTGGTTAAAAAGGAGAGGAAAAAAAATTAAATTTGTTTGTATGAGAACGTGTCTGAAATTTAGGAAATTAAAATTAAAGTACGATACATAAGTCAAAAAAGAAAATTTGTATATCCATATTGCCTATGGTTTGAATCCAGCACCCGCTTCTTTATACAGGGTAACTTAATATATGATAATGTTGTTTGCATTTTTACTGGAAATTTTTACGAGTTTTTAACTATTGTACATACATTTAATTTTGTGAAATAACATGAATAAAGCGAGAAATAACATGAATAAAGCGCATTATTATCCTCTTTTGATTAATATGTATATAATTAATTAGCTGTGTCTCACCCTATAGAAATTAGAACAAGGTTGCATTTGACATGTATTTTGCGACAACTTTATCGATGAAAGAAATACAGAAACAAGGCCCAAAGCTGTCACCCATTGAAAATATGCAAAATATAGTCGAAAATATCGCTTTCGCTAAAACCGCTTAAACCTAAATTTGATGGCGCTCAACATATGTTATATGAATTTGCTGGATAAACTCATAACTTCCTTTGCTACTCCTATATAAAACCCACATAAATGTACATACATTGTACGCACAAAATGTTCTTGTAAAACTTTTGGTATGGTGCAAAAAATCACCAGGGTGTATTTCATATTAGAAGTTTGTACAATGTCTTACAAATAAAAAATATTTTAATTCTTATTCCACAAACAGGAAAAGTGAACAGGAAAGTGTGCCAAATTTTGTGAAAAAATATTGTGCAACTTATTGCACTGTGTAGGGAAAAACGGCGATAATAATAGTTATAATATTGCAAGGCGGCTATAAATAACAAACAGTTAAGCCGATTGAACATGCCTTGTATTTTACTAGATAGGTCTTTCAATTACATTTTATTTAATACTTAATTTGACTTAATTTCATTAAAAAACGAAAAATATATAAAAAAATCCACACTCTTCACTTCGCTCTTGAATCTTTAAGAATCAGATTGGGCTGCTAAAAAAGACTTGTTTGATTTTATCTCCTCAAACACAGTTTCCAAATTTCTACATTATCCGTTAGTGACGCCGGGGTTACTCGTACCGGTATACCTTACATGGAGGAAAATCACTGAGGCATTGAAACAACAAAGTCTTTTCATTATTACCCTTAAGTATTTTTTTGCTATTAAATCGCAAGGTTAGTATTACCGAGCTTAGGTGGGATCAAAAGACCTATCTTGATCATATAAGGGCTTACTCGGTGTCATATTCTAGTTGCTACAGATGAAACTTATAGTATCCGGATACTCATTGAAAAGGTTGATATTAGTTGTACCTTTTGAGTTTAGGTTGAAAAAGAGGAAGCGACTATACTCTTGACGATTCATATCTAAATATAGGACAAAAACTTAAGCCCAAAAGTCAGCTTGTTTTGCGCTGTCATGTAGGTTCAGGTTTTACTGATAATCGGACCACTCAAACTAGCTATTTTTTTGGGCTTGCGGCCGACAACCTTTTGTTAAGACAAAATTACCTAAGAACATTTTTGGCTTACTTCAAGCAAGTCTCTAACCAAGCAGGTAGCAATGACCAAATTTACAGATTAAAAATCGTAATTATTATTGAACGACCTTATGTTGTAGTTTATTTCTTTAAAGGCTGCCCTCAACCTCCTTCAATGTCTACATAAATAATTATATTGTTAAGTTCCCTCTCTAGTACATTTAAATTAACCGACTGCTGTTCTATTCTTTCCAGGTCTTCGCCGTAGACCTTTACAACAGCCCCCGTCATCCTATGAAGTCAATTCGGACTTTTTAACCCAATTAATGGAAGAAAATGCCCGCAGACGTTTACAACATCAATTTGAACAACATTTGGAATTGATTAATATGCAACTTATGCGACAACATCAACGAGAAGAACGTTTACGAGAACGTTATCGTCAAAAACAATTGGCAGCAATGGCAGCCGAAACAGAGGATTATGATAATATGAGAAAATTTAAATTACAACCCGACAACAGCATCAATAATAATTTGCAACAATACGACCAATATGATAATACAAATTCAGATTTTAGTTATAAATATCCCACAATTAATAATTTAGATTCGGGCAGAGAGGGTGGTATAAATTTCGCTGTACCCCCCTCAGATCCCCGTTATTATGAAGTTGACGACAGAACAGATAACGAGGAAGATACAGATAATAATGAAGCAAATGAAATAAGAGAAGAGGATGATGAAGGTGAAGTTGATGTTGATGTTGAGGGTGTGGAAGTTGAAAAGGAAGAAGATTTAGATTCTCGTGTCTTAGAGGAATATGAGGAATACAAACCAAAAGAGGAAACAACAAAGGTGGATAATAAGGGTGACTCTAAGAGTGAGGTTAAAGAAACTGTGGAGTCTACTATGATTTTGTCACCTGCCCAAGCTGGGGTGGCACCACCTAGTGGCGGTAATACAAACTTCCATAGGATTAAACCTCAGACTGCAGCCGCCGCGGCAGCTGCTGGTGTAAATACAATGAATATAAAACAAATACAAAGTGGTGTTGCACCCGCACGACAAGATATTACTTCGTTAATAGATAAATTACAACCCAAAGAGGAGCAAAATCATCAGGGTGATACAAATGAATCCCACATGGTAGTTAGAGAACATTTGGGTATGAAAGGTGATATGGGCATGTATGTGGTAGCCTTAATAGCGGGCGTAAGTGCAGCAGCTACAGTGGGCTTATTTGTTTTGGGAATAGCATGGTACACGTAAGTTTTTTTTTGATACAAAAAGAAAACAAAATATTTTTTCTATAACAGCTTCGTTTTTTTTTCAATTTTAAGGTTCCATAATAAAAGTAAGGCTGCTGCAGATGTAGAGTATCCTGCTTATGGTGTGACTGGACCTAATAAAGATATTTCGCCTTCCGGAGATCGTAAATTGGCTCAAAGTGCTCAAATGTATCATTATCAACATCAAAAACAACAAATTATTGCTATGGAAAATCGACAAAATAATGAAGAAAACTGTGAAATGTCATATGTGGAAAGTGATGATGATAATGAGGAGGGTGATTATACAGTATACGAGTGTCCTGGTTTAGCACCGGTAGGATTTACAAAATATTCCCCTAAAATGTTTTCTTTTTATTTATTTTTACCATTTCTATTATTGGTTTTTAATATTAGACTGGAGAAATGGAAGTGAAAAATCCTTTATTCTTGGATGATACTCCCGTAACACCAGCATTGGGTAATCACCCAATTACACAGGTTTCGGCTCAACAGCCTACGGTTAAGAAGATTTTTGAAAAATCCCACAACACCGCAACATCAACAACAGCAGCAGCAGCGTCTTCCGATGATAAAAAACAAAAGAAAAGCAAGAAGTAAGCGATTTGATAGTTAAAAAAAAACCATGAGTTAAATATTTGTTTCTTCTTAAATTCACTTTGTATAAAAAATAAACTTTTATTAATAAAAACACCCTTTTTAAATTTTTACCAAACCAAATTGACAACCTTTCAGCTAGAATTACTTATACGTAATGTGGCGAATGTAGCTGATTCACGTTACGTATGGTTAATTGTAGCTTTATACTTAGCCATATAAATAAAATAATTTGGTAATTAAAACATTTGTGTTAAACTCTTAAAAAGAATATAAATCAAACCAAAAAATAATAAAATATTTCTGTTCTTTATGGAATAAAATTCCCTTCTTTGACAACATTAAAAAAAAATACAAACAAATTATATAAAAGATTTTTTGTTAGGACACATCTTTACAAGAGCGAAAATCTGCTAGGTATAGAGAAAAAAACACCTCTGAATTGCTTAAATAATTAACAATGAAGGTATTTAGAGATTTTTTACTCTATGTCTAGCAGTTGGCTCTACCATCTAGATGTGCCTTTAGATTTAAGTTAAAATTTTCCAATTTCTTCCTTAACTATAAGAAAACTCTGAAATTATTAAATTTAATCCTTAACATATTTATCGCTACACAAATATACATAAATATTTTTTTTTAATCTAAAACTGATTTATATTCACTACAAACAGTTTATCCGAGCCTATATTTTCTTCATTTTTAAATAAAAAGCTTTATTAAAAAAATATATTTGCCTTCATAAAAATAAACGAAAAAACTATCATGTAAACTAATCAAATATATTTATAATGAGCCGATTTCACAATCTTTTAAGCTTTGATTTGTTTTTAAAAACTTAAAGGCAGAGAGAAAACTCCTGGAGATGGAGAACAGAACTCTTGAAATGAAATATAAAATTAATAATATTCAAGTATGTTGGTATATCCAAGGACACAAAACAATAGATATTTCTTAAGTTTAAAATTAAAAGAGATTCCTTTTACGATTAATTCAATATCAGAACATTTTGAAAATACTTTGGACCACCCTTAAAAAAAATCATAGTTAAATCTATTATTATAACAAATATGGTTTAACAGTTTAATTTATTAATTATTTATTTATTTATTTATTTTTAAAGTAAATACGATTTTCGTTAAAATAAACTTCGAATTTTAAAACTAACAATAAACATATTTAAATTAAATAGAGAACAAACTTAATTTGGTTCCTAAGCTTTTCTATTTAATTCAATGTTGTTTCTGCTTGATTTTAAAATATTTTTTTTTCATAAATGTATAATTTTTCGTTAGGCGTGTTTTTTTTAAATAACTGGGATAATAGTTGTTTTGTATTTTGCCATAGAAAAATAACTATAATTAATCGGTGTTTCTTAAGAAGCGGATGTTGAATCTGATAGAATAAAAAAATCTTAAACTGCATTTACATTAGGCTCGAAATCTAGGGATTTCGATCATATGATACTATTATACTCGAACTAGATTTAAAAATATAGTTTAAACTAGATTTCGAGGCTAATGTAAATTAAGTATTAGAATATGACATGAGTTTAGAGTTCAGCAGGAGTTCATCAATTTAATTACAAATGCGTCAAATGAATTTTTTATATTGTAATTTTTCTTTTACATCTGCATTTAAATCCTGAGATGTCGACAAAAACAGAGATTTCAGTGAATATTTCGTGTAAAAACTTAAAACTGTATTTATATTACGCTTGAAATCTAGTTCAAATTGGATTTAGATCATATGGTGCTGTATACACGAACTATATTTACAAATCTAGTTTAAACTAGATTTAGTTTAAGATTTCCCATACACTCAGAAAAAGTTAGTAGAAAAATTTTTAAAAGGTTTTTAATCCCACTTTACTATTTTTGTACTGATTTTTAGTAAAAAAATTATTATTTAGTAATTTTTTTTTGCTATTTACATTTTACAAACTACATAACTTTTACTGAATATTTACAAGTTTTTGTTGCTAACTTCAAAAATCATTTTACAAATTTTTCAAAACCGATTTGCCAAAATTACTAATTTAACAAATTTTCTAATTTTAAAAAAGTGGACATTGAAAGAAATGTTATTTCTAATAATTAAAACACATACAAACTTAAATTGGCTTAAAATGTTACATAGTTTGAAAGTCCAAAAATAGCACATCCACTTAAAATCAGTCCTTAAAACAATTAAAATTTGACCTTAACTAAAATCCAAAAATTTACTAAAAATATTTTTTAAAACAAATATTAGGTAATTAAAACAAAATAAGAAATTCGTTTATTTTTTAAGCCTTTGATTTTATTTTTTATTTTTCTAAAATATTTTTTGAAAGAAATAAATTTAAAAATATTCGATAAAAAATATATAAATTTGTATATTTGAATTCGTAAGGCAATTTCAAAAGAAATTAGCAGCTTTAAAGAATAACAGGTGTATCTAACAATAATTAAGTTAATTTGGGCATTTTAATACTATTTTTTTTTATAAATTAAAATTTTTCTATATTTTACAATTCATTGAGTTTACAGCAATTTACTAAAATTTAGTAGGGCTTACTAATTTTTTATACTAATTTTATTGTACTTATATTAAGAATATTTAGTGATTTATTTTGCTGATTTTAGCAAACCGATTTTAAGTTCCAATTTACAAAGGGTTTAGTTAAATTTAGTAGCGGGTACTAATTTTTTCAACTAATTTCATTGTACTACAATTAGCATAAAATACCGCTGGGCTCAAATAAGCAAAATTTTTAGTTGCCATTACAGACTTTTTTTGCTGAGTGTACAAATAAAATTCCTCATATTGGCGGGATTTGTAAAAAAAATCTCATAAAAATTT